>CM066031.1:1794044570-1794572317 GCA_033557465.1 Ichthyophis bannanicus | reverse complement strand
CTGACCCCAAAACGCAAATTGGCCTCATCACAGGTTACCTGTGTGAATGTCATCAACAGTTTTTGGACTTTCACTTTATGTCCCCCCCAGCCCAAATCACCTGATGGCCTCATCCACACTGCTGATGCAAGGACACGTAATATGGCGTATAGACCCTAATGGCCATCCGCCTCAGACGACTGGTAAACATTAAGGAATATACCAATGTGCGGGACCGCATCGCCACTCTGGCTGTATGTCACACCAGCCAACCCCTAGTTGTGGGCATTCCAGGTGACCGCAGGGGCGTGTTGCCCCCCACAAACAGGGGAAAGAAACAACTCTGATCCCTGTCCATGATGTGGATATAGCGTGCTCTCTGGATGGTGTAATGGAGGCACTGTACACGATAAATGCTACGTCTAATGATGCTGTGTGGACACCTGTTGATTAAAGCCTATGTGGGATGGGGCCATTATCACGTTGCATATCACACATATGTCCCGCCTGGTATGTGACCCCTGATTTGCGCTAGCTGCCACGGGTACAAGCTAAATGTCACAATGTAGCAATGTGCACAAATGGGTGTGCCATACATACAGTCAGGGGGCCTACACCTTCCTGTTATATGTTCACCATTGGTGTTCCCTCACAAACAGAGGCACCCGACGCATCAGTACTGTTACATCTGCATCTGTAGCTGTACACACTCTCTTGGCTGTCAGGCTGTGTGTAACAGTGTCATTGGGCAACAAAGGCACAAAGATTAGGTAACTCAAATGTGTAATGTGTAATGTGGACACGCATATCACAGCTGTAGAGGGTATGCGGTCACATACACCACATACACACCCCTGAGATGGATTAGAGGTGTTTGTGTTTTGTGTGTGGTGGCCACGCCCCCTCCACATCTCCCTCTTAGCTGGCACATGCGTGTGGGCAAACACACTGCACAAGTATACATAGGGGATGTATACCCTGTGGCACAGTGATATGCTTGCTGGTACTGGTCCGTCACAGCGCCAATTGTGTGTCATGATATATAGGATGCTGTGCATGTGTGGCTCACACTTTGCTTCCCATGCCAGCACGGTGTTGCACATAGTGCACGCTGATGTGTGTCACAAAGATAGCTTTCTGTAACAACAAGTGTCTTTGTGTGGAATCTTAAACCTTGACTAGGCCCGCCCCAGGGTGCAGCATCTGTGAGCCTATGTACACACAGCATAGTGATGGTTAATGGCATGAATGTTAATTACCCACCTTCATTGTCGCGTTGCGATGCAGCACCACGGGCACGCAGCTCATGTAGTAGCACATCCTCGCCAGTTTCGTTGCGCCTTGGTGCTGCTGCAGCATATCCTGCTGCAGACAACATTGGTGTGTGTGGGGCTCCCGTGGAGGTCCCATGTGACCCTCCCGGGGACCAGGCCTCTCCCCCTGGCGACTACTCCCCACATCAACCACCGTATCAGGGCTCTCTGTTCCAGGTGCGTGCCACACCTCCTCTTCCCCCTCCTCCTGCTCCAGCTCCTCCTCCTCCTCTTCCTCCTCCTGCTCCACATGTGTCGGCAATGTACTATAGTCACCTGTATTGTGTGCACACACAGATAAATACATATGTGTAAGCTGTACAGCAACATCTACGTGTGTGATCCAGACCACCCATATGTGATATTCAGAGTACCCTGAATGTGTGGTACATACAGAGCCCCCACATACCCACATACCTATCGCCCAAAACCATGTACCTGTGTCATTAAAACTGGTCTGGGAGTCCGCCGTGCATGCCCTGTGTGGCCTCCAAGTTTGACTATATCCTCATATGGCCATCTATTCAGCAGTCGATCCCACACCCCATGTGTGTAATGTATGTGCTGACAGGGCTACACAGCACCAACAGGTACTCCATCCTTGATAGTCTAGGTTTGGGTGTGCATGCCATTGCTCACGGCATATTCACATGGGACATACTGTCTCCCCAGTGCTACATGTACTTTCCACGAACCTACAATGTAGGAAGATACCACTGCAGAGGATCCTGAGACAATTGACAGGCACATGTAGCAGTGTGCGTAGAGTATGTCAGATAAACAGGAAACAGTCACACACAAATGCACAGTGACAGATGAGATGACATAGGGCAGTGATGGTGCAGTTGTTTAGGGGCTTCAACTCCATGACATGTCTGGAACAGTGTCACACACTGCTGGGATGTGTACCACATGTTGGATGTCTCCCTGTACCCTAGGTGGGGGACATGGATAAACACGCCAATACAGTGCAACCTGCAACACAGAGGGTACACAACATATCTCATGGAGGACATATCTCATCATCAGAGCACAGGTCATGTGTTACTGCAGCCACAGGGTCAGGGGAAAGGTGACAACATCTGCCCTTCGGTCATGTTAGTACGTGTATTGACCACACCTGGCCAGGAACATTTCCCATAACATGTGTCAGGGAATAGCTATGCCCGCACTGCTGCTGTACTGTCTGCCTGCTGTACTGGCAGGTGTGGATACTAGGCTACCCATGGTGCAACACCACCCATACTCTGTGCTGTCCCCCGTCCCCCCCAACAGTCACATGTCACCACATTTGACTGGCCATGTACATGTGTGAGTGTGACGTAGGGGAGGGTGATAGCACTGAGCCAGATTGCAAGTGAATGGGTATGTGCATTACCTCTACACATCCACAGATACATGATCCCCACGATCCCTAGTCCTGTTAAACCTACCCGCTCTGAAGTTGTATGGGATGTGTGTGTTTGTTTTACTTTCCCTGTTACGTTGGGGGGGGGGCCCCGTCAGGATAGTCATTGGCCATGGGGCTGGCAGCAAATCATAGCCTATGTAGGGTACATGACAGCTGTGTATCACACAGCTACATATTTGTCCCTCTGTGTATTGCATCTTGTGGTGTTTTTGTGGTGTGACATGGGGGGGGGGGAATTGTGACATGATTGCACACACAAAGTCCATGTGGACAGATGTCGTCCAGGTGTAAGGGTCTGTTCATGCAGGTGCATGCACCCTTTTATATAGTTACAACACGGAACACATGTCCAATCAGCTAACACGCATCACCTTGGGAGAGGGGGATGACTGGGATACTGATGGACCACAGCACATCAGGGGGCTGACTGCCCGATGCAGGGGCAGCTTGCTAAACACAGAGAGACAGAGTGACAGAGGGTGGGTGGCAGGGAGCCAGGGGAGCAGAAGATGGGGATGTGAAACAATGTGAAGGCCAGGGACATGCACATTTCGCTGTAACATTTGGCTGGTTAGGGCAAGCAATGGCTAGCAGAATTCATATGGCACGGTCCGTTTGCAAACACACCAGCAGTTTTGCAGGGTGATCCTGTGACTGGCAAGACCATTCCGGAAAACGTGAGGTGTGTGTGCAGTGAGAGACACAGGAATGGTGGCCGCCCTCTGGGGGGAACAGCTGACCCATGGTGGGGTGGACAGAGTGGGCACAAATATGCGTGGATCCCCACGACATGGTACATGGTGTCCCTCATCCCAGTGACAGTTTCAAGTAGCATCACGGTTGGCTGACCACTGTCTTTCACCTAATTACAGGCAGACATTGAGAGGGCGGGTGCATGCAGGCTGACGTTGGTTGGGACATACCCAGAATATATCCACACACATCTTTGAGATGTACCATGTATTCTTGTGTACGTTAAACAACATATCTATATGGAGGGATATGATCCAGGGGGAATCTGAGTGTCGTACGGTGAGACACGGTTCACGGACACGCCACATAATATTAACTAGTGTCATTCACTACTTGCATACACACACAGGTGTGAGAGGGGTACCAACAATGCATGACAGAGATGTTTAGACACAGATAACATCATGTGTCATCCACATCTGACATCTGCCAGCAATACCCTTGTCAAAGTGGGGTGAGCCCTGCAAACAGTCCAGCTGTACTGATGCCATAGTTACCCTGTAATGAACTCTGAGATCCCATAGATGCGGATGACAGACATGGCCAAAGGTTTGTGCAATCATGGGGAACCCTCGTGGTTGATTATACCCTTGGCTTCCCAATGGTCAATGATTGTGTTGCATGACAAAGGGTTTGCAGAACGTGTCAGACTGACCAGGATTGTTACGGCAAGGCCTGGATGTTCCTCCACTATCCTCATACATCTGCTGTGTGTGTACCAGCCGTCAGTGATCCTGACAAGGGACACATGACGCGGCTGGGTAACTGGGTTACAGTACAGGTACATTATAGTGTGTTTCCCATGTTTACAATACTCTGTAAAACATGAACACATGACGGATTGTTAAATACAGTGTGGATGTATATTTCCGTATACTGCATTTGTGGTGACCATTCCCCTTCGCCCCTACCCTGGCAAATATACATTCCATTACAACTGTTCCATGCCACCATGTGGTGGCAGACAGTAATCACCATCTATATATGATTACAACGGACCGCTTTATCATTCCACCCTCAGGGAAACAACCCCAGACACATTGCGCAAAACATCTCTGACCCTCACGTCTACCGACATAGTGTTCGCACTGTGTCTATGTGTTGGACACCATAGGGTATGATGGGGTGTGCACACAGCCTCAGACACAAGGCTAACGACATCCTTGGAATGGGGAGATAGGTATGTGTGTGCATCTGCAAATGTCAGCTGTATACACATTGATCATCTCAGGGAGGTTATGCGATGTGATGGATATGCATGACATACTTACCTGCATGTGGATCTGCAGTATCCAGCAGCGCAGGCAGACCATAGGTGTAGACCGGACCGAGGCGTTCGGCCAGCTGTTGCTCCAGGGGCGTCAGCATGGCTGGCAGGGGGCCCCCTCCTCCTGTACCCCTAGCATGTTGTGTTTCGGCACAGAGGTGCTGCCGTACACCTCTTTTGATGTCGGAATATCTTTTCTTCAGGCTATCTATGTCCCGTGGGGAGGCCCCTGCCTCTGCGACCCCTCGCTGGACCGCCTCCCACACCGCCTTACGCCCTGCTGTGCCTGTCCTTGTGCTCTGTCGGCCAAACAGAACCTCGTAATTTTCAAGGACCATGGAGAGGAGGTTGTGGTTCTCAGCGTCTGTGAATTTTATTGCCCTCCTCCTGAGAGCCTCAGACACAGGGACACGCTTCCTCTTCCCTGTGTGCCTGCTGGGAGCAGGCTGTGCAGGTACTGATGGCCCTGGCACTGCCCCCACCTCCACAGGTCCCTCAGTCCCCGCAGGCCCTGCCTCTAGTGGTACTGGCGGCACCACCTCACCCGCAAATACACCAGGCTCAGCCTCCCCCACCCTCAGCCTCCCTCTCCCCCTCTCTCTGTCCCTCTCTGTCTGTGTCCCTCCCTGCCTATCCCTATCCCTCTCTCTATCCCTCTCTGTCTCTGTCCCTGGCTCCCTATCTCTCTCTGTACCCCTGTGTGTCTCCCTGTCACTCCCCCTCCCCCGCTGGCTTCGGGTCTGTCTCTCCATCGGCCTCCTCCCTCCTCTCTGCTCCCCACTCACCTCACCACTAGCCTCCCCACTGCACCTCACCCCCCTCCGCCCCTCCCCACAACAGGCACGGGACAGACACCGCAACCACGACCCCACCACAAGGCACACAGCACAGGAACAGAACAGTCACTAACACAATACACAGACAAGGTAACACACACATTGACAGACTACAGATATGGGTACTTATCAAACAACACGGGAAAATGTGGCTACCCAAATGACACTGACCCACCTCTCACTACACCACCTCTCACGTACATCAACTCTGTATACACTCGCTCTGACTCCTCAACCAACCCTCAACATTTTGCTTCCGTTGGTGTGCAGGTTTAGTTTTGTGGACGGTGCATACGTTGCGCATGCGCCACTGTGTGACGTCAATGCTTGTGCGACGCGCCTGTGTTTCATTGTGCATGCTCATGCGTCTCGCTCTATGGTTGTGTGCGTTATGCGCAGGCGCAACTCTTAACGCGTGGGCGTTTGTTTGCAGCAGGACGTCGGCGACGGCGCTGCTTGTGCGACGCGCATGTGTTGAATTGCGCATGCTCATGCGCTGGCCTTTTAAGGTGCTTGCGCGACACGCAAGCGCCACTCTTAGCGCATGACCGTTTGTGTTTGCATCATGACTTTGGTGAAACGCATACGCCCATTCTTAACGGGGTTCACATGGGCTCCGCGCACACCCAAACGCACATGCGCCCCAATTGGCACATGCGCGTCGCAGTCATCCACACGCACACGTGACAACGCTTGCACATGCGCGGCACGCACAGACAGGCGGCGATGCGTGACCTCCTGCGCATGCGCACTGCGCACACGCGGCGCGGTACCGAAAAACGGAAAATAACAGTACACTGTATAAAAAGAGGGTGCTCAGTCAGCAACATTGAGGGTGTTTTGGTAGGCGCAGCGTGTGTTTGTTTGGAGAATCTGGGAGCAACTGTAGTGAGCCATATTGTGGGAGTTGTCTGTTGTCTTTGATGTTTGTGGTGGTTTGCCATTTGTGCAGTGTTTGGGCAAGTGTGTGTGTCTGTGTGTCTGTGTGTCTGTGTTTGTCTGTGTGTTTGTGCTTGTGTAGTCACAGAGGGCTTTACATGGAGGACATAATAGTTGTTGCATGTGCCCAAAGACGTGGGCAGATGCTACGGTTGCTGGACAGGGGAGATGATGTCCATGGGGCTGTGGCACAGGGCATGGGTGTAGACCCGCAGCAACTCAGACCTGCTGCTGCGGCGGCTGGCCAGAGAGGTGCTGTGCGGCGACGGCACAGATGGCGTACTGAGGTGCAGGCTCGGCAGCTGCGGCTCTATAGGCCCAGGGCCCAGCTCCAGGGCATGCGTGAGGACCAGGTCATCTCCCTGTACCGACTGAGCACAAGGGCTATTAGGGGGCTGTATGAGGATCTGAGACCTGACCTTGAGCCCCTGACTAGCCGGTCCCATGCCATACCAGGTGTAGTCAAGCTCCTTGCTGCCTTACATTTCTTTGCCTCTGGCTGTTTCCAGTCATCTGTGGCCGCAGTGGGTGGCATGAGCCGCCCCACCTTCTCACGCTGTCTCCACCAAGTACTGCGTGCTATGGTCAGCCGGTGGGGACGTACATAGCCCTTCCCCACAGTAGGCAACATTGGGAGACCCTGGACCAGGCCTTTGAGGCGTTAGCCGGGATACCACACGTGATGGGAGCTATTGATTGCACACATGTTGCCCTGGTCCCGCCCAGAGACAGGGAGGTGGTGTTCCGCAACCGCAAACACTACCATTCCCTGAATGTTCAGGTTGTATGTGATGCTAATCTGCATATTCTGAATGTGGTCCCAAGGTTTCCAGGGTCCACCCATGACTCCTATATCCTGCATCGCTCAGCACTATTTAGGGAATTTGAGGATGGACATTACGGTGACTGTATATTGCTGGGTGAGTATCTCCATATATATCTTCGAAGATTAGTCATATATGTATGTGTTTACGTAACATTACCCATGTGTTGCAGATATTGCCCACTGTGCTATAGCAACATGAACTCCCATTCAGCAAACCGACAACTGTTGTGACTTTACATAATTACAGGACTGTAGACGTTGTTTAACAGGGGACATGATTAGCCATGTCACATCCGTTTCACAGCCATATGTGATGTGGAGATGCTGGTGTTGTTACGGAACATATGCAACTGTTCAGATGTGTGTGTCGGGTGTGTATTGGCACTTGTGTCTGTATACCTTCTGCACACAGGGATGGGGGGGGGCATTTCCACCCACCTGTGTATGCATGGGTTTAGATTGTATCTGTGTTAGGTCATGTCAGACGTGTGTTATTTACAATCCATGCTCCTAATGCGTTGTCATGTGCGTGTGAGGGCCACACACTCAATCATTCATGGGTCTGTCAGCTGTTGTTTGCTGGACAGGGGGGGGTTGACAACATATGATGCATGTTGCTTGCCTTTGCTATTGGGTGTACATTTTTGCATAGCTGTGCAAATGCTTTTGTCCTCTGCCATTACAGGGGTGGGGCCGGGCTGGGGTTAGCATTACCTTTGCGCACTGCACATGTGCAGTGCTGAGGCGTCATTGTCCGTGATTCTCCTGATGTGACTCATCATTTGGGAGATTTGACTGCAAAGACGTGGGCCTATGTTTTTGGCCAGACGTAGGGGTATTGGTGGGACATACACAGGAACGTTGTCATACTCAGTAGCTGTGATGTTTTACAAATCATGTGGCCTACAATGTCATATTCTGTGGAGCACAACTTAACAAGGATGGAACGGTGAGGGTACAGTAGACATGGTGTCTACTGAGATGGTTTGTTGACAGCGGTCAACAGCATTTGACGTTATACTGCTATATGTAGATATGGAGACCTTTGAGGACATGGGGTGTCATGGTGATATTGTGTTCATCCTGGCTGACATCACAGTCAAACATGTTGTGTGTGTGCGCCTACATTGGCCCAGCAAACATTATTGTGTTCTTTACTTTGCAAACATATATTGTTTGTATGTGTCATGTGTGTTTTTATCGCGTACTCTACCATTGGTGGTGATGGTGTCGGTGATGAGAACATGAGCCACATAACATGGGACGTGTGCTCAACATAGGACTCTTTTGGGGGACAAGGTGGGATTGTGTTGTTCTCTCCTGACATGTCTCTACAGACCTGACAGGGCATTTGTTTGTATTTCTATCAGAATAGTTGTTAGGTCTGGTGGATAATTGTGATGTAAAATATGTCTGTCCTGATGTGTTGTGGGTTATGTCTCTCGTCTATACATCTGTGAATTTATGGTGTCATGTGCTCAGTCATTCACATGCAACATTCTTCTCTGCAGGTGATGCAGGGTATGGGTGTCGGCCCTGGCTCCTGACACCTGTGCGTCAACCACGGACACGTGCAGAGCGGAGGTACAATGAGGCCCACGCATCCAGCCGCTCAGTCATAGAACGCACCTTTGGCGTTTTGAAAAGTCGCTTCAGGTGTCTGGATAGATCAGGTGGGGCCTTACAATATTCGCCAATGACTGTTGCAGAGATTATCGTAGCTTGTTGCATACTGCACAACATTGCTCTCAGGCATGGTATCCCTGCAGAGATTAATGAGGATGTGGAGGAGGATCCACCGTGCCCCCTGTACGTGCCTGTGGTGACACACAGGCAGGCACATCGGTCAGGCGTCGCTTGATTGCAGACAGATTCACTGGTATGTATTGCACATCTACCCACATATATGTGCTGTTGTATGCGTGTGAGGTTTACAAAGGGTGATGTTTGGACCATTTACCATTCAGATGCAACACTGCATTGTCCTTTTCTTAAACATCCATCATAACATGTCGTCAGAGGTGTGTGATGGACAATGTGGACAGAGCACAGTAGCAGCTGTTTGGTGTTGTGGGTCAGAGGGTGTTGCTACACCTTTCAGAGCTTTTGGGGGTCACAGTACCATTTAGTGGTTTGTTGTGCTAGCAACTGCTGGCCAGACACAGTTATTTGGTGTTATTGTGTGTGAGGAGCCCTGGGTCAGGCAGATGGTTAGGGGTTTGGTGTGATAGAGGTGTCCATGTTTGTGGTGAGCTTTCATGCGGGACCTTTGTTTGTGTACTGCAATCTGTGGGTGTTTGTGTGTGTGTGTGTGTTCTGCTCCTGTCAGCTTGCTATGTTTGTATGTTGGATATTTTCAATGCAATATGTCAGACATATCACAGTACACATGCACCTGATAACGTTCCTATGGTGTTTCTGACAAGGTGTCACGTGTATTGCTGCAGCAGCAGCACAGTGTGTGGTAAGGTATGCCTCATCAGGTGTCACAGGCATGGATATGGTGAATTATGTGGACATGTTCAGTGGGCAGCCAGGGGGCCATATGATTGCTACAGTCCATTTGTGGTGGAGTCATGCATAGCAGTATATTACATGTACACACATACAGATGTGCAGTGGGTTAGATGCTGAATGGGTGTATTTCATTAGGCAAATGTGACGCTAGATGTGTTTGGCCCTTCCGATTTTATGGGGTCTTCCATTTTAGTGGTGGCATATGTATTTGATAGTATCTCTACATCTGCCTCATGCGTGTGGGACGTGCTGTGTGTATGGCAGGATAGCACGGTACAGACACACAGATACCTTGAGGACACTATCAAGGGATGTTATATGCACATACACACACAGACCTATGTGGGGGTTATTTGGGGCATTGAGACATCAAACCTATCCTTGGTTGAACTTTCTCACAGTTACACAATGGGTTAACATGCAACAATCACGGTAAGGTGACATGCAGACATGGTGGTTATTGTGGAGAGCCATGGTGCTGCCCTTGCCATGTATTTCATCACATGATAAACACACAACTGTCATTATTCTTTGCTGGGGGAGATGTACAATGCATAATATGCATCTACACAGTGTATACAGGTGGTATTGAGGCATATTTCCAGGTGACACAGGTACTTACACTGTGCTTCAAAACAAAATTGGAGGGTACTGCACACAGAGAGGGGGTGTTGGTCAGAACATGGGAGGCACAGACATATAGTGTGAACCTTGGGATGCGTCACCAACATGGTGTGTCCATCCACCTGTTTTGGCACGTGTGTGGCACAGCAGGAGGGTGGGGAGGCATATGATGGATGTGGGGGGCCTTGGTATTTGCATCACACATGTACATGATGCCTCTCCCATGTACAAGATCTGTGCAGTGTGAGGGTGCACAGTCCGTTGTTGGTTCATGTTTTGGTGTATTACAGCTGGGGACAGTACGTTGCAGTGTGGCGTTCAGCGCTGGAACCTGACAAGGTTGTTTCTTCTTTCCACTACACAGGACATACGTGATGACAGTGCTGTCGGTGTGTGTCATTAGCACATGGCAGAACATCAGCAGAAATGCTGGGGTCCAGGGTATGTAGAACTACCGATACATTGTATGTGTGTGATGTCAGGTGCACAACATCTAGCCTGTTATGTATCATATTTGGCAGCTGGTGTTGTTCACGTATATTCTGTGTGCCGGTCTTACCCATATTTGCCTGTTGTCACACATCTCCACGTGCGGTTGTGACCAGTATTTTTCCTGTAATGGGTTTTCTGGTAGATTTTCCACAGATCCACATGTGGGCCTTGATGGGCTAGCTTTGCAGAAGCAACACCTGCTGCCTCCACCATTTTAGTTAAATAGGCCATCATCAGGGTGTCCTTGCATGTCACTCGACCGTTATGTGCACAAATTAGCACTTGGGCACTGACAGGCCACGTATTTCAGCTGTCACATTGTACTACGCATATTGTGCTGGTGGCTGTTTATTGGTTTGCTTATGTGGTGCTGCATTGTACATGCATGATACATTGTCATATGCTTTGATGGGTGCGGGCACCTGGGGGGCATTGTGGGGTTTGTTACCTCTACAGTAGTGCTGTTCACCTATTCATCATCACCCACATTTCTGGTGAGCAGAGTTGTGTCCTGTGTTATGTGGGACTGGTGTTGAGCAACATTTTTTTTCTCTCTGACATAGGCATGATGTGAAGATCCCTGATGTGTGACTTTACATGTTGGTTCTACTGGTTGACCTGATATCGTCTCCGTTCGCTGTGACCTGGTGTACATATGCAGCAGTTGATGGGATTGATGAGGGACACATCATGGACACATAGGTTAGATTCCACCTTTGTTTAATTGTTATTACATCTGGCTGTACCATTTGTGGGGTATCATTTGATCTCATGGACATGTAATGTTGCATCTCTGTACACTAACAGGGATGCATATAGTGTGTAGCTGTGAGATGCCTGTGTGACATGGTATTTAACATAACCATCTCCATGTGACACCCGTGTCTGCAGCAACATGTAGTGTTCCTTTCACATCTGTGTTTTATTTGATATGCATATCCTGTCATGTTTGCATTTCCATCACTTCAATCTTTAATTAGTGCAGTGTGCATTGTGGCAATTTGTGGTGTTGTTGCAGGGTTACTAACATTGGCCACACCTATCCTTTCTTTGCACAGGGCAGTGGACATTATGGACACATTTCCTCCAGTGCATCTCGTCTCCTTCATTACAGCTGTTGTGGGACAGTGCACCATGTTATTGTTTAATGGGAAATATCCTATTTGATGTTTGACTTCTGTGAGTGGAACACAGGCCTGTGCTGGACGTTATTGCTCTTGGACTGCTTGTTTGACCATGACAGACATGTACAGCACACAGTTTGTGCCATGCTGTAGCTGACAGTCCTGCTGATTGCAGGGACACAGATGAACCTCCTCGGACTGTGCCATATTGGCATGTGACACTTTACTATGCACGCCCATGTTTGCCTGGGAATTTTGTAAGTGATATTTTGGATGTCAGGAAGCCTTTGCTTTTGGTACAGTTTGCGCATCAGGGACTGACATCATCTGTGTCGTTTGGACATTCCTCACAAGTTGTTTACTGCAGAGTTTTGGCCCATGTGTGTGACATGGCACTTAGGATACCCTGATCTGTTTATTTCAACTGTAGCATACAGCCGTGATTGTTGCAGGGGGGAACAGTTTCAGCATTGCAATTGTCTATGTCCACCTGCCACACACCTGGACATGCTACATGTTTTGCCAATAACACACGGTCATGCCCACCAACATCCTTGATTGATGTGTGTAGGCGGCAATGTGGTTTACATTCATGTGTGGCATCACAGTACCATGTTAGTGTCCGGCTGGTGGCTGTGCATCAGAGTGACTCTGTTTGTGAGCCACAACATGTGGAGCTATGACCTCAGTGTGTTGCAGTGTGAGATTATGTGCCATTCTTTGCATATTCACATGCTAATTATTGTGTTTGTTTGATGTTCAGACATGACACTCTGCATGTATGGCCACGCCTTGCATTGCACGTCTGCACAGTCCTGTGTTACCCCCTGCATTTACCACACTCTCATTAGGACATTGTATTTGGGGTGTGTTATTGTGGGTGACCATTTTTGTGCTACACATCTGCATTCCATGTAACCTGCTATATGTGGCCAGCGACTGTGTAACCAAAAGACAATGCAAGGGGGCCTCCTGTATGGTGTTATGTGTACACATTTCTGCCTGTTTTGTGGTTTGTATTCACTCTGTGTTCATGTGTCCCTGCTACCTGTTAGCATATAGTCAGTCAGTTTGAGATAATATTTGGGGTGTACATTGACACATTGCTGATGTGGTGATCTGCCATTATGTGGGAGTTATGACATTCGCTTGCAGATGTGTTTGTCACATTACAACATATTGGCAGCATATGTATTTTTAATTTGGTGACCTCCTCTGTTGCATGAGGGCTATGTTTGGGGGGACATGTTATGTGTTTTGGTTTCTCATTCTGCCACACCTGTTGTCTACATGCACGCATATGTGTGTGACACATTGTGGGCATGCAGCATCTGCTGTGTTGTGTGGCCCTGCTACACAGTGCATATCATGCACCTGATGAACATTTATTCTCGTGCCATTATGTTTTGCTCTTGAGTTGACCTTTGCATGGCATGTGCATTTTGACATTGCTGACTGTGTTCCCATCATTTGCCAGGGTGGGACACACCTTGCAATTCTGTTTACACTGTGTATGGTATGTATGAGACGTGTTAGAAAAAATAAATATGTTCATTGTTCAGACATGTGTCTCTTTCTGTACTTTATCTCTGTGACATACATGCATTACAATGTTTAACATTCCATCACACATGACTCCTTGGGACCATGGGAATCCTGGCTTTTCTTGCACATGTACCTCCACTGATTTGCCCCAGGGCGCATGGTGTGCTGTTGTGATATGGTGCGTGTTTGCCTTGTGTGCAAGACATTTATGTGAACACTAGACTGCTCCTCCACTCATGGACCACATTTACACGTTTGTCTACGGATTTGATGGTAATTTCCATGGACCCCTGTGCTCACATTGGTGTTTGATGACAGCTGTGTATGTGTCTGCAATTTGGCACATCACTGAGTGCGGCACATCCCCATACAGGCCCTCCCTTTGGAATGTAATGTTTGGCTTGCCCTCAGTGTGTTGTTTGTGTGTATGGTTGGGGGCATGTTTGTTCACACAGTGCTTAGCAGTTTGCCTCACAACATCGTATTTTTTTATGGAATATCTGGAAACGGAAACATTATTTTACAGCTGCTTCATCACCTCTACACACACCCTTGTCTGTCGTCAGTGTACAGCAAGGTGTTCACTCTGTGTTGACAAGGCAGCACATATTAGCTGTTGCATGGGTCTCTTTCTTAATGTTGTTTGCACAGCACTACACCTGGGGGTGTGGTAATATTGAGGTTGAGCAGGTGTGTGCTGCACCTTTTCTCATGTTGAATTGGCTCCTATCCTGTCCGCAATTGCTGGGCAGCTCAAGCACACAGCAAGCACTGCCCTTGTTGGTTATTTACTTTCCTCTGGTTGTTTTTTTGTTTTTATTCATTTATGTAGGTGTATGTTGATGCAACATTTCTGCGGGTCATATCTGCATTACATTACAAGGGGTGGGGGTTTACAGGTAGGGCAGGGCCATCCCCAGGGAGGCTACATTAAGGGTGACCACAGGGCACATAGGACATGCTATGGACATTGACAGATTGTGAACAGTGTCTGATTCGTCTAGGGTTGATTGTGTGTAGGGGTTTGGGGGATTCCTGGTAATGCTTTTTTTCAAGCTATATTCTAGAAGATATTTGGCCTGTCTTATTTCCGGGGCTGCTTGGTAGGGTTTTGCGTAAAGAGGAGGCATACAGTTAGGACGCTAGATGTCACGTCCATTACAGGCATTAGTTAAATTTCAGAGGTACATTGAAGCCTTTGGAAGCGTCTGGTCTGGTAGTTCTTCCATGTGCGTTTCATTACTGTTGGGTTGTGATTTGGTGTTTCTGTGTTTGATTGGTGGGTGGGTGGGTTGGCTTTGCATTTAGTCAGTGTTTCAAGTAGGGGTATGTGTGGGTCCTTTACGATTGGGGTGATGTGTTCTGTTCCTTTTGCATGCTATATCCACTGCATAACATATCCTTGTGTGTGTGTGCATGTGTCCCTGGTACCATATACAAAATGTGATGTGATCTGAACACAGCAGATCACCAGGTGCATTTATTCAGGCTTTCTCCTGTGGGTTTCCCTGTCCTTACAACCAGCACGCGTGCTGTGTGGGTGGCTTGACTGCTTGTGAATGCAGCCTTTGCTATGACGTGGAAGTTGTTGTTCTGTGCTACCTTTGGTTGCTTTTTGTTTTTTGGGAGTGGTCCTCGGTGTGATTAATCTCTGTTCTGTTGGCTGTGTCTGCTTGTCGTGCAGATGTCGTTTCCATTTCTTTGGCGGCCAGATGTTGGCAGGTTTGTGATGTAAGCACATTGTACCCTCATCTGAGTTTTGACCCATGGTTCTGTCCATCTTCTGACTCCCAGCTCTTGTGTCATCCTGCCCTGATGTGCATGCTGCTACAAGCCATCCTGCACTCCTACACCTTCCTGCATTTCATCTCTCCATGGTTGGCTCGTGTGTGTGTGCTCTGCCTATAACCGCTGGTCCACTATCATCATGAGATTTCACCTGTTGTGCTATTTCAGGCGCATCTGCTGGACACATCTTCACGTTGTCTGTCGCACACGATCATGATTGGATGTTACATTTGCATCACTCTGTACATAGCTCCAGCTAGACCCAATTTGTGTGTGTATTTATGTAGATGCCACATGTCCTGGATGTCATTATTGTACTGCAGCACATGTGATGTCTGTGGTTCTTGTCGTTCTGCTTGACGTTTCCTTTCAGCTCTGTGCAGTGTTTGGGTTATATGTGAACTCGCCATCACTGAAATGGTGGTTTATGATGTGCATTCAGTGACACCCTAAAGGGTGACATACTCCTGTGCACTGGGGTGGGCTTGTGTTTAGCTGGCAACACAGATCGCTGTCCAATTGCATGCTGTACGCAGATGTAGGTAACCCAGGCTTAGTCACTGCTCAATTTGACACATGACCCCTTCACGTTCAGTCAGTGCCATGACCATTCTGCTACACTGCTGTTCCATCTTGCATGTCTGCTCACCTACTTTGGATTTCCATACATTACAATACCCAATGGTACTAGCACTGACTGTGTTTGGTCAATGCCCTGCCTCCTACGGCACACAAAACGCACCCTATACACATCATTGTGTGTTTCGTTTGTGGAGAGTGTACGTTACAATTTGACCTCTGAGGTACCTTGATGGGCACCTTATGCATTACCTGCTATTACAGTACTTCCATAGTTCATTTGCTATCAGTAGTACATACAATTGAGGGTTACATGGCTCCTAGTTCATGACAGGTGATGGCTCAACCAGCCTTATTCATTGAACACAGCAGGGGATTGGACCCATGATGCCAGCACCATTGGGCAGTGTGCTAACCCTTCTGCTGTGGCTCTGTTCATTTGGCTCTGATATAAGCACAGCGCCTTTTGCCTCTTACACATTATGTGGGCAATAACTTCATGCCCCTCATCTGGCAATATTACCTAGGACAGGTGATGCATCACCCAGCCTTTTTCTATTTCTGCACAGCCGTGTATACAACCCCTGATCAATGCACCATTGGTCAGTGTCATCATCATTGTGCTGTGGGTCTGTTCCTGTGCATACCCATCAATGCGCCACTTCTGCAGGCTACTATTACAGTGCCTCCAAAAGGATATTTTTCACCGCCTCATGCCCATCAACGCAACGCCTTATGCTAAACATTGGTTCTCTCACCCCTAAACATATGCCTCGTTGTGGACTAACACTGTGGGTGATTGGGGACATGCTCCCTACACTATTGGTTAATGTCTTCGCCATTGTGCTATGGCTCAGTTCCTGTGTATGGACATGTGCGCACAGCCTTATGCCGTTCACAATTAACAGCGCGACGCCTACTGCTGCCAGACCCGCACAAGAGTAACAGCGCGACGCCTGATGCCGCCCACATTTCCACCGCATCAACTCACGACCCCCACATCTGCCAGCGAGACGCATAATGCGGATCAATATTAGTTACTGCCGCAAAAACTTACCCGCGCGACGCCCAAAATTAGTGTGCCTCCATCAACTTTCTTGTCCAGCAGTACTAGTTATGCCTCGGCCAGCCTTTCTGTATTGCACAAAATGGGGTATTGAACCCGTGGGCCCTGCACCATTGGTTGGTGTCTTCCCCATTGTGCTACATCTCGAGTCCTGTGCTTAGATATTTTCCCAACGCTTCATGCCGTCAACAACTCACACAGCACCACCTACTGCCTCACAATACGCAAAAGATGTCCCGCGCACAGCCTAACGACGCACGAAACGCAAGCGACGTACAGCGCGCCGCCTAATGCACCACAGATTTTACAGCGAAATTCATAACGCAACATATTAATTACTGGCGCAACAACGTAACACCGACAGCCGCCCTAATGTGGTATGCCTCCTAAATATATTTTTTAAAACATTACTAGGCATGGTTCAGCCAGAATTGTTGGCTTGCACACACTGGGTGATTGCACCCATAGCCCCTGCACCATTGGTTAATGTCTTCGCCATTGTGCTACGGCTCAGTTCCTGTGTATGGACATTTGCGCACAGCCTTATGCCGTTCACAACTAACAGCGCGACGCCTACTGCTGCCAGACCCGCACAAGCGTAACAGCGCGACGCCCGATGCCACCCACATTTCCAGCGCATCAACTCACGACCCCCACATCTGCCAGCGAGACGCATAATGTGGATCAATATTAGTTACTGCCGCAAAAACTTACCCGCGTGACGCCTGGTGACGGCCAAAATTAGTGTGCCTCCATCAACTTTCTTGTCCAGCAGTACTAGTTATGCCTCGGCCAGCCTTTCTGTATTGCACACAATGGGGTATTGAACCCGTGGGCCCTGCACCATTGGTTGGTGTCTTCCCCATTGTGCTACGTCTCGGGTCCTGTGTTTGGATATTTTCCCACCGCTTCATGCCGTCAACAACTCACACAGCACCACCTACTGCCTCACAATACGCAAAAGATGTCCCGCGCACAGCCTAACGACGCACGTAACGCAAGCGACGTACAGCGCGCCGCCTAATGCACCACAGATTTTACAGCGAAATTCATAACGCAACATATTAATTACTGCCGCAAAAACGTAACAGCGCAACACCGACAGCCGCCCTAATGTGGTATGCCTCCTAAAATGATATTTTACCATTAATATTCATGCCTCACCCTGCCTTCTTTGGTTGCGCACACTGGGGGATTGAACCCATGGCCCCTGCACCATTGATTTTTGTCTTCAACATTGTGCTACGGCTGTGTTCTTCTATGTGCCTGGCAGCGCCCCGCTTAGCCTTCCCACGCGCTAATGTGGGACCCGCACATTAGCACGATGCGCACAGGTACGGTCCGTTTTTTCCTTTTTTCTGGCTGGCCCGCCCACTCCTTATATGGCACTCGCACACTAACGGGAACCCGCACAGCAACGGTGTTTAGTAAACATGCCCCTTTGTTCTAACCCTTGACCATAAGGAGCTGTTGGCACTGAGGGGAAAGTTTACATTAAGATTACAAGTCCACATCCGAGACAGTATACAGTAGTAAGGCATCATCATAAGCAGCTAAAATGTTATTAATGTAGGATTGAAAATGTTATAAAAGTAATGGACATATCAACTAAAAAAGGGCATAGTATTCCACAGTTTAAATGTAAAAGGAGAGGGAATTTAATTCTCCTATACTGCATAAAACAACGCTGAATAGTAAAAATGCAGAAGTTTATCTCATCACATAATAAGGTTTATAGCCTTCTAACGTTTGTCTAGATACACATTTTAGACAATCACTTCTGACTACCCTAAGCAAACGCTGCATAGTAAAAGTGCAGAAACTTATTTCATCACATAATGCTGCATCGCTGTTCCTGCTTCCATCCCCAATGCAGACTTCCTGTGTGCATGGGGGCAGAAGAGGCTTGGCCAGAGTTTATGGTAAGCGCTATGATGCTGTTTAGAAGTAATTGCCACAATGGCAGGTCCTGGAGAGGGATGGCAGTAACGGCAATGGGCCGTCCTTCAACCACTGGAGCTCGAGACAAATGTCTAGTTCACCTAATGGTAGCTCCAGCACCATCTGTACTTGTCCTATGCTTTCTTGAATTCCAATACAGTGTTCATCTCGGCCACCTCCACTGGGAGACTGTTCCATACATCCACCACTCCATAGACTGCTCCTGACTTTATCGGTTAAAATCTAAAATTAGAAACTCCGATGATAACTAGAAAGCTCTTCATTGTGTCTAAAAATAATAAAATCTTCATTTCCCAACCAGTTGGCAACTTGCTTCCAACTGATCTGCTTATACAGTGCCAACATCGATGCACAGGAAGGTGTGTGCATTTGTGTGTGCACAGTCAGTTCATATGGGCATCTAAAAATTTAAAGTGCATGCAAATCACTTGTGTGTGCATATACTTATGAATCAACACACATACAAACAATTTGCATACTTACAAAAGTTCTAGTGCAGATACAACATGCATACAAAGAATGAATATGTGGAACAAACATGAAAAAATGTCCCAAAATTGGGAAAATGTACTTAAAACACGCAAAAACTGAATATGTTTTGGCTGTGCATACCTCTAGAACATAACCAATGATCATGCAAAATCAGGGCCGTACCGTCGGTGAAATGCGCCCTGTGCAAGTTGCACATCGGGCATGCCCACCCCCTCCCACACCTCCATCTAGCCACTTTATGGGGGCAGGAGAGAAGAGGCAACTCGCCGGCACACTAAGCAGGTCTGGACCCTCCCAGAGAGACCAGACCTGCTTAGTGTGGCAGCGAGAAGACTTAAGGGGCGTATTTTGGCTCTCTGACGCTGCCTGCTTCCGCTAAAGTGGCGGCGGCAGGCAGCAGCAGAGAGCCAAAATGCGCCCCTTAAGTCTTTGCGCCCTGTGCGTCCGCACAGCTCGCACAGAGCTCGGTACGGTCCTGTGCAACATGCATGGAAATTGCAAGTGGAGAGTTACTAGTGGGTAGAAGATGAATTAGAACATAAGAGCTGCCATACTAGGTTTGACCAAAGGTCCATCAAGCTCAGTGACCTGACAGTAGCCAATCAGGGTAAAAAGTACCTGACATTTTCTAAAAATAGCCATTTCCATGTAACATATCCCCAAGGATAAGCCATGCTTTCCTCTTGGACCACCTTAATAATTGCTTATGGACTTTTCCTCCAGGTATTTGTCCAGACACCACTACACTATCTGCATTTATCACATCCTCCAGCAATGAGCTCCAATGACTTAGTGATATGGGTACCTTTTTCATTGCCTGCTACAATTGACCCATTGTTCTCATATATTAATGAAAGAGCCCTGCCTATGAGGACCAATACTTTGTTTGCAAGGGAAAATGCATTGCAAAGACCAATACATTGAGAATAAAAATATTTTCTCCTATCGGTTTTAAATATACTACTTTGTAGCTTCATGGCGTGTCCCCTAGTCTTTGTATTTTTTGACAGAGTAAACAGTTTGCATCTCCCGTTTCACTCCACTCAGGATTTTTTAGTCTCTATCGTATCTCATGTGGGGTCAAAAAGTTGAGCCAGTTCTGTTTTCCTAACTGTTATTTCAAAGTTTTTCATGAGAAAAATTCCCAGAATGCTTTGCAATAGGAGCTAAAAGTGGTATGGACTATTCTATTCTTTCTAACTTGGAGCCAAGAGGTCACTTTAGAGGTCAAATGTAAGCTTTGGCCCTACAGCACCTTTCAAACAAGTTTTTTTCCATGCACAAATTTATAGCAGATATTTTTTTATCCTAGTAATGTCAAACACATACACAATTGAACTCATTTGAACTCCCCGTTTTCATCTTAATAACACCTCAAAATAAAGTCCTCCATAGACACAAGTAATTTGGTCATAATCCAACTCAATATATAAGGCATAGAGGGTAACTTTCAAAAGCATTTTGTTACAAGCAAAAATGAGTTCATTTTTTACATTGCCTATCCATATGCAGATCAGCCTATGTACATATAAAGCCTGTACACACGTGAGGTTACCCAGACTGAGCAGAGGAGTTCCCAGGGAATGCGGTGGGAAGGGCTTCATTCGACTTTGCTGCTCCATATACTGAGGTGCCCGACCAAGACAAACCACCCATCTGGGCAGCAGCAGAATGGGAAGGCGTTGGTGGCAGAGGATCACATTTCTGTGACAACAGCAACAGCACTAGAATTACCTGCGCGGAAGAAAGGCCTGGCAATCTACTTTGATATCTTGCCATGAAAATCTAGTGGATAGTCACAACAAAACAAATTGCACTATAGTGCTAGAAGATAAGACCCCCAGATCAGAAGGCACTCAACTGGCTACTGGGGAGAAGCTGAAGACTTTTCAGGGTAAAGCTAGCATTTATTATGTGGTTGGATCAAAGCCCTCGGGATGACTGATTGCTGATGTAGCTGCGCATGAGAGTTAGAAGCTGCAAAGATGTCTTACATGTTGGGACATGGAATGTATGAAGCATGAACCAAGGGAAGTTGGAGGTGGTCAAGAATGAAATGGAACGTATACAACTCGATCTGTTGAATGTCAGCAAACTGAAATGGACTGGCATTGGGCACTTTACATCTGATGATCACATAGTCTACTATGCTGGAAATGTGAGACAAAAAAGAAATGGTGTTGCATTTATAATTAAGAAGAAACTTGCAAGATCTGTAATGAAATGCAATGCAATCAGTGAACACTTAAACTGTGTGTGAGAGAAAACTGCAGCCAATCTGAGCACTTTTCAAATCATTTAGAATCCCTTCAGCAAAGGCTCCAACGATCCTGTGAGCAGTGAGTGAGAATCAGCTGTGCCTACTTAGTTGGGAACTGTGTGTGAGAGAAAACTGCAGCCAATCTGAGCACTTTTCAAATCATTTAGAATCCCTTCAGCAAAGGCTCCAACGATCCTGTGAGCAGTGAGTGAGAATCAGCTGTGCCTACTTAGTTGGGAACTGTGTGTGAGAGAAAACTGCAGCCAATCTGAGCACTTTTCAAATCATTTAGAATCCCTTCAGCAAAGGCTCCAACGATCCTGTGAGCAGTGAGTGAGAATCAGCTGTGCCTACTTAGTTGGGAACTGTGTGTGAGAGAAAACTGCAGCCAATCTGAGCACTTTTCAAATCATTTAGAATCCCTTCAGCAAAGGCTCCAACGATCCTGTGAGCAGTGAGTGAGAATCAGCTGTGCCTACTTAGTTGGGAACTGTGTGTGAGAGAAAACTGCAGCCAATCTGAGCACTTTTCAAATCATTTAGAATCCCTTCAGCAAAGGCTCCAACGATCCTGTGAGCAGTGAGTGAGAATCAGCTGTGCCTACTTAGTTGGGAACTGTGTGTGAGAGAAAACTGCAGCCAATCTGAGCACTTTTCAAATCATTTAGAATCCCTTCAGCAAAGGCTCCAACGATCCTGTGAGCAGTGAGTGAGAATCAGCTGTGCCTACTTAGTTGGGAACTGTGTGTGAGAGAAAACTGCAGCCAATCTGAGCACTTTTCAAATCATTTAGAATCCCTTCAGCAAAGGCTCCAACGATCCTGTGAGCAGTGAGTGAGGATCAGCTGTGCCTACTTAGTTGGGAACTGTGTGTGAGAGAAAACTGCAGCCAATCTGAGCACTTTTCAAATCATTTAGAATCCCTTCAGCAAAGGCTCCAACGATCCTGTGAGCAGTGAGTGAGAATCAGCTGTGCCTACTTAGTTGGGAACTGTGTGTGAGAGAAAACTGCAGCCAATCTGAGCACTTTTCAAATCATTTAGAATCCCTTCAGCAAAGGCTCCAACGATCCTGTGAGCAGAGAGTGAGAATCAGCTGTGCCTACTTAGTTGGGAACTGTGTGTGAGAGAAAACTGCAGCCAATCTGAGCACTTTTCAAATCATTTAGAATCCCTTCAGCAAAGGCTCCAACGATCCTGTGAGCAGTGAGTGAGAATCAGCTGTGCCTACTTAGTTGGGAACTGTGTGTGAGAGAAAACTGCAGCCAATCTGAGCACTTTTCAAATCATTTAGAATCCCTTCAGCAAAGGCTCCAACGATCCTGTGAGCAGTGAGTGAGAATCAGCTGTGCCTACTTAGTTGGGAACTGTGTGTGAGAGAAAACTGCAGCCAATCTGAGCACTTTTCAAATCATTTAGAATCCCTTCAGCAAAGGCTCCAACGATCCTGTGAGCAGTGAGTGAGAATCAGCTGTGCCTACTTAGTTGGGAACTGTGTGTGAGAGAAAACTGCAGCCAATCTGAGCACTTTTCAAATCATTTAGAATCCCTTCAGCAAAGGCTCCAACGATCCTGTGAGCAGTGAGTGAGAATCAGCTGTGCCTACTTAGTTGGGAACTGTGTGTGAGAGAAAACTGCAGCCAATCTGAGCACTTTTCAAATCATTTAGAATCCCTTCAGCAAAGGCTCCAACGATCCTGTGAGCAGTGAGTGAGAATCAGCTGTGCCTACTTAGTTGGGAACTGTGTGTGAGAGAAAACTGCAGCCAATCTGAGCACTTTTCAAATCATTTAGAATCCCTTCAGCAAAGGCTCCAACGATCCTGTGAGCAGTGAGTGAGAATCAGCTGTGCCTACTTAGTTGGGAACTGTGTGTGAGAGAAAACTGCAGCCAATCTGAGCACTTTTCAAATCATTTAGAATCCCTTCAGCAAAGGCTCCAACGATCCTGTGAGCAGTGAGTGAGAATCAGCTGTGCCTACTTAGTTGGGAACTGTGTGTGAGAGAAAACTGCAGCCAATCTGAGCACTTTTCAAATCATTTAAAATCCCTTCAGCAATGGCGCGCCCGTGCCTTGCGGGCCCGCGCCTGAGGGCCTCGCAAGAGGGCCCTTTGGCGTGGCCCTTAGGCGGTGGACCGTGCGGGACCCACTATCTGCTGCTATATGCTCATTCTGTTCAGCGATATGCTGTTTGTAGTTAATGTAAGGTAATGTAATGTAAGTTATGTACTGTGTTCCCTGTTTGTACTCCTAGTGTTTTGTTGTGATGTAATGATAATGCAATGTATGTTTCCCTCACCTTTGTTTAACTTTGTGCTGTATTAACCGCTTTGATTGAAGGAAAAGGCGGGATACAAAACATGTTAAATAAATAAATAAATAAAATTCATCTACAAGGAATGTCCATCAACACATCTATAATTCAAGTATATGCCCCGACAACAACTGCAGAAGAGGATGAAGTTGATGAGTTCTATGAACAAGTACAAGCTGAAACTGACAGAATATGCAAACAGGATATCCTGATTGTCATGGGTGACTGGAACACAAAAGTTGGCGACAAAGAAGAAGGCAAAGTTGTAGGAAAATGTGGACTTGGCAATAGAAATGAAGTTGGAGAAAGACTGATAAAATTCTGCAAAACCAATGATCTATTCATCTCAAACACCTTCTTCCAGCAACAAAAACAGTGACTGTACACACAGACTTCACCGAATGTCTTGTACAAAAATTGACTGCATCTGTGGAAGTCAACAATGGAAAAGCTCTATAACATAAAAAAAGACAAAACCTGGAGCTGACTGTGGTACAGATCACCAACTACTAGTATGCAAACTCAAGCTAAAGTTCAAAAAGAGCAAGCCACTCATGAATGTAGCAAAATATGACCTTGAGAATATACCACTGGAATTTTTAAGACTGCCTGCAAAATTGATTTGCTGCTTTAGATACAAATGACAGAGCTCCAGAAGAGTTAAGGGATGACATCAAGAAGGTTGTGTTGGAAGAAAGTGAGGTGAAAAAGCAAAAATGGCCAAAATGGATGACCGAAGAAACTAACAATTGCCCAGAAATGCAAAGAAGCTAAAGCCAGAAGAGAAAGAGAGGCAATCACAGAACTCAACAGAGATTGGCAACATGAAGCAAGACAAGAAAAGGAGAAGTACTACAATGATGCATACAGGGAAATAGAGTGAAATAGAAAAACGGTGGGTTCCAAACAAAAACGAGAAAAACTTCCTTAGTAAACTGAAACAAAGTTAATGTCGGACAACAGACTCTACATCAAAGCAAATTGTTTAAACCTTGGCTAGAAATCCATGTCCATTTTAATCAACATTTTGCAGTAAAACAATAGTGACTAATTAAAATTTAAAAGCCAAAACTTGTAATTGTTCAGTACTTAACTGCAGAATCACAGCGAAGTGGAGTCCAATGAAAGTGGTCAACGACACAGTCCTGCATTTTGGGTCATTCACTTAAAGACCCTGCTTCAGGTTTGCACTTGTCACCACCAAGTGAAAGCAATGCCATAAAGAAAAAACCTAAGGAAGTTACTTAAAACCGGCGTCTGACGTCATCAGCCAATCATAAGTTTACAGCTTAACCAATCAGGGGCAGAGAGCAAGAATTGCAAACGCTACCCAAAACAAAGATCACAGTAAACTTGCCAATCTAGCTCCAGATTTAAACCTTTTGGGGCAACCGTATCTAATCTAAAAATCCATCGTTGCTCTGCATATTGCAATTGAAATAATCTGTTGCCCCCAGTAGTAAAATTTACAATCATTATGGATATGGTTATCGTTTAGGCACTTGATATACCGCCCTTTATTTGCACATCAGAGCAGTTTATTTATTTTATTTATTTATTTATTTAACTATATTTATATCCCGCTTTTCACCGGGTCAAAGCGGCTTAACAAAAAAAAGGGAGGACAGTAATCAATTCTTAGGGTGGGGGCTCTCACCGGGGAGTTTACATGTATGTATATACTAACAGGTACTTTTTATTCCCTTGTCCCCAAAGGGCTCACAATCTAAGGGGTATGTTTACTAAGCAGTCTTAACGTGCGCCCGGCGATAGTGTGCAGGATGCCATAAAAGGAGTGGGCGTCTCGGTCTTAACGTAGCAAAACAGGATTATCGCGTGATAACGTGCACTGCGCATATTATCATGCGAGACGCTGCTAAGCACGTTAACGTGCGGTAATCTTAAGTAGGCTCACAGACATGTAGGCTCGCAGACATGTACACACAGAAGCAGAGGTGTAGCACAATGGTAAATACACTGACTGATGGTACAGGGGTCATGAGTTCAATCCCCCAGTGTGCCTATTGCATAAGGCTGGCTGAGGCATTAGTGTTCATGTGTAAGTATTGCTTTTTGAGGCATTTTATTTTTATTTTAATTAGTGCTGCCAGCAAACACACCCTCACATACCGTAACCTAAGATGCTGCATAAGGCACCCTATAAAGCACTCCATAGGGCACATTATAAAGTGCACTGTCTGCCAAGGCACCCTATAATGTCCCCTATAAGGCACCCTATAAGGTGCTTTATAGGACACCTTATAAGGCGCTTTATAGGGCGCCTTATGGTTACAGTACTCTGAGGGTGTTTTTGCTGGCAGCACTAATGTACATTAAAAATAGACAATGCCTTGGACAGCCCTATCAAATAACCCCACCATCAGTTTGAACCCATGACCTCTGGCTCCACGGGTAGTGAAGCAACCAGTGGGCTACAGCTCTAGAACTACTAACAAGCCCCTGGCTGGCTACAGATGGACTGCACGTCACCACACAAACACTCTGCTGTGGTTTACCAGGATAGGGGCAACCCACTCGTACCCATGATGCACAGCACATGCAAATCAGCAGTCTACTGATGATTACAAGAAAGGGTATGCACCCCACAGCACTTCAGCCTGGTAGGGGGTGCCGACAGTGTGTGTTAGTGGCACAGAGTAGCTACAGACCGTCACATTGTGTGGGTAATGTGCTTTGGTAACATGATGTAAGTAACAGGAGTGTTTGGACCCATAGGCAGATTATGTACCACCACCCAACCCACCCACTGTGGCTCAGGGTGGGAGACAGGATCCCCCACCAACAGATCCACATTCTACCTCTCTGCAATGATGGCAATAGAGGGGGGCCATCAACCCCAGTCCTGCTGGGGAACAGACACCCTACAGGGCAGCCAATGCAGAGCTGTACACATCCATAAGGCAATGGCATAAAGACAGTAGGCCTGGAAATGCTCAGCTGCCCCATCACCATCTGACATTCTCCAACAGCAAGCACAATGAGTCACCAGCCACTGCACCCTGCAAGGTGTTTCAGCCATACACATACAACTGCAGACAGTCTGCTAGCTAGTCCACAGTGCATGTTCCTGGAGGAAAAGAGAACCTATACTGTTCACTGAAGAGAAATACAACATAGCACTATGGGGGAGCCTAGTCAGGGTGAGAGTGACCTCCCAGCAGGACATGATGTGGCCACCCTGTCGGTGCAGGTTGTGGCCAGGCACTACAATGTCTGAGCCATTGCCCTATGACCTGTGCTGATGCATCCAGGCCAGGCCACCCTGTCCAGGCTATACCCATGGTACCTTGCTCCTCATTATGCACATTGGCAGGCCAATACTGGCAACAGTGCTAGCAGTGTGGGCTGAGGAAGGTGTTAGCAGCCACCACACACTGGATAGACATACACACACTCCCCACACCTATGCCAGCATTGTGCAACTATAGAGGTGTTTGGCAGCCCTGGCCACCGCACCAGTCCTGGGCACGGTGCAGGCATGGCTATGGTGCGCAATACTGTTGGGGTCACTCCCCAGGGTGGTAAACACTGTCAGACACCAGACCTGAGGAACACTCTACAGACATCAGAAAGGTTGCTTTGATGCAGCTCAATCAGCAAATTGTGCTTAACTTAGGAATTGTTGTCTGCCAGTTATCATTGCAACCTTTTGATAGCTGTGTACCATTTTCCCAGGTTTAGAGTGGCATTGCTAAGGTATGCAAGTGCTAGTATTGGGAGATGCACGCAGGGCCCAACATTCTGTCTCTCCAGGAGGCTTCGGATAATGAAGCCAGTGGGTGCGGGTGTGTCTGCCCCTGTTGGCTGCTGCTCTAGGGCAGAGGTTCCCAGCTGCAGTCCTGGAGGACCAAACAGTGTTCGGGTTTTCATGCTGTCCCTAATGGATATGCATGAGATACATCTGCATACCATGGGGGTGGTGCATAGAAATGCAGCACAGCCATATTTATTAGAGGCAGCATGGAACCTGAATGGTGTTTGGCCCTCCAGGACTGCATTTGGGAGACTCTGCTTTAGGTAATGCGCATGTTTATGATGTCTGTGCTCTGTAGGGTAAAATGTAGGTGTTTTGGGCATGTTTACGTCATCTGCAATACAGGTTCTGTCTGTATTAGCACGTTTTAGTAGTGAGTAAAATATGGGGACTGGGTTAGCAGGAACCACAGCTGGGACTCAAACCTGTGACATTCTGCTCTTGCACACACTGGCTGTGTGCACTGCACCACTGTGTTTCCACAGAGACAGTGCATTCCCTGGGGATACCATGACTGTTCGTCAGACAGGACCTGTCTGTTAAAGTACATGGCACCTACCTACACAGGGCTAGGCTACGGTCTGCTCTGGGCAGCTGCCACTGCCTCCTCCACCACCAGTACTCCTCTGCCACCATGCTGACATGCCCTTCTGCTGGTGGTGCACAGTCTCAGGCCATCCAGTCTGCAGGTAGGTGGCTGCCTATGTTGCGGGTTCTGGGGTAGGGGTGCCTGCATAGCTCTCCACGTTTCCCCCCAGCACCGCCTGCCAATGTTCCATGCCATTGGGGGTACCTTCTGGGTACTATCCCCTGTGACACCATGGGAAGCACACTCGTGCCCATGTTGGGCCCTCAGCAGTTGCTGTCTGGCTGCTCTACTGTTTCAGCATTCCTATAGGCCAGCTAGGCATCACCCTAGTCCACAGTGTGGCCCAACTGCACCACAGCATGTGCCGCCTGCAGCCCTCTGTGTCCCCTTTTCCAGCATCTGTCCAGTTGCCCATTCCGACATGCCCGCCCTGCTGTTGCAGAACATGTGCACACCATAGGAAACCTGTCCAATGGAGAGGAAACCCCTGCTCAGCGCAATTTCACTGTGGGCTCATTCACCTTGTATGGGGACGGAGCATAGACCCTTCCAAAATTCATATCTTTTTTTTAAATCTTTCTTGGGAGTGTTTTTTGATGTTTCCCATTGATATCACTATTGCCCAGCTTGGTTATGGTTTTTTTACATTTTCTTCTGTTCATTTTCACTGTTTATTTGCCCTTTGTTCCGTGCACATGTATCACACTTATCACCTTTTGTAGGTTTCCCTGGTTTTGCTGTACATTGCTGACGGAAATGGTTTCTTTTCCCTTTAAATCAGCTCTAACGCCAGGGTTTCACTAGCGTTAGTTTTCAGCCTCGGATTTCACAGCGTTAGTGTGCAGGGAGCCTCTACCCTCCCACTCTCCGCCCATTGACCCTCTCTCTCCGCCCCTGGGGAGCCTTCCTCTGCCCTCAGGGAGCCTCTCTCCACACTCAGCGCTCATTTGCGCCGCTGCGCACGTTATCGCGCGCTAAGGTACCTCTGCGCCTGATGAAGCGTCATTATTGCGTGATAAGGTACCTTATCGCGCGATAACGTGGCAAGGCGCACATTAAGACGGTTTAGTAAACATACCCCTAAGTGTACCTGAGGCATTTGAGAGCCTCTACATGCAGTTAGTTTTTTTTCTGTAGACCACACTTTGTTCATGATTGAAAAGCACCTTTCAGTTGGAGCATTGGAACCTGGCAAACATAAGAAATTTCTGTATCCTTGCTACTGCTCCCACCTCCCCCTGCTTCCTATTGGCTGGCTGTGTCTGCTGCAGCCTAGTGGCTGGTTTTGTCTGACTAATGGTTGCCCGGGCCTGGGAAGAAAGCAGAGCCAGATTTGTCAGATGTGCTGAGGATTCAGAAGTTTAAGATTGCTAACCATCTGAATTATTTTAGGATTCTACAACTTTGTAAAGTAGCTGTCGTAGTCAGAATGATGTCTAAATTGTCTGGGTATTTTTAGAATTTAGCTCTACAGCTCACCAGTGCTCCCTCCTCACTATGCAGAGTAAGTGGTAGGATCCAGCCAATGGAAAGGCTGCACTAATCACAGGAAGGGTGTGCTGATTTTCTGCACAGAGTCTGGGAGAAAGTCAGTGGAATAAGTGGGTTTCTTGGTAGAGGTGAGTGGGGTTGCTGAGAAAGGGTAGAAATGTAAGAGGAATGGGGTAATGTGTGAGGAGGCTATTGCAGGCTGAGAAAAAGAACTGGTAGCAAAAGCAAGAACAGGGAGCATTGAAGTAGAGGAGTGCAGAAACAGTGTAGCACCAGTAGACAGTCAGAGACAGAGACAGAGTCTGTCTGTCTGTTAAATGTTAGTGTGCAGGTGTGTACCTGATTTGGCAGGTTTGGGGGTGGATGAATGCATGTGTGTGTGACCGAAGTACAAAGAGTGCATGCTTGTGTATATGTTTTGGTTTCTCTGATAGAAATAATCTCATATAAATAGTTTCCCTTTGAAAATTCAGCTGGAATGGACAAGTCCACTGGTACAAATGTGGAGGAGTGGGACATGTTTTTTTAAAACAGGGGACATTTAAGCACCCTGACCAAAGTAATATGATTCCAGGGACAAATCCTTAAAATACTGGACTGTCCCATATAATATGGGATGGTTGGTCATTTTATTATACATGTACAGTGCTGCGTACATCTTGTAGAGCTATAGTAATGATTAGTAGTAGTGGTGAAGGGTTAGCAATTGCAAACCTTCTTTTAAAAATACATGCATATACATGTAAAATATGAAAAAAAAAATCATGCATCCCAGAAAGCAGGTAGGAATGTTACTGCATGAATTGTCTGTGATATTTTCAAAGTGGAAGTACGTACATAATTCAGCAAAGTGTGTGCCGGGAGAAGCATATTTGTACTTTTTATGCATCTGCACCGTTATAAGATTGTCCCTATATGAACATTATGTCGAAAAAGATAGTCACCAAGTCTGGCGAATAGAAATCACCACGTTGAATGCATGGGAAGCAGTACTTCGGAGCAGATGAGACACAGCACAAAGTCTGATGTACACAAGGAACTAATGAGAGAAAATGACAGACAGCAAGAGCAACAGGAAAAGCATAGACTCAGACACAGACACGGGAAAAGTAGGTCAGGCAGGCTTAATGCATTTCTTCTCATCAACAAGAAGCCTTAATTTGTCCTAAGGCAGTGCTTCCAATCATTTTTGTTGAAGACCTATTCAAGAGCCATAGCAAATTCACAGGCGTCTTTCCCATTACAAAATCAAATCACAACTTCTATGGGCTGTTTCCCAAGAATATTCTACTAAAGTTGGCAAAACTATAAAACTCTCAAATGTTCAGATGGTGTTTAGAAAATAGGAGATTGAAAAATCTGTGGCTCTGTAAAGGAACACGTGCCATTTAGGGATATGTTTTCAGTTCGATTGGCCTTTTTTCCATGATTTTAGACTTTTTTCAATTCATGGTTAACGTGTGTTAGAGGTTTTAATGCACATTAGTTAACTTAAAGATCTTCATTCATAGCTTAGTACATCTTAAAATCAATTTAGAGCACACTAAACTGCATGTTTATGTTTAACATAAACATAAACTAAACTGCATTAAGCTCTTAACACGTGGTAACAGTTCCGAAGTCTTAAAATAGCCAGTGTGTTAAACATCCCACGTTAACAGCTTAGCACGCAATGGGCTGGGGACAGGGCGAGTTATTAGCAGAGAGTACATGTGGGCAGCACAATGTCGTCACTGTGCAGTAGTTACCACACAATAAAACTTTTAATTTTGAAGTTAACGCAGAGTCATCTAACCCCTCCCCAAGAGGGGTCATTAAGTGCACCAATGATAACTGCAAATGAACTTAACATATGGTAAGGAATATATTTAGCGCGGTAACTGTTGGGGACATTCTGGCCATCCCCCAGAATCCTATGATCTTTCCACGTGGCACACTTTAGTTTTTACTTCTAACATATGGTAAATGCAAAAACTTACCACACTCTAAGGCGTGCTAACGAACTGAATGTGCACTGACAAATGCATATTCCTAGTCTCACTCCAGATAGTAAGAAAAAGCTGGAATCTTAAATGTGCTAACTCTAGTGGGGTGCAGAGCCCAATGTAAGTAAACCTATGTGAACCCCTTTCTACTCCCCAATGTGATCTTTTCATACCCTGTGCCAGGTTTGGATTAGTCAATGATGGGTCCACTACTGCCAAACAGTAAAGATATACATGGAAAAACATTTTGGTTCAATTTTGGGTCATTTTCTGATTTTGTTCCCAATTTTCAACATTTTGGGGTATGTTTACTAAACCACGATAACGTTACCGGTGATAAGTGCAGTGCTAGTGTGAGCAATGCCATATAAGGATGTGGGCATATCGGCGTCAAGGTAGCAATGGCCGTGTAACGCACGTTAAATGGCGCCTTGGCCAGTTAGTGCACGTTAATGGGACATTGCACAGTAAACTTGACAAGCAAAGCACATTAGAAGGCTGACAAGGTGCTCTATAATGTGCCTTATATTGCACCCTAGAAAGCGCCTTAACCTAAGGCACCTTATGAGGCATCTTAGGTTAAGGCATCCTATAAGGTGCCTTAACCTAAGGTGCCATATAAGGTGCCCTAAGGATGTTAAGGTGACCCAAGATATGGTGCCCAAGGGCAGTAAGGTGCCCCAAGTTGACAAGCATGAAATGTAAATCCACAAAACAGATGTAACCCTAACACTGCACAGAGCACCAAGGAAAGGCGATGGGCAATTGATGGAAGTAAGTAGAGATGGGAGCTGATGGACCTGCCAAATCTGCATGCAGACGATGTGGCAGCCTGTAAAATGGACAAACATATTGAAGGCAGCTGTACCGATGCACAGGGTGTTGGCAATGTAAAGTACTACAATGACAGTGGGTGGAAGAGGATGGGAATAGGTGTCCTCCAGTGGAGGTAGAGGTGGCAAGATATTTGCAATGATAGGAAGACAGAGGAGTAGTAGTGCCATGCAGAGCAGACACAGGAGAGGCAAGCATGAAGAGCCGCAATGCAGAAAAGGGTACCAGTGCAGGACATGGGGTAACAGCCTGCACATGAAGACAGGACGCTACACAGCTGACAGACGCAGATAGACGAACAGAAGGATGGCTGGCAACTGTGATGAGGGTATTATGTGCTGGCAGCACAGATCTGCAGAGATATGACTGTCACAGTAATGAAAAGGACTTGCCCTGGACAGACCTAATAATATGAGGCCACTGAGGGTTTGAACCCATGACCTCTGCCTAGGATGTCATTGTATTAACCAGTGGGCTATACCCCTATGGCTGTTAGCTTAGCAATAGCTGGCTACAGAAAGACTGCAGGTCACTGCTCAAAATGTCTGCTGTGTTTACCAGGATAGGGTAAACCCACCAGTACCCATGATGCAATGCACATGCAAAACAGCAGTCTACATCTGATCACCAGATGGGGTATGCACCTCTCCAGCACCTCAGCTTGGTAGGAGGAATGGACCGCGTGTCACATTGGCACAGAGTAAATATAGACCATGCCATTATGCGTGTTCCGTGCTCACCCTGAGGGTAGGATAGGCGCCCAGCACCAGGTGCACAGTACATGTGGTGCTAGAGATAGGTCCTGCTGTACATCCCCAGCACTGCCAGTGTGTGACAGGTGTCCCCAGCAGTGCAACCGAAGGTACATCTGTTCCAGCTGTGTTCTGCAGTCACATGTGGCCCTGTGGGACCAGACACCACCAAGATTAGTGCCTACCAGGTGTTAAGGTCTGACTGCCATGGGTACCTGTTATCAGGGCAGTGGGGTGTCTAGAGAGCTATGTAGCACTGCCACTATGGGTCTAAGTGGTATGCACTATATACCCCAAGGGGCCTCAATCACCCCTTTTGTAGATGAGGGTGTGGTGGGACAGGTGCCTGAACCCTGCAGAATGGCTGTAGCACCAGCAACCACAGTCTTGCTGGCGGATGACAGCCCTCCAGGGCTGCTGGGCCAGTGCTATACCTGTGATCATTGCAGACCAGCAGTGATGCTTGGGGTAGGCTCAACTGCCCCACACCACTGTCTGCCATTCATCAACAGACAGCACAGTCAGACTGCACCTACAGCATCCTACAAGGTGTGCCCACCATGCCCAGGCAAACTTCAGACAGCCCACTAACCAGTCCATAGTGCATGCTCACAGGAGAACCCTGTGCACCCAGAGGTGGGATGCACAGCACAGACACCAAGCAGGTAGCGCCATGACTGGGCCCCAGAACCAGGAACACACAGGTATCACTGGAAATAAACAAAGTGTGGCACTATGTGGGAACATTGACATGCCTTGGTCACTGCTCGGTCAGAATGAGACTGACCTCCCAGCATGACATGCTGTGGCCACCCTGTCCATGCAGTTGGTGGTCGAGCAATACAGTGTCCTAGCCATTGCCCTCCACCCTGTGCAGAAGCATCCTGGCCAATCCTCCCTGTCTCAGACATACCCACAATACCTTGCTCCTCATTATGCACATTTGCAGGCTAACACTGGAAGCAGTGTGAGCAATGTGGGCTCACTGAGGTGCTGGCAGACACAAAACAATGGAGAGACATACTCACACTCCCACACCTATCTCAGCATTGTGCAGAGATGGAGGTGTTTGACAACCCTACCCGCCGCACTGGTCCTGATCACAGTGCCGACATTGCTAATCTGTGCAGGGGGTAGTAGTAGTGCTCTGGTGATAACTGCATCTCTGTGCTCGGGCCAACAGCTTGACACTCCATGAAGCTGTGGATAGTGGAGCCCTTGTGAGTGGGTGTCCATACCCCTGTGCACCGCTGCATTGGGGTTTGCCCATGTTGTTGTTGTGGCTGCATTGTGGGCTAAAACTATGGGGAGATGCTCTGCAGGATCCACAGATGGGACATGAACCTCTGCTCTTGGACGTGCTGGTTGATTGTACTGCACCACACTGTTGCCACAGCAGCATAGTGGTCCCTGGGGCTACCCTTACATTCCTTGGCCAGACCTCTTCTGTTGCACTGCACACCACGTACTGGTACAGGGCATGGCCTAGGTCCACTGCAGGTGGGTGCCACTGCTCCCTCCGGAACAATCACCCACCCCCTCTGCCATGCCGCCATGACCATATGCTGTGGTGCCGGTGGTGCGCCATCCCAAGCCACCCAGGGGGCAGGTAGGCAGCTGCCTAAGGTGTGGGTTCTGGGGTAGGGGTGCCTACATAGATGTCCACACTTCCCCCGGCACCGCCTGTCACTGTTATGTGCCCCTTGGGGTACCTGCAGGGTAATGTACCCTGGATGGGACATTGTGGGACAAAGACTCATGGGCACGTTTGACCCTGGTCAGTTGCTGTCTTGCTGGTTTCCATTTTCTGCGTTAATATGTGCTACCTTGGCAACCGCCTAGTCCACCCTGCAGGGGCGGCCCAAGGGGGGTGCGGGGCCATGTGCGGAGACTCGGTGCGGGGCCTCATTTGCATAAGTGGCCTTATTTGCATAAATATTTGCATAATGTTACCATACACTAACTTTTAGTAAACATGTCTCTTAATGAGTGTATGGATAAAGAAAGACTAAAAGATTTCTACATTACTATAATCCAGTGCCAACCGCCAGGCACATTAGGAACTACTACAAACGCTGCCCATTTAGAACCCATAGCAAACCCGCTGTATCCTGACAGCATTACCAGGACTCACAAAGCACCAGACCCTACCTATCAAAAGGAAACACTGCAAATATTAAACCAGTACATTTCAGAGAATACTGGGGAAAGAGAACAAGTGGCAATGTCAAATAGGAATTACATAAACAGAATACCTCAGCTCAGTTACACATGCAGAACATAGACCATCACCAAACAAGGAATCGCAATTTAGAAACAGGAAGGCAATAATTAAACTGGGAACCCCAAAAGCCAAACTTGGAATGTACAACAACACTGTAGAAATAAAACTATAAATCAATTTCCTCTTGTACCAAACAAAGCGCAGACGTTAATGATGCACATTTCCCAGAGCTTTCATATTCCAGTTAATAAATTCAAAATAAAGAGATATATTTCTACCTTTTGTGCATTTTTTTTCAGTTGCAATTGCTCCAGCCACTTTCTTCTGGTTTCTTCATGTTTTCTGCTAACTCTCCATCGTCTGCTGTCCATTTGTCCTTTCTTCTCTCTTCTAGTTTTCTTTCCATCCTCTCTCTCTACATCTGCTTTAACATACTAATCTTTATCCTTTTGCTCTTTCCTCATTCTTATTTCATCCACACAAATTTTACCCCTCCATCCTCAATCCCCACTTACTCTCCCAATACCCGGCCAATTGTAGATTTTTCATCCCTCCCACACAAAATATTTTTCCCCTCTCCATTTTACTCTCCCAGCCCCATCCCATTCTAATCCTCCCCCAACATCAGCTCCCTTCTAGTTCCAGTCTCACCCAGCATCCATTCCCTTCTAGTCCCTGCATCAGCCCATTTCCAGTCCTAGCCCCCCATCAACCCATTTCCAGTCCTAGCTCCCCCATCCATTTTCAGTCTGAGTCCCTTCATCAGCTCATTTCCAATCCTAGCCCCCCATCAGCCCATTTCTAGTCATTTCCTAGCCCCACCATCAGCCCATGTCAAATCCTAGCTCCCCTCCACTCAGCCCAATTCCAGTCCAAGCCCCCCCCTGAGGCTACTGCCAGTTCGAGCCCCTCCATGAGTCCATTTCAATTCAAGCCCCCACCACAGCCCATTTCCAATCTTAGCTCCCCCCAACAGCCCATTTCCAGTCCTATCCTAGCTGCTCCATCAGCCCATTTTCAGTTCTAGCTCCCTTCCCTCACAGCCCATTTCCATTCCAAGCTCCCTCCCCATCAGCTATTTGCAGTTCAAGCCTCCCCGTCCACTCAGTCCATTTCCAGTCATAGCAATCCCCCAACCCATTACCAGTCCTAGCCCCCCATCAACCCATTTTCAGTTTAAGCCCCCCCTATAACCCATTACCAGTCCTAACCCCCCATCAGCCCACTTCCAGTCTTAACCCCATCAGCCCATTTCCAGTCAGCCCCCCATAGCCCATTGCCAGTCCTAACCCCCCCATCAGCCCACAGCCCATTACTAGTCCTAACCACATCAGCCCAGCTCAAGTCCTAACCCCTCCCCATCAGCCCTTTTCCTGTCCTAGCGCCCCCATAGCCCATTAGCAGTCCTAACCCACCCCCATAGCCCTTTAGCATTCCTCACCCCCATCACCCTATTTCCAGACAGCCCCCATCAGCCCACAGCCCATTACCAGTCTTAACCCCCCCCCCAGCCCATTTCCAGTCCTAACCCCCCATCACCCCATTTCCAGTCAGCCTCCATCAACCCCAGCCCATTACGTCTTAACCCCCCCAGCCCATTTCCAGTACTTACCCCCCATCACCCCATTTCCAGACAGCCTCCATCAGCCCCCAGCCCATTACCAGTCTTAACCCCCCCAGCCCATTACCAGTCTTAACCCCCCCAGCCCATTTCCAGTCCTAAACCCCCCCAGCCCATTTCCAGTCAGCCTCCATCAGCCCCAGCCCATTAGCAGTCTTAACCCCCCCTAGCCCATTTCCAGTCCTAACCCCCCCCCCAGCCCATTTCCAGTCCTAACCCCCCCTCACCCCATTTCCAGTCAGCCTCCATCAGCCCCAGCCCATTAGCAGTCTTAACCCCCCCAGCCCATTTCCAGGCCGAACCCCCCCCAGCCCATTTCCAGTCAGCCTCCATCAGCCCCAGCCCATTAGCAGTCTTAATACCCCCCCCCAGCCCATTTCCAGTCCTAACCCCCTCCAGCCCATTTCCAGTCCTAACCCCCCCCTTGCAAATTTCCCTGCCTATTCCCCCCCCTTGCACATTTCCAGTCCTAACTCCCCCCCTTGCACATTTTCAGTCCTAACCCCCCTTGCACATTTCCATTCTTAAACCCCCCCCTTGCCCTTTTACATTCCTAACCCCCAATCACCCCATTTCCAGACAGCCTCCATCAGCCCCCCCCCCTTCCCTTCCCTTCCCTTCCCTTCCGGCAAATTAAAAAAACAAAACAAAAACCTGGCTCTAGCTGCTGCCGCTGCCGCATCCGTCGCAGCAGCGGCAGAATGGCGTGTCCCGCGGGGCCCCCTCTCCTCGTCGAGCCCTCTGCAAGGGCTTTCAGATTCGCGAAGGGAGAGTGCTCCCTCGCGTCTCTGTAAAGCCCGCAGGGGCTAATGGGAAATTTCCCATCAGCCCCTCGCGTCTAAAGGGGCAGATGGGAAATTTCCCATTAGCCCCTACGGGCTTTACAGAGACGCGAGGGAGCACTCTCCCTTCGCGAATCTGAAAGCCCTTGCAGAGGGCTCGACGAGGAGAAGGGGCCCCGCGGGACACGCCATTCTGCCGCTGCTGCGACGGACGCGGCAGCAGCCAGAGACAGGTTTTTTTTTTAATTTAAAAAAAAAGCAGAATGTTCTTTGCGCGGGGCCCCCTGAAACGCGGGGCCCTGTGCAAAAAACATTCTTGCTCAATGGACGGGCCGGCCCTGCCACCCTGTGCCCCAGTAGCCCCCACTGCATGTCCTGCCTGCAGCCCCCATGCCCCATTTGCGCCATCACCATAGTGGCCTTTCATACCTGGGCACTATGTTGTTGCTGCAAATGGAGCACTACTATCACCTTTCTTGGGCTCCCTGCCTATGCTGTACATTGCTGACACATAAATGGTTTCTCTCTCCTGCAAATGTGCATCTAACGCCAGGTTTAACAGTTGCGTTAGGATTCAGCCCATCATTTCCCCGCGTTAGTGTGGAAAGGGCCTCTCCCCGCCCACTCCCCGTCCATTGACCCCTTCTCTCCATCCTCTCTCCACCCTCTGCAGGACTTACCGTGGCCGGGAACGCTAACGCGCATTATGTAACATTAAGGCGCGTTAACGTTACATAACGTTACGTTAACGTGCGTTAATGTTATATAACGCGCTTTAATGTATCCACTGCTACGTTACCGGAGTTTAGTAAACATGCCCCTAAGTCAGTCCTCTCAGCAATGGAATTAATAGAACTCACCTAAAGAGTGACCCTCCCCACTCACCACAAAGGAAACAGTCTAGACTTAATATTCACCCCCACACACCCCATCCACACCAGACCCCCTTCTCTAAAAATTCACTCACTACCATGGACAGACCATAGTTTCATATCCTTTACCATTAAAATCACCAATAAAAACAACTAATCAACAACAAACAACACAGAAATTCAAAAGCTTCAACAAGGCCATCTTTCTAGAGAACACTCTACCATATCTGACAACTGATGCAAAAAAATTGACAGAAATTTGGAACAATGTGATTGGAACTGCAGCAAAGCTACCAGAAAAGCACCAAAACCCCCTTTAAAAAACCACACCGAAAAAAATGCCATGGTATACCCATGCCATCAGAAAACTAAAAACAGAACTAAGGAGCGCTGAGAGAAGATGGCACAAAACCATCTCAAAGAACACAAGAATAATTACTTCCTACTTCTTCAAAACTATCACACCAGCACAGATCAAGCTAAGAAGGAATACCTCTCAAAACTTATCAACACATCAATAAACCATCCAAGAGAACTATTCGAAATAGTAAAACGACTAAAAAAACCCCCAACAAACCCCAACCTAATAAACAATATCACTCGCCAACAGTTAGCAGCACACTATAAACAACTATACCTTGACCCTGCTCCCAACATCCCAACTTCCACTGAGAAAACTACCATAGTAACAAGCTGGCACACATTCAAAACAACTGATACCAAAAACATATTGAATATCCTAACAAAGTTAAACACTACCACCTCACCACTAGATCCATGTCTTTCAAACTGGATCAAATTAACAAGCACAGAAATCAGCCCATTTCTAGCCAAGATAGTGAGCAAAACACTCCAACAAGGAGTAATGCCTCCCAATCTTAAGATCTCTTCCATCCGCCCTACACTGAAGAAACCAAACCTAGACCCTACAGACCCATCATCATACTGACCTATTGCCAGCCTCCCATTTCTCGCAAAAATCTGAGAGAAAACTGTACAGATACAACTGAGATGGGACAAGGAGGCATTACAAGGAATAGGCCAAGGACAACACTTGGGCCAAACTACAGGCCGGGAGGCCTGTACTAGCAGATACAGGGAGGCAGAACAACAGAGAAAAAAACAACACAATAAATTATGTTTTGAAAGCTGCAGCTGGCTGACCTTTTCAAGAGGAAATGGAGCCTAACCACAGAGGGGCCACAAACCACAGCCCCTCACATATAACCAATCAGAAGCCCATATTTACCCAGACACGTAGGTTTCCACTGCAGATGTCTTTCCACTACAAGCTTCACGAAGATAGGAACCTTTTGACCCCTCTCCTCTCAAACGTAGGCAAACTCAAGAAATGGACCAAATGACCTTTTAACACCTGCTAAACAGTGACCACTATCTTGCTGAACTATCTTTGCCCTCATAGGCATGCTTAACCACTATAATCTGCCCACCTGGTAAGCTGACCAGTAGCCTCGCTTTTAGAGACGCTCATGTAAGGGAACAAAAGGGAGGGGGGAGGGAAAAGGGAGGGGGGATACGTGGGTGCTTCATGTTAGAGCTATGTAACAGAATAGTATAATCAGGGGTTAGTGGGTCTGATTAACCTATGAAAGAACTGAGAGCAGCTGAGGCCTGCATAAAAGGCTTCAGAGCCCTGCACTGTTGAGGCATTCCTAACAGGGGCTATACATTTCAAACAAAGGTAAGCATTTGTGTTTTTTTTTAATTGCTAGCTCTCTGACTGGGAGCTCTTAAAAGGGGTTTGGTACATTTTTTAAACAAAGTTACATTCTTTGTGGTGCTTTAGTTTAAAGGGAGGAATATTTTCTTTAGTGGGGTAGGTTTAAAACTCTGCTTTAGTAACCTTCTCAGCTCTTTGAAGCCACTGACACCTAATTAGGTGTTAGTTCCCTCCCTACCCTCCCCCCCCCCCAACAATACCCACCCACCCCTAGTGAGCGGTCTTGCTTTATAGGGCACCTCCCCAATTAACATAACACAGGGACTTGGAACAGCACATTGTCAATATAATTAGAGATTTAACTGCTTTTTCTCTGAAAGGACAGCTGGGAAATTAGCTGGCACTTTGGTAGATCTCTCTCTTTTGCTTTAACAGATACCTAAGCTCCATGAACAGAACAATGGCTGGGAAAAATCGTATTGCTAAAGCTGTTGCCCCCGTTACAGCTTCTGCCTCTGTCCAGACAGAGGTCCCAATGCCAGTTGAAGGACCGTTTCCATGTGCAGGGTGCCTGCATGCTGAAGCTCTCAGGAAACAAGTGGAGGAACTCAGAGAGGAGGTGGCGAGGTTGAGGAGCATTCAAGACAGTGAGAAATACATTGATGAGATGCTTCTTGCAACAACCAAGCTCTCCAGCAGAAGAGAATGTAAGTGTGAGAAACCAGAATTTACACATATAAGGTGTAAGTAAAATACCACAACTGCATGAGAAATGACAGCTCAGAAAAGTAGGGCCTGGATGTAAAAGCGGCAGCTAGCCACCTCTTACATGTGCAGATGGCATTCCGCTGTGGCCTGCAGGTCTTGTCACTGCTTTCCGGGTGGTGCCATCTTGTCATGCAAGTGGTAGTATTTTGCACCACTTACATGTGTATTTGCTGCAGTGGCTTTTTATGGGATATACACATTCAGAGAGTGGAGATGCATGTATTTTATATAAGGCTGCACATTTAGCGTGCATCTTGTGAAATACCACCACTAGTCAGAACATCCCAATTTGAGCATCCTTTTTCCGACCTTGATGGTCTAACTAAACTGAGGCTTCATGTCACATGTACCTTTCAGACAAGGATACAAATTGTTTTGTATTATTTTATTTAAGTTTGTTTCTTTTATTTTAATTTATAAACCACCCATCATTTCTACCATTAATATCTGCATTCTTGACACTTCTACTATATGATACTTCCACTTTAACTACAGTCTCTCTGTCTGAAAGCTCTTAAAGAGGTTTTGGTTATCAACTGTAAAAGCCAATTTGTTTTGTTTGTTTTTCTGTACTGTTGTTGTTGTTGTTAAGTGCCGTCGAGTCGGAGTCGACTCATGGCGACCTTCTGGATAGCTATCCTAAATTGTGTTCGATCTTCAGTCAGGCGGCTCATTGTTGACAGACTGGTACCCGTAGCTGCTGTTATTGTATCGATCCATCTCATTGCTGGTCTTCCTCTTTTGCGTTGACCTTCTATAAGCATGATGTCTTTCTCTAATGATCTCTCTCTCCGCATGATGTGTCCAAAGTATGAAAGTCGAAGTCTTGTCATCTGAGCTTCTAAAGAAAGCTTAGGTTTGATCTCCTCTAGTACAGACTGGTTTGTTCTTCGGGCAGGGGAAATATTTTGTGCTGCTGGGCAAAAAGCTATGTCAGTTAGAGTTCATTGTTTTTTGTTCCATTCACAGCAAGCTCTGTGAAGCCGCTGACATCATTGGGTGTTAGTTTCAACCCTACCCACCCCAACTCCCACCCACCCCATGTGAGCAGTCATGCTTTATAGGGCAGCTCCCCAATTAGCTACACATAGGGAATCTGAACAGCACTGTTAGAACACAGTTAAAAGAGGTTAACTGTTTTTTCTCTGAAAGGACAGCTGAGGAACAGGTAGGTACTTTGGTAGGTCTCTCTCTTTTATTTCAACAGGCACCAAAGCTCCACCAACTAGCACATGGCAGGGAAGAATCATAATGCCAGAGCTGTTTCCCCCATTACAGCCTCTGCATCTCTTCAGACAGAGATCCCTATGCCAGTTGAAAGACAGGTTCCATGTGCAGGATGCCTGCATGCTGAAGCTCTCAGAAAAGAAGTGAAGGAGCTGAGAGAAGAGGTGGCAAGGCTGAGGAGCATTCAAGACAGTGAGAAGTACTGTACATTAATGAGATGCTTCTTGAAACATCCAAGCTCCCCAAAATAGGTGAAGTTGGGAGCCTGCAGAATGACAAAAGCTGGACACGAGTCACCAGGGCCTGCAGAATCACCAATCCATCTCCTCCAGCCCTTGAATTGAAGAACCAGTATGCAGCCCTAGAAGTGGAGGAGGTGAAAGCATCCCAGGAAAGGGAAGAAGCAGAGCTCGAGCACCCCACAGTTGCAGAATCAGTGACCACAAGGAAGCAAAGGGCAGTGGTGGTTGGTGACTCTGAGGGGTACTGAGGCATCCATCTGCTGACCAGACTTCATGTCCAGATGCCAAAATCCAAGACATTACAGAGAGTTTGCTGAGACTCAAGCCCACTGACTATTACCCAATGTTGCTAATCCATGTCAGCACAAATGATACTACCAGGTATCCCTCTGAGCATATCAAAAGTGACTTCATGGCTCTGGGACAGAGGATGAAGCAGATAGGGGCGTGGGTGCTGTTCTCTTCAATCCTCCCTGTTGAGGGTAAAGGCCAAGGCAGAGAAGCTCGCATCCTGGAGATGAATGCATGGCTACATGGATGGTGTCATTGAGAGCGTTTTAGTTTCCTGGACCATGGTATGCTGTTCCAAGGATTGCAGAGCAGAGATGGCGTCCATCTGTCCAAGAAAGGTCGACACATTTTCAGTAGTAGACTGGCTAATCTACTGAAGAGGGCTTTAAACTAGATTCGTTGGGGATGGGTGAAGAAACCCCCAGGTAAGTGAAAGCCCCCAGGTAAGTGAAACATTAAATACCTTTATGGAAATGGGTAAAAGGGGTAACATATGGAAAGCAGTGTGTATAAATGCCCGTAGCATGGGAAATAAGATCCTTGATGTTGAAGCTTTGATAGGAGTGGCTGACTTGGATTTCATGGCAGTTAGAAACATGGTTCACAGAAAACCATGACTGGGTACTATACCAGGCTATACTTTATTCAGAAAGGACAGGGTAGGAAGAAGGGGAGGAGGAATGACACTATATGCAAAAAATACTATTAAAGCTTTGGAATTACAGAGCTTAAAAGGGAGAGAGGAGGCATTGTGGGTTAAACTAGAAAGAGGGAAAGAAAGATCTATTTGCACTGGCATGATATACAGACCTCCCTCTCAAGAGGAAGAGGTGGACAGAGTTAATTTATTTATTTATTTATTTTATTTAACATCTCTTATATACCGCACTATTATCATCAGCGCGGTTTACATGGAACCAAACATATACATACAGAAAACTGTAGTGCATTTTTATTATTTTATTTATTTATTTATTACAGGCTCTTATATACCGCTCTATTCAGCATCAGCGCGGTTCACAATATAACAACATACCATAATGAACAAACTGTTTGGTTTTACAGAGAACAAGGTCAGAGAACTTGGATAAAACATGGGAAGTCATTACTGCAACTATTTACAAGAGTATTTACAAGTATACATGACAGGATATGTTCTTAGTTTGGGTAGTGATCAAGATTGGTTAGTTGGTTAAGTAATATTGGGGGAAGAGGTGGGATTTGAGTGCCTTTCTGAAAAGGGATAGATCAGTGATAGCACGAATTTCTGGGGGTAGAGCGTTCCAGCATTTAGGGGCATAGAATCTGAAAGCCCTGTTGGATGTCACTGATAGGCATTTTGTCGCTGCTTTAGGGATGATTAGAATATTTGTTGATATCGTTCTCCTGGATCTGTTGGGTGGAGCGGCCTGAATGAGGTCTATTAGAGAGGGATTTGAACTTGGTAATAAAGGGAAACTATGTACACTATATAACTATATACAATAGTCTATACACATTAGTCACAGTTGAAGTTGTCTTGACCTGTTTATGGATGTAGTGTTTCTCTTGTGCAAAACTAAATTGGGAAATAGCTTAGGAAGAGGTGGTGTTTGAGACTTTTTCTGAATTGTGTTAGGCTGGCTATGGCTCTCAGTTCTGGTGGGAGTGCATTCCAAGCTATTGGGGCATGAATGCTGAAGGCTCTTTTAGATGTTTCCTTAGTGTATCTGACTGTTTGTCTTGGGATTGTTAATGAGTTTATAGCAGTTGATCTTCTGGATCTATTGGGAGTCTGTGTGTGTAAAAGGTTTGCGATCGTTGATGGTGCTTGATTGTTTAAGGCTTTGAAAGTAATGATTAGTATCTTGTAGTGGATTCTTGCGTTCGTTGGTAACCAGTGGAGTCTTTTTAGAATTGGAGTTATGTGGTCTGTCTTTGATATTCCTTCGAGTACTCTAGCAGCAGTGTTCATCGCCAGCTGTAGAGGATTTAAAGTTGATTGCGGGAGACCATGTAGAATTGCATTTGCGAAGTCAAGATGAGGCATCACCAAGGCTTGGTAGACAGTTCTGAAGTCTGTGGGTTCAAGTAAAGGTCTTAAGTGGCGTATTGTGCGTATCTTGTGATATATTAGTTTTGTTATGTTTTTTATGTGGGTCTTCATATTGAGGCGCTGGTCAAGGGTAATACCTAGGTATCGTATCGTAGGTTTTACTGTCAATTCCTTGTCCTTTATCTTTAAGGTAGTGGGAGGTGTGAAGTTTTGGTCCCTTGTGATAAACATAACATCGATCTTGCTATGGTTGATTCTTAGGTTCTGTGAGAGGAGCCAGTCTTCTACTGATTCAAAGCATTTTATCAAAGGTGTAAAATCAGGATGGTTGATGGAGAATGGCATGTATAGGAGAATGTCATCTGCATATGTTAGGCAGGTAACATTAAAAGAGCGGATGAGGTCACAGATCGGTTGCATGTATATGTTAAACATTAGTGCTGAAAGAGAGGATCCTTGTGGTACCCCTTGATCTTGCAAAAATGGTTCAGATGTTTTTTCCTCAATTCTTACTTGTTGCCAACGGTTATTTAGGTAGGATATACACCAGTCAAGTGCGGTTCCAAGTATTCCTTTTTCCTTAAGGCGATGGATAAGTATTTGATGGCTTACTGAATCAAACGCAGATGAGATGTCCATGAATATAAGGATAAATCCTTGGTGGATATTATCTATTCCTGTGATTAATGTATTGAATAGAGTGATGAGGAGGGTCTCAACTCCGTGGGCTTCTCTAAAACCATGTTGTGCAATGTCCAGTGGGGCTTCAGTGTCATGTGTTGTTGTATTTGACGTTGTACCACTTTCTCAATTATTTTTGCTAGCAGAGGGATGCTGGATATTGGCCTATAGGATTCTACTTTTAGGGGGTCTAATTTGTTATTTTTCAGTAATGGTCTAATTGAGGTTTGTTTAAGGCATTGAGGAAAGGTTCCAGTTGAGAAAGATTGTTCAAGGATATTGTGTATGAAGAAGCTTACTTCATATCTAATGTTTTTTATCCAGGCCATAATCAGTATGCAGTATGCATATGCAGTATTGCTAGGAAAGGGGAAGTGCTACTGATAGGGGATTTCAATATGCCAGAAGTTGATTGGCACATTCCTGCTGCAGTATCATCTAGAAGTAAGGAGATCCTGGATTCTCTACAGGGAGAACTATTCAGACCATTGGTAACAGACCCCACACGTGAAGGGGCCATATTGGACTTGGTGCTTACCAATGGTGAAAGTGTTTCTGATGTTATAGTGGGAGATCCTTTTGCATCCAGTGATCACCAGATAGTGTGGTTCAGTATTAAGACTAGGGCTGTTAGAATCCATTCAAAGATGAGGTCTTAGACTTTAGGAAGACTAACTTTGCCAAGATGGGCCAATACCTCCGGGAGTTGTTAGCGGGATGGGAACAGCTGGGGGATGTAGAAAAACAGTGGGCAAAACTGAAAGGGGATATTTTAAGGGCGACCAAACCTTTTGTTAAAATGGTAAATAAGGGACTTCCGGTGATGTCAGCGACCTGCATGGCGGCGTGAAAGTGAGCTCCGCCGCAGCCTGCAGTAACGAAGTGAAAAATCCCTGCCGGGGAGAGTGCGGAGCGTGGCAAAGTGGAGAGGCAACGCTAGAAGAAGCGCTGAGGCGTTAAGCGGCGGCGTGTAACGAGCCGCGCAGGTGTTCTGGCCCACCGAAGCAGTGACGGTGCGGCAGAGGACAGAACCACGTGGAGCCAGAGACGGGGCTAAGGACCGCATGAAGGAGAAGCGCACCAACGATAAACAAGAGAAGTGCCCTGGGGGAGAGTTCGATCACCCGTGGCCCCGAAGAGGGGGTGGAGAGCACTGCGGCCCAAAGTGAATGCTGAGCGGCACGGAGGCCCGTAGACACCCGACACCAGGCAAGGTGAGGCCGGACAGGCCGAGAAGGCTGCAAGAAGGGGCGAAGGAAGGGGGAGCCCGAAGATAAAGGGCAATAGCAGTGAAGTCCAGCCTGTCCCCATAGTGCGAGAAGAGCTACAGTACAAAAAGAACAGGGGGAAAATAATAAGAAGGAAAATTAACTGCACAAGGGGGGTGTCAAGAGCAGCAATAGCCACCTGAAGCAGCTGGGCAAGGGCAGAACGGCAGTCTAAAATCCAGAGTCCACGGCCCTGGCAGTGAGGAGGAAAAGAGGAGCATGGAAGTTCAGGGACGCATTGGCCGCGACTAGTGCTGGTGCGGCACAGTGAGTGGGCTGGACGCCGGGGATTGTGCACAGCTGCTAGCTCCCAGCTACGGTCCAGGGGAAGACAGCTGGAAGTCCTGCACACTGACTGAAGCAGACGAAGGAGGACAGCAGGAGCAGAATTGCAAGCAGCCAAAGGGCTCGGGCAAGGAGGCGTCTCGGATACAAGGCGCAGAACCTTGAATCGGGGAGGAAGAAGCAGTGCAGAGCTCAGAAGTACCAGCGCGTTAGACAATCCCCGGAATATTTATAACACTCCCCCCAAAAGCCAGGAGACAGGCAGAGGGTAGATATGGAGAAGAGTAAAAGTGGACCCTCCGTCAAGAAGAAGCTAGCGGAATTCCGCTCTCCCTACGCTGCGCCGAGAGGAGGCAGGGAGGGGGACAAAGAGGGCAAATCCCACCCAACTACATTTACTGAGCCGGAGCTAGAGGTGGAGAAAGAGAGCAGCCCAGAGCTGGCCAGCATGATCAAAGACTGGCTCACCGAGCTGAAAGAGGAGCTCAAGGCAGAACTGGGGGGGGGGGGGGGTGAAGAATGAACTAAAAGAATCAATTCAAGGACTGAGACAAGAACTGATTGACCTAGGTGGCCGAGTGGAGGAAACTGAAACGCAGCTGGATCAGCAGGGAGAGGCCTTGGAGGAGCTCCAAAAAGAGTTGGAAGAACGCTGCGGAATGCAAAGAGAAATGCAATTGAAATTAGAGGATTTAGAAGATAGATCGAGGAGGTGCAATATTCGAGTCCGAGGCCTCCCGGAAGACAAACAGTACAAAGGGTCCGAAGAAGTGGTTTCCCAAATCTTCAAGGCGCTGATGGACTCGGCATCAGTTGAGGGGGAGGCCACGGTTGATCAGCTCCTTATCGAGAGAGCACACAGGAGCCTAGGCCCCGTGAGGGATAATAAACCCCGAGACATAGTAGTTTGTCTCAGCTCCTACAAAAGCAAAGAGAAACTGCTGGGGGCAGCAAGGAAATTGAAACAGTTCACCTGGGAAGAACATAAGCTAGAATTCTTCCAAGACCTATCACCCGGAACCCTACAACGTAGAAGAAGTCTCAGAGAGGTGACGGCGTTTATGCGGAGGGAGGAGCTGCGATATAAATGGCTGTTTCCATTTGGACTCTTAATTACAGTGAAGGGGAAATCGAGAAGGGCGCAGTCGAGCGAGGCAGCCAATACAATAAAATGGGGGGATAAGACATTTTTCAGATATGTTAGTGATAGAGGAAGGGCAAAAGTGGTATTGTCAGACTCAAGGGTGAAGGGGAGGAATATGTAGAAGCCGATGAAGATAAACCAGAATTGCTTAACAAATATTTCTGTTCTGTGTTCACAGATGAAGAACCAGGAACAGGACCTCAGAAAACACCCACAAACAGGAACAGAAGCGAGGGGCATCTTGAACAATTTTCCGAAGACTGTGTTCGTGAGAAACTAGCTCAACTTAAAGTAGACAAAGCGATGGGACCGGATGGGATACACTCTAGAATACTGAGGGAACTTGGGGATGTTCTAGCAGCTCCACTGACTGACCTTTTCAATGCCTTGTTGGAGTCGGGAGTGGTGCCAAAGGACTGGAGAGAGGCTCATGTGGTGCCTTTACACAAAAGCAGAAGTAAGGATGTGGTTGAAAACTACAGGCCGGTTAGTTTTAACTTCGGTGGTGAGTAAATTATTGGAAACGCTGCTGAAAGAGAAAATAGTGATGTTTCTGGAGTCCAGCAGATTACATGGATTCACCAGAGGCAGGTCTTGTCAGACAAATCTGATTGATTTCTTTGACTGGGTGACCAGGGTGTTGGACCAAGGGAGAGCCTTAGATGTGGTGTATTTAGATTTCAGTAAAGCCTTTGACACCGTTCCTCACAGGCGACTTATAAACAAACTGAGCACCTAGGGATGGACCCTAAAGTTACTGTTTGGGTTAGAAATTGGTTGAGTGGGAGGTAACAAAGGGTACAGGTAAATGGAGCTCACTCTGAGAAGAAGGACGTTACCAGTGGTGTGCCCCAGGGATCTGTCCTTGGTCCGATTCCTTTTCACATCTTTGTTAGTAATATAGCAGAAGGGTTGTTGGGTAAGGTTTGCCTCTTTGCGGATGATACCAAAATCTGCAATAGAGTAGACATCCCGGAATGTGTGGATAACATGAGGAGGGATTTAGCTAAGCTTGAAGAATGGTCTAGAATTTGGCAGCTGGGATTTAATGTTAAAAAATGCAAGGTCATGCATTTGGGCTGCAGCAATCCAAGGTAGCAATATAGTATAGGGGGTGAAGTACTTTTGTCCACTAAAGAAGAGCGGGATCTAGGCGTGGTTGTGTCTGATGATCTTAAAGTGGCTAAACAGGCAGAAAAGGTGAAAGCAAAAGCTAGAAGGATGCTTGGGTGCATACGGAGAGGAATGGCTAGCAGAAAAAAGGAGGTGAAAGTGCTTCTGTATAAGTCTTTGGTGAGGCCTCGTTTGGAGTATTTTGTGCAATTCTGGAGACCGCACCTTCAAAAGGATATATTTATTTATTTATTATTTATTTATTTAACATCTCTTATATACCGCGCTATTAAAATCAGTGCGGTGTACAATGAACAAAATATACTGCAATGTGTACAGGTAACATCGAGTTTACAGAGAACAAGGGAATATATAACATGGAATAACAGGGATAACTATGTACAATCAACATTATACTATGAATATGTTTTTATTATATATAACTATGTACAATCAACATTATACTATGAATGTGCTTTTAGTATATACCATATTTAAACTCGAGTGGATATTGTACGTGAATTCATGGGTGGCATGGGTCAGTAGAAGTAAAGTGAAATATCGTGGGAACTAACCATTTTCTGATTGGATAAAGGATGGAGTCAGTACAGAGGGTGGCTACTAAAATGGTTAGTGGTCTTCATTATAAAGCATATGTGGACAGACTTAAGGATCTTAATATGTACACATTAGAGGAAAGGCGGGATAGAGGTGATATGATTGAGACGTTTAAATACTTCCATGGCATAAATGCACAGGGGGAGAGCCTCTTTCGATTGAAAGCAAGTACTGCTACGAGGGGACATGGGATGAGGGTGAAAGGGGATAGATTCAGGAGTGATAAGCGGAAATATTTCTTTACGGAAAGTGTGGTGGATCCATGGAATAGTCTCCCAGTGGAGGTGGTAGAGATGAGGACAGTATCTGAATTCAAAAAAGCATGGGTCAAACACAGAGGATCTCTAAAGGAAAAAAGGGTACTGTTGTAGTTGTTGATATGAAAGGACAGACTAGATAGGCCATGTGGTCTTTTTCTGTCATCATTTTTCTATGTTTCTATGTTTCTAAATATAACATGCAAGGCTTGTACCAACACCTGTTCACTGTGACTTTCTAAGTGACGGGTCTCTGCTAGCAGAATAAAGACAGGTAATCTGCCTGGAAATTGTATTTCTTTGTCTTGTCTTTTTCTTCACATTCTTTCCAGGACGACTGAGGCTCAGTGGACCGGGGCCCCGCTAAGCGACATCCGTGACACAACTACAAAACCACATTGACAAAAATAATATATTGGATCCCCAACATGGATTTTGCCCACTACATGGTGTTGAAACACTCTTGCCTCGTTGACACCATAACCAAAGGAATTCAAGACCAAACATGAACCTACTTGCTAATATTCCTGAACATCTCCTCAGCATTTGGCATAGTGAACCATGACATATTACTACAAAGACTACAACTATTTGGAATCCAGCACACTGTACTTAAATGGCTTAAATCATACCCTACAGAAAGAAAACAAATAAAAATTGGCACAAATGTATCCAAACCCTACAATTAAACACAAGGAATACCTCAAGGATCCACCCTCTCCGCAACCCTCTTTAACTTGTACTTGCAACCCCATACACTCAATAATCAGAAAGCACAACATCCACTATCACATATATACCGATGATATCATGCTGCACTGCCCACTCCTCACCAATCAGCCCGATTACAAACAAATTCAAGGCTGTTTTACGGATGTTATGCATTGGCTCTCATCCAACAACCTATCCATCAACTTAAAGAAGACAGAAGCTATATTCATTACAAGAGACTCCTCCTTCGCTCCCCCACCTACCATAAACCTAAACAACATACAAATAACTGTAAACTGCACTGATGCAGAATAGCGCAGTATATAAGAGAATGTAAATAAATATAGTGGCATTCATTGGGGATATTTAGCAACACTGTGTAAGTGCCACTGAAAATCCCGGTTAGGGGCATTTACAAGATTTACAGCTCTGTAAACCATCTAAATGCCTTGGAATATCAGGCCCTTAGAGAAATACAGCAGTCCCTCTGTCAAGAACCTGTACTGAGAGGGGTAGGCTTTTATAAGGAGCTTTTCCTGCAGACTGATATATCTGCTAGCAATTTGGGGTAGTGTTTTCTCAAGTAACTCAAGAGGAAAAGCACCCTATACTTTATTCAAAGCAGGAGGCTCCTTGCCCATGAGAAGCACTATGTTACTGCGGAGAAAAATTGTTTAGCAGTGAAGTGGGTGATAGATACCCTTAGGTACTACTTTGCTGGTAGGAAATTTACCCGGGTCACGGATCACGCCCCTCTGAAATAGCTTGATTAAATTTAATGCTTGCCTGGCAAGAGGGTACCTGGTCTTTCAAGCCTATAACTTTGAGATACAGTACAGGGCAGGCAAAGAATATGTTAATGTGGACATATTATTCCACCTATCAGCCTCCTCTCCAGACATTCCCACTTCTTAAGATAGGAACATAAAAGGTGGGATATGAGAGCTGTCAGAGCACCAGAATCCACTTGTAAGCAGGGGAAACCACTCCCCAATTTCTGGCAGGCAGCATCTGAAAGGGTTAATGAGGGCTACTGATAGCTGGGAAAGGAAGCCAGATGTCTCCTTTAAAAACTGGAAGCAGGCCAAGTTTAGGGGGATGTTAAGGCTCATCTAGTCATACCACGGGCTTTTGGCCAACTGTGATGATCTTATCTCATGACCATCCCTCGGCAGGCCATAAAGGCTTCCAGACTACACTAACACACATTCTGGAAGGGTGTGATGTGCGGGATTTCTGCCAGTCCTGAAATTAGTGCAAAAAAGTTAGCAGTGTATTTTTCCCTAACATTTTTATGTTGCACAGGTGGAGCATATTGGGGCGTCCCAGAGTAGCACCAAAATCTACACATGTATCCCTAATATCATAGAGGTGATACACCTGTAGGCCTGAAATTGTCCATGTGCAGATTTTCACCTGCTCCTCAACATGAATAGGAAAAAAAGGGCTCCTTTTGTCCTTCCCTTTACAGGCGAGATTAAGGGTGATGTCCCTATTCATCCCCAATGTTTGCTTCCTTCTCTTAATCGCAACACAGAGAGATAGAGTTAGAGCCATAGTTTAGTGGCTTCTATACTTTGAGGTCTGCAAAATGGCCAAGATACACATGTAAGTTGTCGGGTTTTTGACGTCAATTTTTCCCATGTGTATCTTTGTGAAATGACTCCACCTGCTGCACATAGATGCCTCTCCCCATGTGTTGCTGTGCTTCCTTCTTGAGATTAAGCACATCTATGTTGAGGTGTAGAGATATGTTGATTTAACATAAGTTACATGTGCTCACCCTCTTATATAAAATTAACATAAATTTTCAAATGATTTCACTTGAATTTTGTTGTAAGCACATGAACAGCTTAACATGTGCTTTTAAACTTAACATGTTTCATGGCAGAATATTGTTACTTAGGGGGATAATTTGTGCTAAGTGGCCACATCCATATACAAAAAGCCTTTCATAAAATATGGACAGGCTTAAAAGTATACACCTTGTCAAGAAAGTGTATACTTATCAGTAGACATAGCCAGGACAGAACATGGGTGGCGTTACAAAGTACTGTAGATCATAAAATATCTTAATTTATGTGGCTACATTAATCTATGGTCTAGGCACCCATGTGTCTTTATAAAATGCTGGTGTACACGGAACCTGCACAATGGCATAGTCTGTAGCTACTCTGTGCCAGTAACATGCACTGTCAGTACGTCTTACCACGCTGCAGTACCGGAGAGGTGCAGACCCCATTTGGTGGTCAGCTGTAGGCTGCTGTTCTGCATGTGCAATGCATCATGGGTGCTGGTGGGGTTACCCTATCCTGGCACACAGAGCAGACGGTTTGTGCGGTGACCTGCAGTCCTTCTGTACCCAGCCATTGCAGTGCAACAAGCCATAGAGGTATAGCCTACTGGTTAGTACACTGATGTTCTAGGCGGAGATCATGGGTTTGATTCCTCGTTGTTCCCTCCTGTCCAAGGCAGATATTTTGCTTGCCTGTGACAGTCATATCTTAGCAGATCCGTGCTGCCAGCCCATAGCACCCTCACCACAGTTGCCAACAATCCTTATAAGGCGTTATAAGGCTCCTAATTAGGCACAGTACAAGGCACATTACAAGGCACCTTATTAGGCACAGTACAAGGCACATTAAGGCACGTGCCTTGTACTGTGCCTAATAAGGTGCCTTGTAATGTGCCTTATAATGCGCCTTATAACGCGTTACCTGACACGGCTTGTCATAATGATGCCCCGCCCACGCCTTTATATGGATATCTGTGCCTTTACCTTGGAACCTAACGCAAGTGACATTACCACAGTTTAGTAAACATGCCCGTTACTTGTTGATATTAGAAGGGAGGTTAGGTTGAAGTCCCGGAGAATAAACAGCTCATTTTTGGCTTTTGATTGTTCAATGCAGTTTGATGATAAGTCGTTTGTTGATGCTGAAAGCGTTCGGTAGTTGAGGCTGATGGTTATCATGTTATTCTGCCTGTCAAGGCTATGGACTAAGTTCGTCCCAGTCACATCTGCCACCCTGCTCATACTTTTAAGTCCATTAAATAGGACACCACATTGAGAGGGCCCAGATCCCTCCCTTCTATCAGCTTTTATTTAAGCACATCAAGTAAACCCCTTAAAGTCCACTGGAATAAAAGCTCAAATGGAGACACCCTTTGTGAGGCTTGAACAGTGTCCCTTGTGGTGCACAGCGCAGATGGGAACAATTGGTACCAACTAGCACATTTGCCATCTAAGTCTCTCCTCAGTATGTTCTTGAGTGTCTAATTAAATTTCTTTACTAATCCATTACACTGCGGGTGGTAGGTTTCTGCATGAATAAGATTTATTCCAAAGGCCTGCCAAAGTTGTGCCCTGGCCAGTTAAGACCTCTCGGAGAAAGCCATCTGGCAAAAAGGTTTTTTGACCAGCTCCCATGATATCAGTTTAGTGGAAAAAAGCACGAGGGAATGGCCTTGGGATCATAGTTGTGGCCTAGGGATCATAGTTGTGTGGTCTACAATCACCAGCATATAGAGATGTCCCCTGATGCTACAGTCCAAGGTTCCTATATTGTCTAGTGCTATTCATGCTAGGGAATCCTCAAAGGAATCTCCCAAAGGTTCCCCCCTCGGGGCTGGGGGGAACCTTTGGGAGAAATGCATTGTTCACATTTTGGTACTGAGAACCAGACTAGCAGAAATCCCACACATCCCTATGTACCTGAGGTAATAAAAACGTTCCAGAATTTGCTTTAGTATATTCTGGTCATGAGATAAGCTTATAGCAATTGGCCCAAAGGCCTGTGGTATGACTACATTAGCCTTAAGTTCCCCCTTAACTTTCCCTGCCCCCATTTCTTAAAGGGGATATCCTGCTTCTTTTCCCAACTGTCAGTCGCCTTTATTAATCCTTTCAGCTGCTACCTGCCTGAAACTGGGGAATGGTTTTACCTGCTTGTAAGTGGATTCTGATGCCCTGACTGCTCACAATATTTATTCGTCACTGACCACCGCTGCCACTATCAGGAAATCTAAACTAAACCTATACACATTATGGGATCAATTTTCAAAAGGTCAGATATTTAAACACCACAGCAGTCAGCCTTGAAATATCCACTGAATATTCAGTGGTTCTATCCTGATAGTAGCTGCTGCTGAATATCCAGCTTGGGTAGCCACTATCCAGATATGATCCAGATAACTTTACCAGATAGCAATTTAGGATAACTTTTCCTATGGTCCAAACTATCCAAATAACTTAACTGGACAGCGGCTGAAAATCCCACTATTTAGATAAGTGCCGCAACGATCCAGCTAATGGCACTAACCATATGGTGCTGAGGCTGTTTGTGGAAATATTAAGTGGCACTATCCAGTGTTTAATTTCTATGATTTACAGAGCAGATGAATGCATACAGATCAGAAAGTAGCAGCGGTGGGGGAGGGGGGGGGGCTATGAAGGAACAAAAAGAGGGAATGCCTCTGTCTCTACCATAATACCGGAAAATGGCTACAAAATTCTCTTCCTATTAAGTGCAATTATCAACTACCTTCCTCATATCTCATAGAACACCTCCCCCCTCCACTATGGTTCTTAAAAGAAGTAGCTGAAAAGGTGAAGACAAAAAGGGTAGCCTTCATAAAATACAAGAGATCACAGAAAGAGGAAGACAAGCATCAATATTTGGAAAAACTTAGAGAAGCTAGGAAAGCAGTCTGGAAATCAAAGATAAAAATAGAGGAAAAAATAGTCAATGCAGTAAAATGGGGAAGACAAGACATTTTTCAGATATGTCAGTGAGAGGAGGAGGTGCAAAAGTGGTATTGTCAGACTCAAAGATGAAGGGGAGGAATATATTGAAGCTGATGAGAATAAAGCAGAATTGCTTAACAAGTATTTTTGTTCTGTAATCACAGATGAAGGACAGCAAAAGTAGGTGCACCAAACAGTGTAGGGTTTAAGCAACTTTACTGAAAAACATCCCAATGTATTTTGGCTAAAAGCCTTCCTCAGGGGGTACTGACCTCAAATAGAAAAATAAAAGAATCATTTAAAATAATAAAGCAGTTAAAACCACAAATGCAAATAAATACATGTGTGTGACTAAACAAAAACAATGAGGACATTTATAACACAAAGGCTGACAATATGCTTGTTTCTGACAAAAACATACTATAGGCTTAGGGGGTTTCTGAGACACGAATAGTGGGGATGGATGTCCCAACACTATTCATGCCAGTGGCAGCCCCGACTAACTTTCCATCGGTTGTGCAGGGAAGTTAGTTGGGGACGGGGAAGAGGCTGCCCATGGGCAGAGAGTGGGCAGGCAGTGGGCAGTCGCCAGCCCTGGACGTACAGGGTCAATTCTAATGTTGGCCCTGTACATCCAGGGCCAGCGAAATGGCTGGGGAAGTTATTCCACCTCCGAGGTGTAATAACTTCCCAGGACATTGTTGTTTTTTAAAGTCGGGGTGCCGAAGGGGCTGGGGGGGCTAGGGTTTCTTCCCCACAGTTTGACTTTGGCCTTAGGAGGCCAGATAAAGGGTCAGGCTGTGGGGAAAAAAACTTAATTGCTGGCGGCTGGCATCGCAGCATTTAAATGGAGCCATGGTGCCATGGCAACAGGACGCCATGGCACCGCAGCTCCATTTAAATGTCTGACTGAACTATCTGGGCAGTGCCTATCATGCAAGCCAGGACTGAATCGCAGACGCAGCCTGCACGTAAGGGCCTGTTCGCGATTCTGATCCCGCAGGGCTGACGTTCTGCTCAGACCAGACGTACAAAGGGGATAGCCGTGCGGGACAGAATCAGGTACGTATCACAAATGTGTAAATTATAATAGATACAAAGAAATCTGAACATGTGGTTTTTTACACAAAAGCAGAAGCAAGGATGAGGTTGAGAACTATAGGCTGATTAGTTTCACCTCTGTGGTGAGTAAAATAATGGAAAAACTGCTAAAACAGAGGATAATCAGGGTTCTGGAATCCAATGGATTTCAGGATCTGAGGCAGCATGGTTTTGCTAGGAGGAGATCTTGTCAGACAAATCTTATGAACTTCATTGACTGGGCCACCAGAGAGATGGACCGAGGGAGAGCCCTAGATAAAGTGAACATAATATAAGAACATAAGATATGCCATACTGGGTCAGACCAAGGTCCATCAAGCCCAGTATCCTGTTTCCAACAGTGGCCAATCTAGGTCAGATGTACCTAGCAGTTTCCCCAAAAGACACAGGTTCCACAATACTTGTACTGGGTCAAGCATTGATATCCTGGGTCCCTTCTTAATAATGGTTTATGGACTTTTCCTCCAGGAACTTGTCCAAACCTTTTTTAAACCCAGCTACACTAACAGCCTTTACTACATCCTCCGGTAACAAATTCCAGAGTTTGATTACACGTTGAGTGAAAAAATATTTTCTTTTATTAGTCTTAAATAGTTAAAGAGCCCTAACCTTTTTAGCCTTTCTTCATAGGAATATCCTTCCATCCACTTTACCATTTTGGTGGCTCTTCTCTGAACCTTTTCTAATAACGCTATATCCTTTTTAAAATTGCACACAATACTCAAGGTGTGGTCTCACCATGGAACGATACAGAGGCATTATAATATCCTTTGTTTTATTTTCCATTCCTTTCCTTATGATACCTAGCATTCTATTTGCTCTCTTGGCCACCGCTGCACATTGGGCCGAGGGTTTTAACATGTTATCCACAATGACGCCTAAATCTTTTTCCTGGGTGGTGGTTCCTAAAGTGGAACCTTGCATCGTGTAACCATACTTTGGGTTGTTCTTCCCTAGGTGCATAACTTTGCACTTGTCCACATTAAATTTCATCTGCCATTTTGATGCCCAGTCTTCCAATTTATCAAGATCCTCTTGCAATTTTCCATAATCCTCATGTGTTTTAATAACTTTAAATAGTTTTGTGTCATCTGCAAATTTGATAACCTCACTCGTTATTCCACTTTCCAGGTCATTTATGAATATGTCAAAAAGCAGCAGACCCAGCACAGATCCCTTGGGTACACCTTTCTCCATTGGGAAAATTGGCCATTCAGCCCAACCCTCTGCTTTCTATCTTTTAACCAGTTCCTGATCCACAGTAGTACACTGCCTCCTATCCCATGACTCTTTAGTTTTGCCAAAATCTCTGATGAGGGACCTTGTCAAAGGCTTTCTGAAATTCCAGATACACTATATCAACCGACTCACCTTTGTCCACCTGTTTATTCACACCTTCAAAAAAACATAACAGATTAGTAAGACAAGATCTTCCTTGTCTAAGGCCATGTTGGCTGTTTCCCATTAGGCCATGACTATCTAAATGCTGAGTAATTTTATTCTTTATGATAGTTTCTACCATTTTTCCCGGTACTGACGTCAGGCTCACCGGTCTGTAGTTTCCCGGATCACCCCTGGAACCATTTTTAAAAATCGGTGTTACATTGGCGATCCTCCAATCTTCAAGTATTAGAGATGATTTTAATGATAGTTCACTGATTACTAATAGCAGGTCTGCAATCTCATATTTCAGTTCTTTCAACATCCTTGTATGTATACCATCCGGCCCAGGTGATTTGCTACTCTTCAGTTTATCTAATAGTTGTAATACATCTTCCCGATGTATCGATATTTCCTTCAATTCTTCCGCACCTTTAAATACCACTTCAGTCATGGGTAACATCCCTATATCTTCCTCAGTAAAGACCGAAGCAAAGAATTCATTCAGTCTCTCTGCTATCGCCTTGTCGCCTCTTAGTGCCCCTTTAACTCCTCTATCATCTAATGGACCAACTGACTCTCACAGGTTTTTTGCTGAAAATGTACTTGAAAAAAATCTTTATTTCGCATTTTTGCTTCTGCAGCAAGCTTCTTCTCAAATTCTCCCTTTGCCTGCTTTATCAATGCCTTGCATTTGACTTGCCAGTGCTTGTGCTTTTTCCAGGTTTCGTCATTTGGCTTTTTTTTCCATTTCCTGAAAGATGCTTTTTTGGCAACAACCGCCTCTCTGACCTCACCTTTAAACCATGCTGGCAGTTTTTTGGACTTCCTTCCACTTTTCTTAAAGCGTGGAATAAAGCTGGCTTGGGCTTCCAAGCAGTCATTTAATTCATCTAGGAACTTTATCTCCCTAGCATGTCCTGCCGTGACACTGACCCAGTCGATACCGGGGTAATTGAAATCACCCATTATTATTACTGCGCTGTAACTTTTGTTAGCTTCCTTGATTTCTTTGAGCATTTCATCATCCATTTGTTCATTCTGGCCCGGTGGTCGATAGTACACCCCCACTACCATCGCCTTCCCCTTTTTACATGGAATTTCAATCCATAGAGATTCTACAGCAAATTTTGTTTCCTGCAAAACTTTAATCCTTTCTGACTCAATGCCCTCTCTAACATAGAGCGCAACCCCTCCACCAATTTGTTCAGCTCTATCATTACGATATAGTTTGTACCCAGGTATCACAGTGTCCCACTGGTTGTCCTCCTTCCACCATGTCTCTGATATTCCAATCATATCTAATCTCTCGTTTAGTGCTATATATTCTAACTCTCCCATCTTGTTTTTTAGACTTCTAGCATTTGCATACCAGCATTTTAGAGACTGAATTTTATTCATATTAATTTGGCTGTTGGTAGACATGGGTAATTTGGGATCTTTAAGCTCTGTCTGCTCCATACTCGAGGGCATTTGGGCTACTTTACTCTTTTTTGGAACCTCTCTGCTTTAGTGTACTTAGATTTCAGTAAAGCTTTTGACACTGTTCCACACAGATGTCTTATACAGTGCCTTGCAAAAGTATTCATCCCCTCGGTTTTTGTCCTGTTTTGTCACATTACGTACAACCTGGAATGATAATGGAGGTTCATTTGAATGTTAGGTAATGGACCTAACAATATAGTCCAAATTGGTGAAGTGGAATGACAATAAAATACCTTGTATATATAAAAAAAAACTAGTAAAAACTGAAAAGTTGTGAGTGCCTATGTATTCATCCCTTTTGCTATGAAACCCCTAAATAAGGTCTGGTTCAACCAATTAACCTCAGAAGTCGCATAATTAGTTGATTAGGTCCACCTGTGTGCAATCAGTGTCACATGACACCTGTATAAATATACCTGTTCTGAAAGGCACTTGACTCTGCAACACCACTAAGCAAGCAACATAAAGACAAAGGAGCACTCCAAACAGTCAGAGACAAAATTCTGAATATCCCACAGAGCACCATTAAAGCCATTATAACAAAATTAAAAGAATATGGTACCACTACAAACCTGATGAGAGAAGGCCATCCACCAAAACTCACAGACTGGGCAATGAGGGCATTAACAGAGATGCTACAAAGACACCAAGGATAACACTGAAGGAGCAGCAGAGATCCACAGCGGAGATGGGAGCATCTGTCCATAGGACCACTTTAAGCCATACACTCCACAGAAAGGAGCTTTATGGAAGAATGGCCGGAAAAAAAGCCATTGCTTAAAGAAAGAAATAAGAAAACATGTTTGGAGTTTACACAACAGCATATGGCAGACTCCTTAAAACAGTTTCTAAGTTTGAGGGAAGATGGAGTCAAGGTGTTGATTTTGGAGGTTAAGGGATCAGTGTCATCTTCCGTTTTGTTGGAGATTTTAGATGCCTCTCATTGTCACTGATGCTTCTTAGCCTCCCACCTCATCTTGTTTTCTCCTAGGACAAGCAGGATGAGTCAGCCACAATTGATGACGTCATCCGACGGCGCTGAGACGGAAGTACATGGGCACCTGTTATCAGGGCAGAGGGGTTTCTAGACTTGCATGAGGTTTGTGTAGCAGTGCCTCTACAGTTCAAAGTTGTATACACTATACACCCCAAAGGGCCCACAATCACCCTTTTTACAGGTAAGGGACAGGTGCCTGAGCCCCAGTGAAGCAACCTCCATCCTGCTGGTATAAGACAACCCTCCAGGGTTGGTGGGCCAGAGCCATACCTGTGACTGGGGCAGTGGCAGACCAATAGTAATGCTGGAGTTAGGTCTGGACAACCTCATCTGCCTCATACCATGAGTCAGACTGCACCCACAGCACCCTACAAAGTATTCCAACCATGCACAGACTAACTGCAGACAGTCCATGAGCCAGTCCATAATGCATGCTCACAGAGGAACTATGTGCACCCAGCAAGTATCTCAATAATTGGGTCCCAGCACTGGAAACACACAGGTATCACTGGCAATATACAGTGTAGAGCACTATGTGGGAACCTAGACATGCCATGGTCACTGCTCAGTCAGAGTGAGAGTGTCTTCCCAGCAGGACATGCTGTGGCCACCCTGTCCATGCAGGCGGTGGTTGGGCACTACAGTGTCCCAGCCATTGCCCCACACCCTGTGAAGATGCATCCTGGCCAATCCGCCCTGTCCGGGACATATCCACAATACATTGCTCCTCATTATGCACATATTCAGGCTAACGCTGGTAACAGTGGGACATTGTGGGCCCAGTGAGGTGTGGGCAGCCACAAAACAATTGATAGACATACACATACACACACTCCTATTGCAGCATTGTGCAAAGATAGGGGTGGTTGGCAACCCTGCCCGCCACACTTGTCCTGATCACAGTGCCGACATTGATAAACTGTGCAGGAGGTAGTAGTAGTGCTCTGGTGATAACTGCAGCTCCATGCTTGGGCCAATAGCCTGACTCTCCATGCAGCTTTGGATTGTGGAGCCTGTGTGAGTGGGTGTTTGTACCCCTGTTCGCCGCTGCTTTGGGCTTTGCACATGTTGCTGTTGTATCAGCATTGTAGGGTAAAATATAGGAACATGCTCTGCAGGATACACAGCTGGGGCTTGAACCTGTGACCCTCTGCTTCTGAGTACACTGTCTGTATGTACTGCACCACACATGCACAGTAGTCCCTGGAGCTACCTGTACTTTTCCTCAGCCAGACCTTTTATGTTGCACTGCACACCACGTACTGGTACAGGGCATGGCCTAGGTCCACTTCAGGCAGGTGCCACTGCCCCCTCCAGCACTGGCACACACACCCCTGCCATGCTGACATGGCCATATGCTGTCGGTGCTGGTAGTGCGCAGTCCCAGGCCATCCACTGTGTGGGTAGGCAGTCAACTAGGGAGCAGGGTCTGGAGTGGGGAGGCATACATGGGCATCTTCCCATCCCCCCCATCACCGCCTACCAATATTATATCCCCTTCTGCTTGGGGGAGGGTTGGCTGGGGGGATGTCAGGTCAGTGCCCTGGCAACTGTTAGCTAGGGTGGACCAGGTAGAAGTAGGTGGATTGTGTTTGGCCTTTGTCAGCTGCTGTCTTGCTGATTTCCGGTTTCTATGTTCCTATGTGCCACCTAGGCGACTGCCTAGTCTACCCTGTGACCCAGCTGCCCCCACTATATGTCCCGCCTGCAGCCCCCTATGCTCCATTTGCACCATCGTCATAGTGGCCTTTCATACTTGGGCATTATGCTGTTGCTGCAAATGGAGAACTACTATCACTTTTCTTGGGCTCCCTGCCTATGTTGTACATTGCTGACACTGAAATGGTTTCACCCTCTTGCAAATGTGCATCTAAGGATTTTCAGTCCCAGTAATGTTTGGCCCTTCATTTCCCCGCGTTAGTGTAAAAGGAGCCTCTCCCCGCCCACTCCCCACCCATTGACCCCTTCTCTCCACCCTCTCTCCACCCTCTGTAGGACTTACCGTGGCCGGTGACGTTAACGCAGTTTAGTAAACATACCCCTATGAGTGTTACGGAGCTCTTGAAATGAAAGTGACTCTTACTAGAAGCTCCTTGCACCGTGTTTACTGCTGTGTGTACACAAGAAATATGTTTTCCAATATACAAATTCAATTTCCTTTTATCAGTTTTTGGTGCCTAATTTTAGGCCTGAAGAACTTTTCTCACTTTGCAAGGTGCGAAAAGCAGAATAATTGCCTACCTGTACGTTATGCTTCTGCAGTTCTGTGTAATTGCTTATCTGCAGTTTTGGCATGTTAGCTAAACAAGACTCTTGCTGCTGTGATGCCTCCCAAACGTGTTCCATCCCGGAACCATAATGTAGTAATGGGAATCGCTTCAGCATCCTGCCACATTATATCATTATTGTCATCCTATAAAGTCTGCTCTAAATTTACTGGAAAGATTCCATGCAATATATTTTGAATTATTTATAAAACTGCTGCTTGCGCATTTTTTTACTCATTTGACCTGTTCAAGTATAACTTGCTAGTGTGTGCACAAGCAAACATTTTCATTTTTCAGACCTTTACCTGATTTTTGGCAACTTTTCTTCATTTTTTTTCAGACAATTTTCTTAATTCTTAATGTAAGTTAAAACCTTTTAACATATACACATCAGATTTATGTGCATTAATTCATAAGTGCACACTAAGGGGCATGTTTATTAAAATGTGCTGTTAGCACAGAGTTTGACACACACAAAGGGTGCTGTGTTAAAAATCCCATGCTAACTGGTTAGTGCATGATTTGGCAGGGTTAGGGGCGTAACGTGGGCATTGATAGCGTGTCATGGTACGCCTAGGTGTTTTGATCATGCAGTAGTCGTACCTGTTGCTGTTAGTGTGAGTGTATCCCAGTGAATAGCATTAAGTACATTTACATGCCGGTTAGCACGGTGTTGCTGGTTAGCATCACGCCATCAACACGGCCCAAAAATCAGCACTGCCATTCATGTTTATTTGGTGGCACAATCACATGCTACTGGCATGCACCTTAGTAAACATGCCCCTAAATGTTTTAAACTGCGTTAACAAACCAAATGCATGCTAACAAATTCATTTTCTTATAGCATGCAGGTTTTTCTTTCAAGAGCTACCTATGTATCCTTTGTAGCCTGCTATGTACTGGACACTCATCTATCATATGGGAACAACTATACCAGTGCTTGCAAACTCCCGGCCCCAATAAATATAATGCCAGAAGGACCAGAAGAGGAACTGAGAACTGCAAGCCAAGAGAACACAGAGATAAGTGGTGGCAAGCCTCTGACCCTGCTTTCCATTCCATTTTCCATTGATTTTTCTACTTTCTTCCTTCCACCTCAACTATCACCCTTCAGTTCTCCCTGCCACATTTCCCTTTCTGCAAAAGATGGGTGCATAACTGACCCCCTTCCTGATTGCCAATGTGCTTTTCTTTCTTTTTGTGGATCACAGCTATTTGCTGATGCTGGCACCGCATCAGAAGGCCCTGGAGCAACTCGTCTCATTAAGAGCTAGGGATAGTGTAGAGTTGCCATCATTCCAACTCTCATGAGGAACGGGCTTCAACTCTGGCCCTTTTCAAATCCAAGCTAAAAACTCACCTCTTCAAGGCTGCTTTTGGATCCTGATCCATGTAGTCTCCTGCTCTCCAACTATGTGTGACCTGCTCAAGGTCACAAGAAGGTGTTGCCAGTCCATGAAGTTTGTGGCACACATAAAATGCAACAGTAACACATTCCGATATGTCACACAAGGAGTGCTAGTGGGCCTCTACAGTGTGTTATGCCAGTCATAATGTTTACTGCATCATTGCAGCATGCTGTAGGTGCCCATCACATCTGGGCCCGGTGTCCTGCCCCTGTTGGACAGGGACTGTTCTAGAACAGTGCATGTCAGTGCCCAGTGTTAAACAGCTGATGCCATGGACGCCAAATGCAGTGTAGGCTTCTAAGCTTGTGAGTAGGCCAAGAACAACTGCTGTCCCCACCAAATAGTACTAACAATCCACCACAGCAAGCACAGTCAGCCTGCACCAGCTGCCTACAACTGGGTTGTTTCAGCCATGCACATACCAACTGCCGCCGGTCTGCACACAGAGTGACCATTTGCACCTTGGGTTGGGATAAACGGCATGAACGCCCACAATTTGACTCAGTGATTGGGCTCCCAGGACAGAGATTGCACCCACATCATTGGAGTCAGACATTATATAGCTGTATGTGGATACATAGCTGTGCCATAGTCACTGCTCCATCAGAGTGAAAGTGCCCTCTCAAGCATGACATGCTGTGGCCACCCAAGCCATGCATGTGGCAGACGGGTATGACAAAGTCTCAGCCAAGATATGTCTGCCAATGCAGACACATCCTGGCCAATCTGCTCTATTTCAGACCATATCCACAATCCTCTGTTCCTCATCATGCACATTTGCAGACTAATGCTAGGAACAGCTTCGGCCATACGAGGCACAGTGCAGTTCAGAAAGCCATAGAACAATGGAGAGACATACACACACAGACACTCACATCATGCTGACATGCCCACATGCTGTCAGTGGTGGTATTGCGCAGTTCCAGCCCATCCAAAATGCAGGATTGGCGGGTGCCTAGGGCGCAAGGTCCAGATGGAGGGCAGAGGCACACATGAACAGCCATGCAGTCTTCCAACCATCTGCCTCTGCAGGGACCCCATCCCGTCCTGCCACCAATATGTCTTGGGGGGGAGGATGACAGCCACAGCAGTGGTATTTCCCCAGGCACCTGCATTTTGCAGCTACCTGGAGGGCTACAGCTGCTGGTGCTATTAGCCTCTTCTTCCGGGCAGCAGGAGGGGGGGGGGCTATCCGGGATCTTTGCCTAGGGTGCCAGGACCTTTGGACAGCCCCATGTGGTACATCGCCTTTCCGCAGAAGCAGCATGTCTGTGTGCCGCCACTGTCACTGTGGGATCATGACAGACATCATAGATGGTAATGGGGATGGGCGGATATCCCTATGAGGAGAGGCTAAAAAGCTTAGGTCTCTTCAAACTAGCGAAGAGATAGCTGAGGGAAGATATGATAGTGGTCTATAAATTAATGAATGGAGTGGAACAGGTTAACATAGATCGATTGTTTACGCCATCAAGATGAAGGACGGCTAGGGGACATGCACTGATACTACAGTGTAATCCATTGAAGACTAATTAGAGAAAATATTTTTACAGTCAACATGTCATCAAACTCTGGAATTCATTACTGGATGATGTAGTAAAAGCTGTTTGTATAGCAGGGTTTAAAAAAGGTTTGGACAAGTTCCTGGGGGAAAGGTCCATAAACCATTATTAAAGGGGACCCGGGAAATCCACTGCTTGCAATACAGGCATTGTGAAACCTATGTGTCTTTTGGAGAAACTGCCAGGTAGTTATGACCTAGATTGGCCACTGTTGGACACAGGATACTGGGCTTGATGGACCTTGATCTGACCCAGTCTGGCATATCTACCGTTGCCTCAGGTAACCATAGATTGTGAGCCCTTTGGGGACAAGGGAATGTATCCAGTACCTGTTTGTAGTGATTACATAATGTAAACCGCTTTGATTGAAAAACAGTTAAATAAATAAATAATTATCTTATTATGTTCTTATGTGCCACATGGGCTGCTGCCTGATCTGCCCTGCACACCAGCAATCCCCATTGCATGACCCACATGCCACCTCCTTTGCCCCATTTGCACCATCAACATAGTGCCCTTTCATACTTGGGCACTTTGCTGTTGCTGCTAATGGAGCACTACTATCACTGCCTGGGGCTCCCCTGGGTGTGAATTACATTGCAGACAGTAAAATTGGCTCTCTCGCCCTTTCCACGAGGTTTTACTTGGCGTTAGGGTTCTCAGAGTTAAAGAGCTTTTAAACACATTGTGCAACTGGCATTAAGGGAGCACACGTTGACGCCCACTCCCCGCCTACTGCACCCTTAACACTGCTGGAGTAACTTGCAATACTTCCTTCTAAGGTAAATGGCCACTCCAAATGGTTGGCCACCTCCGAAGTTAGTTTTGGAAGATCTAATTTATTTAACTAATCATTAATATTTTCTCTAGAAACTTTAAGTTATAAAGAGTATAAAGTTGAGTAAAATTAGGCAAACCTTTTAGCTATGGGGGTCATTCTACCTTGTGAAAAGCAGGAATGAACGTCTGGTTTGGACGTTCAACCCCTGCTATTCGCAGGGACCATGTTCCCACCACAGAGCTCCACACACGTACAGTGGCATTGTGCAGGGAGCTCTGGATGGTGGTGGGAGGGGGAGGGCTAGATGAGGAGCATGAGCGGAGCAGAGGTGGGCCCATGACCCCAGACATACAGAGCCAATACCAGTCACGACCCTGTATGTCCAGGGCTGCAAGGATGAATGGGGAACCTATTCCATCTATGAGGGAGAATAAGTCTCTCCACTGAAGGAAATCAGCACTGGTGGGCCCAAAAAGGAAGGTAAGCAGCAGCAGGGGGTTCCCAACAGCCTGGTCCTGTCAATGTGAGGCCCCTCCTGGGATCGGGCAGCAGGGTAATGAAGTTCAAACGCAGGGCTCTTGCATGGCATCCCAGTGCCATGGCATTGGGATGCCATGGCACCGAGGTTCCATGCAGGAGCATCAGCTGGGCTAGCTGAAGATCTTACTGGATGTGCAGCGGGTCTGAATTGGGTCCTGTTCAGCCCATCCAAGTGCCCTGTTTCTGCAGCCGCTGGAGCGTTTAGCTCATGTGGGTGTAGAATCAAATGGAAATTCGTCCCGTCCAGATTTTGGACGTCCGGACAGGCCCAGTTCTGAATTGGCCTCCACGTGTTTGGATGTAGCATAATACTCCCATTTCCATTCAAGAGTCTGGCAATTCTTTTGGTAGTAAATTGCAAGCCTCTGGAACAGCCCACACTAACACCCTCTGTCTAGTTGATGTAGCTTGTCCAAGATGGCTGAGTGGAGGAGCACCAGCCCTGGTGTGTTAGAATGGCGACAAGCAGGCACCTTACATTTGGAGCCATGTTGGATAAGAGAAGAGCAAACTATCAAAGCCCTCTTTTCTTGGGATGTGGTCTTCCTCCTCAAGCTGCACCAAACACTTCCCCTCATACATTAGCTCATTGTCCAAGCCAGTCCCTTGAACAAAAACACAGGGGGCATATTCAGACGGATAAAGGGGCTAGCAGACCTCTTTCTTTCAGGTGTGTAAAGCATAGGCATCGGAATGGGGTGGGCCACAAGGACTCTGGCACCACTAAAAGTTTGCCTGCCATCTGCAGAGAGAGTGGAAGGCCACTGCGATCACGGCAAAGACTACTGTCTGCTTGCCCGAAATCCCTGCAGGCAGACAGAAGGAGTCTTTGTTGCGATCACAGCAGCCTTCCCCTCATACCTCCTCCCAATCTCCCAAGGCAGAAGGGGAAGGCTGCTGTAGTTGCAGTGACCTTCCACCCTCCCCTAGGAGATCAGATCCCTGCAGGCAGGAGGGGAAGGCCGCCATGACAGAAGGAGTCCATCACAATCACGGCCATTCTCTTCTCTTCTGCCAATGAGAGATGGGATCCCCATGGGCAGAACAGGAGGAGAAGGCCGTGGGGGGCTAGCGGTGGACTTAAGGCAGAGCTGGGGTGGAGTCAAGGCAGAGATTTCCCCTCCCCCAATAGGGGAGGCATTCTGTGGGCCCTGGTGTAAGATACAAACAGATCTTTCTTCCACTTGCAGCTTCCCTTCAGAATAGTCTAGGAACTCACACCTTCAGCACCAACGTAGATGGGGCAGCCCAAGGGGGGTGCGGGGCCATGTGCGGAGACTCAGTGCGGGGCGTCAATTTGCATAAGGGACTCATTTGCATAAATATTTGCATAATGTTACCATACACTAACTTTTAGTAAACATGCCTCTTCATGAGTGTATGGAAAAAGAAAGACTAAAAGATTTCTATATTACTATAATCCAGTGCCAACCGCCAGGCACATTAGGAACTACTACAAACACTGCCCATTTAGAACCCATAGCAAACGCACCGTATCCTAACAGCACTACCAGGACTCACAAAGCACCATACCCTACCTATCAAAAGGCAACACTGCAAATATTAAACCAATACATTTCAGAGAATAACAATACATGACCTACTGGGGAAAGAGAACAAGTGGCAATGTCAAATAGGAATTACATAAACAGAATACCTCAGCTCAGTTACACATGCAGAACATAGACCATCACCAAACAAGGAATCACAATTTAGAAACAGAAAGACAATAATTAAACTGGGAACCCTAAAAGCCAAACTTGGAATGTACAACAACAATGTAGAAATAAAACTATAAATTAATTTCCTCTTGTACTAAACAAAGCGCAGACGTTAATGATGCACATTTCCTAGAGCTGACATATTCCAGTTAATAAATTCAAAATAAAGAGATATCTTTGTACCTTTTGTGCATTTTTTTTTCAGTTGCAATTTTCCAGCCACTTTCTTCTGGTTTCTTTGTGTCGTCTGCTAACTCTCCCTCGTCTGCTGTCCATTTGTCCTTTCTTCTCTCTTCTAGTTTTTTTCCATTCTCTCTCTACATCTGCTTTAACATACTAATCTTTCTCCTTTTGCTCTTTCCTCATTCCTATTTCATCCACTCAAATTTTACCATGCCATCCTCAATCCCCACTTACTCTCCCAATACCCGGCCAATTGTAGATTTTCTTCCCTCCCACACAAAATATTTTTCCCCTCTCCATTTTACTCTCCCAGCCCCATCCCCATCCCATTCTAATCTCCCCCAACATCAGCTCCCTTCTAGTTCCAGCCCCACCCAGTATCCGCTCCCTTCTAGTCCCCGCATCAGCCCATTTCCAGTCCTAGCCCCCCATCAGCCCATTTCCAGTCCTAGCTCCCCCATCCATTCCCAGTCCTATCCAAGTCCCTTCATCAGCTCATTTCCAATACCAGCCTCCCATCAGCCAATTTCTATTCCTTTCCTAGCCCCACCATCAGCCCATGTCAAATCCTAGCTTCCCTCCACTCAGCCCATTTCCAATCCAAGCCCCACCATGAGCCTACTTCCAGTTCTAGCCCCTTCATGAGTCCATTTCAATCCAACCCCCACCACAGACCATTTCCAATCTTAGCTCCCCCCAACACCCAATTCCCAGTCCTATCCTAGCCCCTCTATCAGCCCATTTCCTTTCCTAGCTCCCTCCCCTCACAGCCCATTTCCATTCCAAGCCCCCTCCCCATCAGCTATTTGCAGTTCAAGCCCCCCTTCCACTCAGCCCATTTCCATTCCAAGCCCCTGTCCCCATCAGCTATTTGCAGTTCAAACCTCCCCTCCACTCAGCCCATTTCCAGTCCTAGCAACCCCCCCCCAACCCATTACCAGTCCTAGCCCCCCCATAGCCCATTACCAGTCCTAAGCCCCAATCAGCCCACTCCCAGTCCTAATCCCATCAGCCCATTTCCAGTCCTAACCCCATCACCCAATTTTCAGTTTAAGCCTCCCCATAGCCCATTACCAGTCCTAACCCCCCATCAGCCCACTCCCAGTCCTAATCCCACCATCTCAATTACCGTCCTAACCCCCATCACCCAATTTTCAGTTTTAGCCCCCCCATAGCCCATTACCAGTCCTAACCCCCCATCAGCCCACTCCCAGTCCTAATCCCATCAGCCCATTTCCAGTCCTAACCCCCATCACCCAATTTTCAGTTTAAGCCACCCCATAGCCCTTTACCAGTCCTAACCCCCCCATCAGCCCACTTCCAGTCCTAACCCCATCAGCCCATTTCCAGTCCTAAGCCCCGCCCCCCAGCCAGGAAAAATTTAAAATTTAAAAAAAACTGTCTGCTGCTGCGGCCGCGGCAGAATCGAGTGTCCCGCGGGGCCCCCCCCTGCCCAGCAAAGCCTGCCCTCCCTGCATCAGCTCCCTCTCTGCAGTTGCACCGGCTTTCAGAGTGCGAAGGGAGACTAGTTTCCCTTTCACGGCTCTGTTAAGCCCGTGGGGGCTGATGGGAACTTTCACATCAGCGCCCGCGGGCTTAAGAGAGCCACAAGGGAGAAACTCTCCCTTCGCACTCTGAAAGCTATTGCGACTGCGGAGAGGGAGCTGATGCAGGGAGGGCAGGCTTTGCTGGGCAGGGGAGGCCCCGCGAGACATAAGAACATAAGAACATAAGATATGCCATACTGGGTCAGACCAAGGTCCATCAAGCCCAGTATTCTGTTTCCAACAGTGGCCAATCTAGGTCATACGTACCTAGCAGTTTCCCCAAGGGACACAGGTTCCACAATGCTTGTATTGGTTCAAGCATTGATATCCTGGGTCCCTTCTTAATAATGGTTTATGGACCTTTCCTCCAGGAACTTGTCCAAACCTTTTTTAAACCCAGCTACACTAACAGCCTTTACTACATCCTCCGGTAACAAATTCCAGAGTTTGATTACACGTTGAGTGAAAAAATATTTTCTTTTATTAGTCTTAAATAGTTTACCCTGTAGCTTCATTGCATGTCCCCTAGTCTTTCTATATTCTGATAAGGTAAACAATCGATCTACGTTTACCCGTTCCACTCCGTTCATTAATTTATAGACTTCTATCATATCTCCCCTCAGCCGTCTCTTTTACAGGTTAAAGAGCCCCAACCTTTTTAGCCTTTCTTCATAGGAGTAGCCTTCCATCCCCTTTACCATTTTGGTGGCTCTTCTCTGAACCTTTTCTAAAATTGCTATATCCTTTTTAAGATATGGCGACCAGAATTGCACACAATATTCAAGGTGCGGTCTCACCATGGAACGATATAGAGGCATTATAATATCTTTTGTTTTATTTTCCATTCCTTTCCTTATCATACCTAGCATTCTATTTGCTCTCTTGGCCGCCGCTGCACACTGGGCCGAGGGTTTTAACATGGTATCCACAAGGACGCCTAAATCTTTTTCTTGGGTGGTGGTTCCTAATGTGGAACCTTGCATCGTGTAACCATAGTTTGGGTTGTTCTTCCCTAGGTGCATAACTTTGCACTTCTCCACATTAAATTTCATCTGCCATTTTGATGCCCAGTCTTCCAATTTATCAAGATCCTCTTGCAATTTTCCACAATCCTCCTGGGTTTTAACAACTTTAAATAGTTTTGTGTCATCAGCAAATTTGATAACCTCACTCGTTATTCCACTTTCCAGGTCATTTATGAATATGTCAAAAAGCAGCGGACCCAGCACAGATCCCTGGGGTACACCACTATTCACCTTTCTCCATTGGGAAAATTGGCCATTTAGCCCTACCCTCTGCTTTCTATCTTTTAACCAGTTCCTGATCCACAGTAGTACACTGCCTCCTATCCCATGACTCTTTAGTTTTGCCAAAAGTCTCTCATGAGGGACCTTGTCAAAGGCTTTCTGAAAGTCCAGATACACAATATCAACCGACTCACCTTTGTCCACCTGTTTATTCACTCCTTCAAAAAAACATAACAGATTAGTAAGACAAGATCTTCCTTGTCTAAAGCCATGTTGGCTGTCTCCCATTCGGTCATGACTATCTATATGCTGAGTAATTTTATTCTTTATGATGGTTTCTACCATTTTTTCCCGGTACTGATGTCAGGCTCACCGGTCTGTAGTTTCCCGGATCACCCCTCGAACCCTTTTTAAAAATTGGTGTTACATTGGCGATCCTCCAATCCTCAGGTATTAGAGATGATTTTAATGATAGTTCACAGATTACTGATAGCAGGTCTGCAATCTCAAATTTCAGTTCTTTCAACACCCTTGGATGTATACCATCCGGCCCAGGTGATTTGCTACTCTTCAGTTTATCTAATAGTTGTAGGACATCTTCCCGATGTATCGATATTTCCTTCAATTCTTCCACACCTTTAAATACCACTTCAGTCGTGGGTAACATCCCTACATCTTCCTCAGTAAAGACCGAAGCAAAGAATTCATTCAGTCTCTTCGCTATCGCCTTGTCGCCTCTTAGTGCTCCTTTAACCCCTTTATCATCTAATGGACCAACTGACTCTCTCACGGGTTTTTTGCTACGAATGTACTTGAAAAGGTCTTTATTTCGCGTTTTTGCTTCCGCAGCAAGCTTCTTCTCAAATTCTCTCTTTGCCTGCCTTATCAATGCCTTGCATTTGACTTGCCAGTGCTTGTGCTGTTTCCAGGTTTCCATCATTTGGCTCTTTTTTCCATTTCTTGAAAGATGCTTTTTTGGCAACAACAGCCTCTCTGACCTCAGCTTTAAACCATGCTGGCAATTTTTTGGACTTCCTTCCACTTTTCTTAAAGCGTGGAATACAGCTGGTCTGGGCTTCCAAGATAGTATTTTTCAACAACACCCAAGCTTGATGTACGTCTTTAACCTTTGCAACTGCTCCTTTTAGTTTTTTCTTAACTGTTTTCCTCATTCTATCATAGTCTCCCTTTCGAAAGTTAAAGGGTAGTACTGTGGATTTCCTTACTATCCCTCCTCCACTAATTAAATCAAAGGCGATCATGCTATGATCACTATTGCCAAGTGGCCCCAACACCCTTATCTCTTGCACTACATCTGGTGTTCCACTAAGGACTAGGTCTAATATTGCTTCCCCTCTGGTCGGTTCATGAACCAGCTGCTCCAAGAAGCAGTCATTTATTTCATCTAGGAACTTTATCTCCCTAGCATGTCCTGTTGTGACACTGACCCAGTCGATGCCGGGGTAATTGAAATCACCCATTATTATTACTGCACTGTAACTTTTGCTAGCTTCCTTGATTTCTTTGAGCATTTCATCATCCATTTGTTCATTCTGGCCAGGCGGACGATAGTACACCCCCACTGCCATCGCCTTCCCCTTTTTACATGGAATTTCAATCCATAGAGATTCTACAGCAAATTTTGTTTCTTGCAAAACTTTAATCCTTTCTGACTCAATGCCCTCTCTAACATAGAGCGCAACCCCTCCACCAATTTGATCAGCTCTATCATTTCGATATAGTTTGTACCCAGGTATCACAGTGTCCCACTGGTTGTCCTCCTTCCACCATGTCTCTGATATTCCAATCATATCTAACCTCTCGTTTAGTGCTATATATTCTAACTCTCCCATCTTGTTTTGTAGACTTCTAGCATTTGCATACAAGCATTTTAGAGACTGTATTTTATTCATATTAATTTGGCTATTGGTAGACATGGGTAATTTGGGATCTTTAAGTTCTGTCTGCTCCATACTCGAGGGCATTTGGGCTACTTTACTCTTTTTTGGAACCTCTCTGCTTTTTGTAGTATCCTTCAAGGATACATTCTTCCGAACCATGCGCTCTTGGGCGACTGTCGGCTTTCCCCTATTATCTAGTTTAAAAGCTGCTCTATCTCCTTTTTAAAGGTTAATGCCAGCAGCCTGGTTCCATCCCGGTTAAGGTGAAGCCCATCCCTTCGGAAGAGCCCCTCCTTTCCCCAGAATGTTCCCCAGTTCCTAACAAATCCGAACCCCTCATCTCTGCACCATTGTCTCATCCACGCATTGAGACTCCGGAGCTCTGCCTGCCTATTGGGTCCTGCGCGTGGAACGGGAAGCATTTCGGAGAACGCTACCCTGGAAGTTCTGGATTTCAACTTCCTACCTAAAAGCCTAAATTTAGCTTCCAGAACCTCCCTACCACATTTTCCTATGTCATTGGTACCAACATGTACCAAGACAGCAGACTCCTCCCCAGCACTATCTAAGACCTTATCTAGGTGGCGTGTGAGGTCCGCTACCTTCGCACCAGGCAGGCATGTTACCAGGTGATCCTCACGTCCACCAGCCACCCAGCTATCTACATGCCTAATGATCGAATCACCAACTATAACTGCTGTCCTAACCCTTCCCGCATGGGCACTTGGCCCTGGAGAAACCTCCTCGGTGCGAGAGGGGTTTACATCACCTGGAGGACAGGTCCTAGTTACAGGATCACTTCCTGCCACACCAGGGTGTTGCTCTCCTGTCACGTGACCTCTCTCCTCCATGGCAACAGGGATGCTGCCAGACTGGAGGTGGGACTTCAGGACTATATCCCTGTAGGTCTCGTCTATGTACCTCTCTGTCTGTCTTATGTTTTCCAAGTCTGCTACTCTAGCCTCTAGAGAACGGACTCGTTCCCTGAGAGCAGAGAGCTCCTTGCACCTAGTGCACACGTAAGACCTCTCACCAGCTGGGAGAAAATCATACATGTGACACTCAATGCAAAAGACTGGAAAGCCCACATCCCGCTGCTGGACTGCTGTCTGCATCTTAGTTTTAAGTTTGTGTTTAGATCTTTAAGTTCTATATGTACTAAAGGGTGCAATGGATATTTATACCACTAAAACTGTACCTAAGAAGTTTAATATACCTTGTTCACCTGAAGCTTAATTAATCTCAGGTCCTTGGTGTATGACTGATTTGGGTAATGAGCTTCACCTGAGAGCACCTCCTGTCTTTTAAGTTGTGCAAGTACCTATAAAGCTGTGATTTTCCCAGGGGAGGGTGGGTGTGGGGAGGGAGGGAGGGATATAACACTTATTAAAAAAGGGCTGCTACACAGTACCTTGTCCTGTGCTGCTGAAGAAACCTATATTCTGATTTGATTTAAATTATAGCTCTTTGCTGCTACTAGGCTCTAACCTATTATGAAATTTAAACTACAAGCTCTCTGCTGGATTCTAAATTTAACCAGAAAGCTCTCTTCTGTGTTTTAATTTGAAACTAAAAGTACTTTGCTGATGCTAGGCCCTGAGTGACTATGAAATTTAAACTACAGCTGTCTACTGGGTATGAAAGGTAACCAGAAAGTTCTCTTCTGTGTTTTTAAATTGAATCTTAAACTGTTGCTACTAGGCCCTGACTGATTTAACAAAAAAAATAGTGGGTTCACAGATTAATTAGCTTTAAAACACTCGATTTTGCCGTGGCGGCCGTGGCTGCAGCAGCAGACAGCTTTTTTTTTAATTTTAAAATTTACTTTTAAATCAGAATGTTCTTTGCGTGGGGCCCCCTGAAACGCGGGGCCCTGTGCAAAAAACATTCTCGCTCAATGGACGGGCCAGCCCTGAACGTAGAGATTCTTCTCTTCCAATGGTTTTTGAGAATTCACTCCTCCAAATCCCACAGCAGTGAGTCGGGGAACTAGCAACTCTAGTGCTCACTTGGATGCAGTGACCTAGTGAGCACATCTTCTCCCCTAGACTCACAGGCCTAGCTGACCTGAGCACCTTTTCAACAGCACAAACTCTCTGAGCTTGCCAGGCACCAGTAGGGCTGCATTTATGATTCTGGTACCCACAGGCAAGTTCAGACAGCAGACCCCAGAGAGCAGGAGATGTGTGTTGGGGGGGGGTGGATGGGGAGTATTTATTTATTTGTTTATTTCTGGTGCTTGACAAGCAAATGGCTATTGTAATGGTTTACAAAATAAATATAAAAAAAGGGAAAAACAAAAACAGAACAGGAGAAAAGAAAAGAAAGAGTAGGGTGCTACCATGTGGGAATAGGGGACAGGACGGAATGGTAAAGTGAGCAGTTTATTGGCAGAGAAGAGGGAGTCAGGGGGCATTGGCCTGTGGGAAGGCTTGTTGAAATAGCCAGGCCTTTTTTGAAAATGGGGAAAGAGGACTTAAACCAAAGAGAGGAAGGGAGAAAGTTTCACAGGGACAGGCCAGCGTAGGAGAAGGAAGAGTTTCTAGAAACAACAAGGCGCAGACCAGAAGAAGGAGGGAGGGAGAGCGGTGTTGGATGAATGAAGGAAGTGACCTGGGAAGTAAGAGGAGATAAGCGTGGCCAGGTAAGGAGGGTGTGATGCGAATAGGACTCAGTGGACCAAAACAAGGACTTTATAGTGAATGAGAAAAGAGAAACAAAGCCAGTGCAAAGAGATGAGAAGAGGAGAACCATGATCAAACCAATGGGCTTTAGGAATAGGTCTGGCAGCAGTGGCCTGAATCAGTTGTAAATGGTGAAGAGAATACTTGGGAAGAGCAAGAAACAAGGAATTGCAGTAATCTTTATGTGGACTAACAAGAACCTGAACTAGCTAAGTGAACTGAGTTTGAGTGAAAGTGTATGTGGCAGAACGCGGTGCTTGTGGTTACTCCCAGGTGCTGCCGCCACAATCCTTGCATCAGTCCTGCACTCTAAAGTAGCCGCAAGCACTGCAGGCCTTAAATAGGAGCAGCCAAGGAGATCGCAGCTCTCCCCGATACCTGCCATGACCCCATATGCTGCCTGAGCCCAGCCCCTCGGTTCCTCTCACTCAGCCACTATCATGCGGCTTCACTTTTTAAATTCTGCCGTCGCTGCCCAGGGCTGTAATTGGGCCCACCACTGCTGCTGACAGCCCCGTTCACAGCCCAAAGTTTTCCTGCCCTGCCTCGACATCTGCGAAAAAATGCAGCTGTATTTTCTTTAAAAAAAGTCTCTGCTGTGGCTCTCCAGCATGGTCTAGATGCTGCCTATTCTTCTGCTGATGCCACGGAACCACGGTAAATACTTCTTTAAATTTATTTTACACCTTGGGTTACATTAGCACTGGAATAGGACTGGAAATGAGCTGATGTTGGAGGATGGGGGGACTGGAAGGGAACTGCTGCTGGGAGGGACTGGGGCTAGGAGGGAGCTCATGCTGGCTGGTGCTGGGATTGGAAGGGAGCTGATGTTGGGAGGGACTGGGGCTAGCAGGGAGCTCATGCTGGCTGGTGCTGGGATTGGAAGGTAACTGCTGTTGGGAGGGACTGGGGCTAGGAGGGAGCTCATGCTGGCTGGTGCTGGGATTGGAAGGGAGCTGATGCTGGGAGGGACTGGGGCTAGAAGGGAGCTCATGCTGGCTGGTGCTGGGATTGGAAGGGAGCCGATGCTGGGAGGGGCTGGAACTAGAGGAGTAGCCTCATGGTTAGAGCTTGATAACCAAGAGACCAGGGTTCAATTCCCACTAGCACTCCTTGTAGCCTTGGGCAAGTTGCTTAACTCTCCATTGCCTCAGAAGAAAGGCCTGGTCATGCTGCCAAGAAAACCCAGAAGCTGCTGGGTTGCCAGGAGTCAGCATTGACTCAAAGGCCCCACACATTGCATTGCCTAACGCCCACTAGCAAGCTGTGCCTTTTTCAGTCTCAGACAGATCTGAGGCTCTCTCTGGCTTGTGGGTCCAGGGCATTGCCGGGTTGCATGCCTCCTATTGCCAATCCTGACATCTGCTGTCTTTTATTTTGTACAATATAGGGGGAAATGCATATCTATTTCTCTTGTGTTGCACTACATGCAGCGTCTGGCTTTCAGAGGTTTTAATTTAATGTTTGTCTATATATTTCTCTTTCTGTTTTGTGCTCATTTATTAATGAAGGTCTATCTGTATTGTGTGTGTGTGTGTGCAACTAATGCTGGGTATTCGGTTAGTATGGAATTTCTGTTTAAGAATGAGTAGCAATCTTGCTTGTTCAGCTTGCACATTACCCTCTCTGCAATTATTTTGTGGGGGCAATGGGGGCGGGCCAGGGGGTGGGACTAGGGCAGGGCATGGGTAGACATGGGCGGAGCATGGCACGGGTTTTTCTCTTTCAAAACGTTGACAACCCTAATTCTAACCCATGTCAAAAATTGGTCTCTTGGCCTTGTTTAACTTTGGCGAAAATAAAAGCCCTTCTTCCCCACTAGGTGGCGATTTTAGCACTGAGATTCAGAATTGAAAACACAGTGAAGACTGTAACACTGCCAGGCAGGCTTTATTTCTGTCAATGGATTATAAGGCTACATTGAAACACCCTGAGCTTCAAATGTTTATCTCAGCATAGCAGAAAATATGTAACATATGTCCTTTTGTAGAGGACAATGATAATATATATTATTTCTTTACTATTAAACGCAGCAGAGTGGGTACTTCAGAATAAGAATTTAATTTCACTTAGAGTATTATATTCCACAGAATAAAAGGTTAGTACCGAATTTAGTGTGGATAATAAGTGGTCAGTAACAATAACCAAAGTTTCTATCCAGTTTAACTAACATAAATCCCATTCAGACTTTGGAATTCCATACAGTCCTATCCTCAATAAAACAATGATAAGTCACCTCACCAATAAAATCAGAAAGGAATTTATTTTTAGAAATTCTCTTAGTTAAGTGTCATAGGTTGGCTTCAGGGCCAGCTCAACCATTAGGCAAGACAGGTGGTCACCTGGGACAGCAGCTTCCAAGGGGCAGCAAAGAGCAGAAAAATAGATCCTAAGAGCCACACAAATTCAAGGAGCCATCAGTACATTCTTTCACCTGCAGGGGGAGCAGGCACACCCACATTCATGCAAAGCAAAGTTAAATCTTGAAAAGTATGGCGTCTAAATATGCATTCTTACAGAGAAGCTGGAGTGGAGAGGTAACCTAGTGGTTAGAGCACTGGCATGGTAACCAAGAGATCAGGATTCAATTCCTCAGAAGGAAGGCCTGGCAATCTACATCTGGCCACGCTGTCAAGAAAACCCAGGAGCTGCATTGACTCAAAGGTACACATTGCATTTGCACAGGGATAGTGTTGGAATGATTTAATTCTTGAGTTTATCAAAATCTTGAGAACGAGGAAGGGGATAAGGCTGAAGGGTTACCTAGGGTACTTAATACTCTTGCACCATCACTCGCTGATTGTAATGTAGGGCCAAACAATGGGAGGGGCAGGGTTGGCCCCACTGGAATGACAGAAATTCCCATAGTTGTTGAGAAATTAAAATTTCGTTTTTTCATGAAATGCAAGGTAGGGTTAGTAAAATTTCCTTGGCAATCTCACTCAAAAGTTCCTTGGCAATCTCACTCGACCTCTCTGCAGCATTTGACGTAGTGGATCACAGTAGCTTACTCACTCGGTTGTCCTGTGCCAGTATTTCAGGACAAGCAGAGAATTGGTTTAGTTCATTTCTTGTGGATTGCTCATACCAGGCTTGCACTGTTTACTCTGTCTCCACGGTTCAGCCTGTTCTCTGTGGTGTGCCCCAGGGTTCTGTCTTCTCAACACTTCTTTTTAACCTCTACATAAGAACATAAGATATGCCATACTGGGTCAGACCAAAGTCCATCAAGCCCAGTATCCTGTTTCCAACAGTGGCCAATCTAGGTCATACGTACCTAGCAGTTTCCCCAAAAGACACAGGTTCCACAATGCTTGTACTGGGTCAAGCATTCATATCCTGGGTCCCTTCTTAATAATGGTTTATAGACCTTTCCTCCAGGAACTTGTCCAAACCTTTTTTAAACCCAGCTACACTAACAGCCTTTACTATATCCTCCGGTAACAAATTCCAGAGTTTGATTACACATTGAGTGAAAAATATTTTCTTTTATTAGTCTTAAATAGTTTACCTTGTAGCTTCATTGCATGTCCCCTAGTCTTTCTATATTCTGATAACGTAAACAATCGATCTACGTTTACCCGTTCCACTCCGTTCATTAATTTATAGACTTCTATCATATTTCCCCCTCAGCCGTCTCTTTTCCAGGTTAAAGAGCCCTAACCTTTTTATCCTTTCTTCATAAGAGTATCCTTCCATCCCCTTTACCATTTTGGTGGCTCTTCTCTGAACCTTTTCTAATATCGCTATATCCTTTTTAAGATACAGTGACCAGAATTGCACACAATATTCAAGGTGCGGTCTCACCATGGAATGATATAGAGGCATTATAATATCTTTTGTTTTATTTTCCATTCCTTTCCTTATGATACCTAGCATTCTATTTGCTCTCTTGGCCGCCGCTGCACACTGGGCGGAGGGTTTTAACACGTTATCCACAATGACGCCTAAATCTTTTTCCTGGGTGGTGGTTCCTAATGTGGAACCTTGCATCGTGTAACCATAGTTTGGGTTGTTCTTCCCTAGGTGCATAACTTTGCACTTGTCCACATTAAATTTCATCTGCCATTTTGATGCCCAGTCTTCCAATTTATCAAGATCCTCTTGCAATTTTCCACAATCCTCTTGGGTTTTAACAAGTTTAAATAGTTTTGTGTCATCTGCAAATTTGATATCCTCACTCGTTATTCCACTTTCCAGGTCATATATGAATATGTCAAAAAGCAGCGGACCCAGCACAGATCCATGGGGTACACCACTGTTCACCTTTCTCCATTGGGAAAATTGGCCATTTCTCCTATTCGGCCCCGTCCATCTGGAACCAACTACCACCGGAGCTAAGAGCTGTCAAAGACCTTATGGAATTCAGAAAGAAGCTCAAGACACATCTTTTCCAGTGCCAATACAATCTGTTACAATCCCAGGGGTAGAAATGATACCCCCCAATGAAACATGGTGGCAATTTATGTAAATAAGTAAATATGTAAATATGTAATGTCTGAATCATTCCCTTATGACCTTCCCACGTGTGCTGTGCTTTCTCCGCCAAATCAAGGTGTATATTTCTAAATTTTGACATGATTGTACAAATCCGTTTCGTTAATCAAACCGCTACTGATCGCTGGAAGTAGCGGTATACAAATGTATGCTAAATAAATAAAATAAATTTAGCCCTACCCTCTGCTTTCTATCTTTTAACTAGTTCCTGATCCACAGTAGTACACTGCCTCCTATCCCATGACTCTTTACATTACCCCCTCACATCATTAATTCAGGATTTCAACATTAGTGCCTATTTTTAGGTGGATGACATTCTGCTACTAGGTCATCTAGATTCAATCAATCCAAACCTGTCTTCCATAAGCCAAACCCTGACTGCTGTATCCATGTGGCTTCAGAAGAACCATCTCAAACCACAGGAAAATGTCTGAAATATGGATCACGGGAGTAATCCTCAATACAGAACTATCATTTTTTTTCCTCATATCAATGCTATTGTAAAAAGATCCTTTTTTGCCCTCTGCCACTGTCGCTCACTTCAACCATACCTAGATACAGAATCATTCACTTTTCTTTGTCTCCACTATGTAATCTTGTGATTAAATTGTTATAATCTATGCTGGCCTCTCTCATTCAAAACTTAGGGCTATGTTTACTAAAGGGCGTTAAAGTAGCAGGCATTAGCGAGCATTAAGGGCAGCGATATGGGGTTTTCCTTGCGAAAAAGGCTCTGGGCGTGTAGGAGGCGTTCTGGCAGTAAGAGCGCTATGGGACACTTAACGTGCACTAACAGGACATTGGGCATTAAGGTGTCAAGCATGCACCTTAACACCCGAAAATGGCTGTCACCCTAATGCTGGATAAGGAAGCACCAGGGAAAGGCAATGTAAAGGTGATGGATGTAAGGATAGGTGGCAGTTGATGGACCCAACAGATTCATGTGCACCCTACTTGGCAGTCAGTAAGTGGTATGAGCATGTAGGAGACAGCTGTACTGATGCACTGGGGTGCAACCATGTAAAATGCTGCATTTGCAGCAAGTGGCAGAGGATGGGGATGACATATCCCCCTGCAGAGTCTGTAGCGGCACAATGTATGCAGGCAAAGGAAGACGGAGTGGTGATGTACACATCAGGAACAGGAGAGGTGTGCGTCAGAGGGTGACAGGCAGAAAAGAGTACCTTTGTGGGCCACGGTGTAGCAGCTTGCAGGAAAATACATGATTGCACCTACCCGTCAGAGTCTGATGGCTAGGCTGAAGGAGGGATGGCAGTAGATGAGAGTGTGATTCGGACTGGCGATGTACCTGAGGTGCCATCTGCACAGCTGCAGCATGCAGGAGCTGCCTGTCAGATTTGGGCCCTGTGTCCTGCTCTTGTTGGCCAGGGACTCTACCACCACATCTCATGTCACTGGCCAAAGTTGCAGCAGCTGTTTCCATTGAGGGAAAATGCAATGTGACTGGCATGGGCCTGGCTGGACCATAGTGAGTAGGCCAAGAACAGTCACTGTCCTAACCATTGTGAGCTACTAATCCACTACAGCAAGGCTACATTTGCGGACCACCACAGGGGATGTCTCAGCAATACACAAACCAACTGTGGCCAGTCTGTTGGCAACCACACACAGCATGTGCACAGAGCAATCATAAACACTCTGGCTTGGGTCAAACAGCATGGACCAGTCAGTGCATTGATTAGATTTCCCAGGAAAAGGTGAGCACCCATATTACTGCAGCTTGACACTATAAAGCACTATGTGGATACTTAGCTGTGACATGGTCACAGTGAGAGTGCTCTCTCAGCTTGACAGGCTGTGGAACCCCAGGCCATGCACGTGGCAGATGGGGACTACAGAGACCCAGCCATTGACACATACACATCCTGGCCTGACCGCTCAGTTTCAGGCCATACCCACAATCCTCTGCTCCTCATCATGCATATTTCAAGACCTATGGTGGGAACAGCTTATGCAATGCTGGCCACTGCACATTGCAGAAAGCCCCAGTACTCTGGAGAGAAAGACACACACACACACACACTCTCACACACATACACAATTCACCGCAATGTGCAAAAGTGGTGATGGTTGGCATTCCTGCCTGCCACTTCCTTATCCTTTTCTGCACAAGCCTCCATAATATGTGATCATTGTGCAGGCACTATTAGCATGCTCTGAAATGATCTTAACGCCTGCTCACTTTGCCTGTGCTATCAGCTTGTCCCTCAATGCAGGTGTCCATAATGGAGGCTGTCTGTGCAGCCACTTGCTGTATGGATCAATGAGGGTTGCATATGCTGGTGCTGTACTTGCAATATGAGATAAAGTTTACCCACAGGGGCATGTTATACATGATCCACTCTAGGAACTTGAACCAGCAACCCTGCTATACCTATACATACTGCCCTTGTGTGTGGGGCCACAAAGCCACCTTATGAGTTTAGCAACCCATGGGTGTAGATGTGGTCATTGTCAGAGGGGTCTGTCCATGTCTGCTGGTATCTCTGCAGGCCCTGTGCCATACCTGTCTGACAAGGTATTTTCTGTGGGTGTGCAAGGGAGATGTATTGTTCAGTCTGTATGCTGCACTGGCTGTCTATGCTGCTGGTGAAACTGATATTCCTGTCTAGCACATGGGATATGTCCACTCAGGGGGACAGCCCATGCGACAAGCACACACACATTGCATGACATGGCAGATCAAGCAGAATGGCCATGGACACCCTTACCTGGTGGGTGCTTGTGCAGCAGTAATGGCATGAAGTCACATCTTGCAGATGGACTTGGCTGGCGTGGATTCACATGTGCCTCAGATGGCTGTTGGTGACTGGGTTCGCTACTTTTGAGGGGTCTCCGGTTCTCACAGAGCACCTTTCTCTCTGAACGCAGAACTAAAAATTGGGTCCACACTATAGTTACCTCCCATCTTGCAACTGCATCCTACTCCTTGCTCGTCTCCCTACGAGTCATCTCTCTCCCCATCCATCTTTGCAGATCTCTGCTGTCTGGCTTACCCTACACCAGTCCCAAGATATTCATAACACCCTCTCCTGATATGTCTTTATTGATTCCCCATATGTTTACTTATCTATCTCAGACATCCTCACCTAGCCTATAAATGCATCCCCTGTACTGTCCCTCAGCACCTTTCATCTCTCTTCTGTCCCACAACCCCTTCCAATGGATTTCACTCTTCCTCTGCCTACACAATCTCTGCCCTAGCCTTCTACTGCAATCCCTGGCCTTCCCTCCATTCACCTTGCAGCTCCTAATGCCTGGTGCGGGTGTCCTCTATCCTTTCATCATGTCTCATTTCTCTGCCTCTTCATATCCATGCACACTGCATACCTATTTGGGGCTGCTTTAGAATCCCTCTCTCTTGTTTCCCTGGTGTCTTCTCCACCTATTGTACCCTTTTTACTCTTCTAGTGTACTGTCTGTCATCACTTGATAGTATGCTCATTGGGCAGGGACTGTCTTCCCCATGTGTTTGTTCCACACTACGCATTCCTTGTAGCACGTCATGAATGATGTATAATAGTAGTACCGGTGTTATCATCTTGCAGGTAAGGTTGCTGGGTGGGCATTTTGCCGCTGAAATGCTCTGTTCTAGGATTGTGTAGTATCACTTACACAGTGACCATATGTCCCCCACACATGTACATATCCACTCACTATGTGTGGATGGGGGGCATCGCGATCCACAGCATAAGCACTCCACTCTGTTAACTAGACCACTTCCATGGTCCAATGATGATTGTGGGCAGCCTGCTGGCCGCTCCATCCCTCCCTGCCATTATGGCAGAGCCATCCATTCAGTGCTACAAGTGGCAGCACGGCTGTTGCATCCGTGCAGCTGTGCCCATCAGGTCACTCGTGCCCCCCTCTACCAGGGTCTGGGTACGTGTCCTGCTACGTCCTACCTCAGTGGAATGGGATCAAGTGCTCCACTGTTCCTGTGGCTGGACTGTTTGTCATCATGGTGACTCAGGCAACTGTGGCGGCACACACAACACACAAGATCAGGGCAGAGCCTTTGTCTGCTGCTAGCGGGAAGTGCTGATATGCAGCGCCGGCCCATCCACTGGTCAGGCTAGGAAGGCACCTGTGGAGACAGGTTCAGTCTGGACATCAGTGGCACACATGCCCAGTCACGCTGCCCTCCCACCCAACTGCTACTGCTACCCCCCCCCCTGCCCCCGGCTACCACAACATCCATCTCTGGTGGGGGAGGCAGATGTATGCATCCCCAGTAATTTCAAGATCAAGCAGAATTATGAAGGATACTACCAAAAGCAAAGAGGTTCCACAAAAGAGTAAAGTAGCCCAAATGCCCTCAAGTATGGAGCAGACAGAGCTAAAAGATCCCAGTTTACCCATGTCTAACAATAGCCAAATTAACATGAATAAAATACATTCTCTAAAATGCTTGTATGCAAATGCTAGAAGTCTAAAGAATAAGATGGGAGAGTTAGAATATATAGCACTAAATGAAAGGTTAGATATGATTGGAATATCAGAGACATGGTGGAAGGAGGACAACCAGTGGGACACTGTGATACCTGGTTACAAACTATATCGTAATGATAGAGCTGATCAAATTGGTGGAGGGGTTGCGCTCTATGTTAGAGAGGGCATTGCCTCAGAAAGGATTAAAGTTTTGCAGGAAACAAAATCTGCTGTAGAATCTATATCGATTGAAATTCCATATAAAAGGGGGAAGGCAATGGCAGTGGGGGTGTACTATCGAGCCCCTGGCCAGAATGACCAAATGGATGATGAAATGCTCAAAGAAATCAAGGAAGCTAACAAACGTTACAGCGCAGTAATAATAATGGGTGATTTCAATTACCCCGGTATCGACTGGGTCAGTGTCACGTCAGGACATGCTAGGGAGATAAAGTTCCTAGATGAAATAAATGACTGCTTCTTGGAGCAGCAGGTTCATGAACCGACCAGAGGGGAAGCCATATTAGACCTAGTCCTTAGTGGAACACCAGATCTAGTGCAAGAGATAAGGGTGTTGGGGCCACTTGGCAATAGTGATCATAGCATGATCGCCTTTGATTTAATTAGTGGAGGAGGGATAGTAAGGAAATCCACAGTACTACCTTTTAACTTTCGAAAGGGAGACTATGATAAAATGAGGAAAACAGTTAAGAAAAAACTAAAAGGAGCAGTTGCAAAGGTTAAAGACGTACATCAAGCTTGGGTGTTGTTGAAAAATACTATCTTGGAAGCCCAGACCAGCTGTATTCCACGCTTTAAGAAAAGTGGAAGGAAGTCCAAAAAACTGCCAGCATGGTTTAAAGGTGAGGTCAGAGAGGCTGTTGTTGCCAAAAAAGCATCTTTCAGGAAATGGAAAAAAGAGCCAAACGACGAAACCTGGAAACAGCACAAGCACTGGCAAGTCAAATGCAAGGCATTGATAAGGCAGACAAAGAGAGAATTTGAGAAGAAGCTTGCTGCGGAAGCAAAAACGCGAAATAAAGACCTTTTCAAGTACATTCGTAGCAAAAAACCCTTGAGAGAGTCAGTTGGTCCATTAGATGATAAAGGGGTTAAAGGAGCACTAAAAGGCGACAAGGCGATAGTGGAGAGACTGAATGAATTCTTTGCTTCGGTCTTTACTGAGGAAAATGTAGGGATGTTACCCATGACTGAAGTGGTATTTAAAGGTGCGGAAGAATTGAAGGAAATATCGATACATCGGGAAGATGTCTTACAACTATTAGATAAACTGAAGAGTAGCAAATCACCTGGGCCGGATGGTATACATCCAAGGGTGTTGAAAGAACTGAAATATGAGATTGCAGACCTGCTATCAGTAATCTGTGAACTATCATTAAAATCATCTCTAATACCTGAAGATTGGAGGATCGCCAATGTAACACCAATTTTTAAAAGGGTTCCAGGGGTGATCCGGGAAACTACAGACCGGTGAACCTGACGTCAGTACCGGGAAAAATGGTAGAAACCATCATAAAGAATAAAATTACTCAGCATGTAGATAGTCACAACCTAATGGGAGACAGCCAACATGGCTTTAGACAAGGAAGATCTTGTCTTACTAATCTGTTATGTTTTTTTGAAGGAGTGAATAAACAGGTGGACAAAGGTGAGCCGGTTGATATTGTGTATCTGGACTTTCAGAAAGCCTTTGACAAGGTCCCTCATCAGAGACTTTTGGCAAAACTAAAGAGTCATGGGATAGGAGGCAGTGTACTATTGTGGATCAGGAACTGGTTAAAAGATAGAAAGCAGAGGGTAGGGCTAAATGGCCATTTTTCCCAATGGAGAAAGGTGAATAGTGGTATACCCCAGGGATCTGTGCTGGGTCCGCTGCTTTTTGACATATTCATAAATGACCTGGAAAGTGGAATAACGAGTGAGGTTATCAAATTTGCAGATGACACAAAACTATTTAAAGTTGTTAAAACCCAAGAGGATTGTGGAAAATTGCAAGAGGATCTTGATAAATTGGAAGACTGGGCATCAAAATGGCAGATGAAATTTAATATGGACAAGTGCAAGGTTATGCACCTAGGGAAGAACAACCCAAACTATGGTTACACGATGCAAGGTTCCACATTAGGAACCACCACCCAAGAAAAAGATTTAGGCGTCATTGTGGATACCATGTTAAAACCCTCGGGCCCAGTGTGCAGCAGCGGCCAAGAGAGCAAATAGAATGCTAGATATGATAAGGAAAGGAATGGAAAATAAAACAAAAGATATTATAATGCCTCGTTCCATGGTGAGACCGCACCTTGAATATTGTGTGCAATTCTGGTCGCCGTATCTTAAAAAGGATATAGCGATTTTAGAAAAGGTTCAGAGAAGAGCCACCAAAATGGTAAAGGGGATGGAAGGATACTCCTATGAAGAAAGGCTAAAAAGGTTGGGGCTCTTTAACCTGGAAAAGAGACGGCTAAGGGGAGATATGATAGAAGTCTATAAATTAATGAACGGAGTGGAACGGGTAAACGTAGATCGATTGTTTACCTTATCAGAATATAGATAGACTAGGGGACATGCAATGAAGCTACAGGGTAAACTATTTAAGACTAATAAAAGAAAATATTTTTCACTCAACGTGTAATCAAACTCTGGAATTTGTTACCGGAGGATGTAGTAAAGGCTGTTATTGTAGCTGGGTTTAAAAAAGGTTTGGACAAGTTCCTGGAGGAAAGGTCCATAAACCATTATTAAGAAGGGACCCAGGATATCAATGCTTGAACCAATACAAGCATTGTGGAACCTGTGTCCCTTGGGGAAACTGCTAGGTACGTATGACCTATATTGGCCTCTGTTGGAAACAGAATACTGGGCTTGATGGACCTTGGTCTGACCCTGTATGGCATATCTTATGTTCTTATGTTCTTAAGGGTGGCTGATTTTTACAGCCCCCTTTAGGTGTACTGCCACTGCCACTGCCAGACTGTCAGTATGTGTATTTGGACTTTCAGAAAGCCTTTGACAAGGTCCCTCATCAGAGACTGTTGGCAAAACTAAAGAGTCATGGGATAGGAGGCAGTATACTACTGTGGATCAGGAACTGGTTTAAAGATAGAAAGCAGAGAGTAGGGCTAAATGGCCAATTTTCCCAATGGAAAAAGGTGAATAGTGGTGTACCCCAGGGATCTGTGCTGGGTCCGCTGCTTTTTGATATATTCATAAATGACCTAGAAAAGGGAATAATGAGTGAGGTTATCAGATTTGCAGATGACAAAAAACTATTTAAAGTTTTTAAAACCCAAGAGGATTGTGGAAAATTGCAAGAGGATCTTGATAAATTGGAAGACAGGGCATCAAAATGGCAGATGAAATTTAATGTGGACAAGTGCAAAGTTATGCACCTAGGGAAGAACAACCCAAACTATGGTTACACGATGCATGGTTCCGCATTAGGAACCACCACCCAGGAAAAAGATTTAGGCGTCATTGTGGATAACATGTTAAAACCCTCGGCCCAGTGTGCAGCGGCAGCCAAGAGAGCAAATAGAATGCTACTTCTTTTTAATGTTTACATGCAACCCATCTGCGCCATCATTAGATCCTTCCACATCAACTGTCTAATATACGCTGATGACGTTCTGATGTACACAACAATATCAACTGAGCACCCAGATCTCTCCCTCCTGTCCTCATGCTTCGACGCGGTTACAGACTGGCTACACACTCAGAAGCTAAAAATAAACTTCAAGAAAACGGAAGTCCTATTCATCTGCAGAGACCAAGCATTCACTCCATCATCATCCATAAAAGTGTGTGATGCCGAACTCTTCGCCAAACCTACGATACAATGCCTTGGTATCATCCTTGACCAACAACTCATTATGAAGGAGCAGATATCTAATATGGTAAAGGCAGTATACCATAAAATCCGAACACTGCGCCACATTAGACAACTGCTAGACCCGACTGACTTCAGAACAGTATTTCAAGCTCTAGTAATGCCTCATTTCGACCACATTAACTCCTTACTGCATGGACTTCCGAAGAGCACCCTACATCCTTTACAGTTGGCAATGAATGCTGCAGCAAGAACTCTACATGGAGCCTCCAGAATGGAACACATACCCCCATAATAAAACACCTACACTGGCTCCCCGTCCACTACAGGATTTCATTTAAGATTCTAACAATGACTTTCAAGGCCATCCATAACTGCACGTCCACCTCCCTCTCTGACTTAGTCCAGATAACCCCCCCCAACAGGATGAGGAGGTCAGCTGCTACTAACACTCTCATCCTTCCCAAAGCAATCATTAAATGCTCCAAGACTACGAGCAACCGTGCCTTTGCCTTCTACGCACCCTCCTGCTGGAATGCTCTCCCACCTGACATCCGCGCCATCAACAACCTTCTTCAATTTAGGAAAGCGTTGAAACGTCACCTATTTACCCAGTACTTCTCCATCTCAAATGACAGCTTTTAGCCACCTTCACTCACGTCCAACTCTCTCCACACGAGCCCCATGCCCACGACACCACTGCCTTCCGAACCCACCTCTATTTAATTTACAGAATGTCATTGCCGTATCAACTGTAATTACCAACGAGATAGGTGCATAAGCCTGCATACTAAATTGTAAATAGCTGTTACCTGTTAACCTGTTATCCATGTTTATTTACCCTGTTTATTGTAAGTGCATTGAACTGCCCACTTTGCACAAATACGTTTCCTGTAAACCGCGCTGATAATAAATAGTGCGGTATAGAAAAGCAATTAAATAAATAAATAAATAAGGAAAGGAATGGAAAATAAAACAAAGGATACTATAATACCTCTGCATCATTCGATGGTGCGACCACACTTTGAATATTGTGTGCAGTTCTGGTCACCGTATCTTAAAAAGGATATAGCGTTATTAGAAAAGGTACAGAGAAGAGCCACTAAAATGGTAAAGGGGATGGAAGGATACCCCTATGAGGAGAGGCTAAAAAGGTTAGGGCTCTTTAACCTGGAAAAGAGACGGCTGAGGGGAGATATGCTAAAAGTCTATAAATTAATGAACGGAGTGGAATAGGTAAACGTAGATCGATTGTTTATGTCATCAGAATATAGAAATACTAGGGGACATACAATGAAGCTACAGGGTAAACTATTCAAGACAAATAAGAGAAATATTTTTTCACTCAACGTGTAATCAAACTCTGGAATTTGTTACCGGAGGATGTAGTAAAAGCTGTTAGTGTAGCTGGGTTTAAAAAAGGTTTGGACAAGTTCCTGGAGGAAAGGTCCATAAACCATTATTAAAAAGGGACCCAGAATATCACTGCTTGACCCAGTACAAGCATTGTGGAACCTGTGTCTTTTGGGGAAACTGCTAGGTACGTATGACCTAGATTGGCCACTGTTGGAAACAGGATACTGGGCTTGATGGACTTTGGTCCGACCCAGTATGGCATATCTTAGGTTCTTATGTCCCTCCAGAGACATCTTTGGCAGCGGCACAGGTGTGAGCCAGCAGGCGTATCTGCCTAGGGGCCAGGGCCCCTTGGTCCATCCCACGGTTGCCTGTCACTTTTTCAATAGCAGCAGTATGTCTGTGTGCTGCCACTCTCACTATGAGGTCATGCCAGCTATCACAGATGTGCCCCCTGAGCAGCTACATGATCATCCTTGCACACCAGCATCCCTCACTTCATGACCCACGTGCCACCTCCTTTACCCAATTTGCATCATCAACATAGTGCCCTCTCATACTTGGGCAGAATGCTGTTGCTGCTAATGAAGCACTACTATCACTCTCTGGGGTTCCCCTGTGTGTGGGTCGCATTGCAGACAGTTAAATAGGCTCTCTCCCCTCAAAATACACCCTTTTCATGAGGTTTTACTTGGCGTTAGGGTTTCCAGCGTTAAAGGGCTTTTACACACGTTGCACAACAGGCGTTAAGGGAACACTCACTGTTAACGCCCACTCTCTGCCTACAGCACCATTACCACTGCAGGAGCCTTTAACATCCGTTAATGTAGCTTTTGCACAGTGTTAAGGGTGCAAGGGTGCTGATAACAGGCGTTAACAGCACACTTGCTCCCTTAACGCCCTTTAGTAAACATACCCCTTAAACGTTTACAATCAGTTCAGAACACTGCTATTTACATTCTGTCATACGCTAACAGAACAGATCATTTATTTATTTATTTATTTTATTTATTTTATATACCACACTCTTTAAAATCAGTGCAGTTTACAGGTAACAGCTCTGTGCAGAACAAGGGAACTGTTATGCACTTACATTGAACGAGTGATATAACTTGGATTTAAACTGGGGAAACTATCTACAGCTATCTACACTATCTACAAGATAAAATGAGTTGACTGTCTAAAAAGAGTTGTCTGTGACTTACATTTGTCTAGCAGGGTGTGTGGTGAGTGAATTTGAGTTGCTGGGTTGTGAGTAGTGTAGAAGAAAGAGGTGGTGCTTTAGTGCTTTTCTGAATTGGGCAAGGTCCGTGATCGCTCGGATAGTGGTTGGGAGCGCGTTCCAACAACTGGGAGCATAGAACTTGAAGGCTCGGTTCTTTGTTGCCTGTGTGCATTTTGTTATTTTGTTGGGGGTCTGTAGGGTATTGATGGCGAATGTTCTCCTTCCTCTGTTTGCTGGGGTGGGGTAGAGTAGGCCCGTTAGGGAGGCGGCAAATATTCTGTTGATGGCTTTGAAGGTCATCAGGACTGCTTTATAGGTGAGCCGGCAGTAGATTGATAGCCAGTGTAAGTCCTTTAGGATTGGGGTGATGTGATCTCTTCTGGAGGCTCCGTGTAGGAAGCGTGCAGCTGCGTTCATTGCCATCTGTAATGGGTTTAGAGTGTTTTTGGGTAGGCCATGCAGGATTACATTGATGTAGTCAAAGTGAGGGGTCACTAATGCCTGAAAGACTGTTCTGAAGTCATCTGGTTGCAGCAGGGGTCGGAGATGTCGCAACGTTTCACTTTCACCTTTTAAAAAAATCATCATCGTTTGCCCATTTCAAATTCAGTATACACACTTGACATTAGCTTAAAGTTTTTTTCACTGGCAAACCGGTATATCTTGCTGCTTTTATTATTTTTTATACCCCGCCCTGAGTATTACGATCCCTGCACAATAACCATCTTCAAATCCCCCTGCCTTCTCAAGCGCAATTGGAATCAACTAGGAAATCAGCCTTTTTCTTCTGTGTTCCTATCCTCTGGAACTGACTGCCAAGCTCAGCTTAAAAAACACCTTTTTCAACAGGCTGTTGGAGTCTGAGTAGAGCGAGATGCCAGCAACACTGGTTTCCTTTCTCTTTGTGTTCTTTCTCTTTTCTTTCTCTTCTTCTTTCCCTGTTTTATTATTTTTTTAAATGGGGTTCCTTTCTGATTTCTGTTTTTGATGAATGTAAACTATGTTGCCTGTATTTAGAAAGGTAGTATAAGAAATGCCAATAAACATGAACATAACATTCATAAAATCTTTGGTTATTATGACTTATAGGGGACTAGTTGCTAAGCTGCGGGAGCCACTAACCTGCAGTAACTCAGTAGCACAGGTTAGTGACTCCCGCGGTAAAGGACTAACACAGCTTGTATTGAACTTAACGGGCTGTGTTTTCCTCTAAAAATAACTGCAGCTCAAAGCTAGCATTATTTTTCCTGTCCAGGAGCATTGAGCAACTAACACATGGCCTAATGTTCCTGGAAGCCATCTTAGAGCCAGTGGCTGCTTACATCTTGCAGGTTCCCCTCCCTTCCATCCAGTCAAGACCTCCTCCTTCCAGACCCCACAGTCTAGATGTCCCACCCCCTAAGTCACACCACAGACCATCTTCCCCCTCTCCAGAAGTCATCCCCCATATCCATTACCCCCTTGTGAAAAAGACCTACCTTCTGCAAAAACTTCCTGTCCCCCATAGGCTCCCCTCCCAGGCCTACTACAGAGCCTTCATGGTAGTCTAGGAGGTCCAGGTGCCAGAGTCACTCCTACCCTCTCTGGCACCAGGTTCAAAATGTTACAAGTTGAAACTGTTCATAAATGACTCAATGACCCTGATATGGTGATATGACCCATAGCAATAGTACCCCAAGACTTCCACTAGGGATCATCACTTGGAAACTGACCTAGAAAGGACCAGGACCTATGAATGTTCACTGATTCAGAGACTCCATTCAGACTGCCACTAGTGGGCATCAGCAGCAGGGTAAGTCCTTTTTCTGTGGCCCCATCCACTGATGATGTGACCCCATTTGGCTCCTGACCCACAGTTTGGGAACAACAGGCATAAATGGTTTTGAATATTGATCCCCTAATTGGTTTCTCTTTCCTTTTACTTTTAACTTTCGAAAGGGAGACTATGATAAAATGAGGAAAACAGTCAAGAAAAAACTAAAAGGAGCAGTTGCAAAGGTTAAAGACGTACATCAGGCTTGGCTGTTGTTGAAAAATACTATCTTGGAAGCCCAGACCAGCTGTATTCCACGCTTTAAGAAAAGTGGAAAGAAGTCCAAAAAACTGCCAGCATGGTTTAAAGTTGAGGTCAGAGAGGCTGTTGTTGCCAAAAAAGCATCTTTCAGGAAATGGAAAAAAGAGCCAAACGACGAAACCTGGAAACAGCACAAGCACTGGCAAGTCAAATGCAAGGCATTGATAAGGCAGGCAAAGGGAGAATTTGAGAAGAAGCTTGCTGCAGAAGCAAAAATGCGAAGTAAAGACCTTTTCAAGTACATTCGTAGCAAAAAACCTGTGAGAGAGTCAGTTGGTCCATTAGATGATAAAGGGATTAAAGGAGCACTAAGAGGCGACAAGGCGATAGCGGAGAGACTGAACGAATTCTTTGCTTCAGTCTTTACTGAGGAAGATGTAGGGATGTTACCCATGACTGAAGTGGTATTTAAAGGTGCAGAAGAATTGAAGGAAATATTGATACATCGAGAAGATGTATTACAACTATTAGATAAGCTGAAGAGTAGCAAATCACCTGGGCCGGATGGTATACATCCAAGGGTATTGAAAGAACTGAAATATGAGATTGTAGACCTGCTATTAGTAATCTGTGAACTATCATTAAAATCATCTCTAATACCTGAAGATTGGAGGATCGCCAATGTAACACCAATTTTTAAAAAGGGTTCCAGGGGTGATCCGGGAAACTACAGACCGGTGAGCCTGACGTCAATACCGGGAAAAATGATAGAAACCATCATAAAGAATAAAATTACTCAGCATGTAGATAGTCATGAACTAATGAGAGACAGCCAACATGGCTTTAGACAAGGAAGATCTTGTCTTACTAATCTGTTATGTTTTTTTGAAGGAGTGAATAATCAGGTGGACAAAGGTGAGTCGGTTGATATTGTGTATCTGGACTTTCAGAAAGCCTTTGACAAGGTCCCTCATGAGAGACTTTTGGCAAAACTAAAGAGTCATGGGATAGGAGGCAGTGTACTATTGTGGATCAGGAACTGGTTAAAAGATAGAAAGCAGAGGGTAGGGCTAAATGGCCAATTTTCCCAATGGAGAAAGGTGAATAGTGGTGTACCCCAGAGATCTGTGCTGGGTCCGCTGCTTTTTGACATATTCATAAATGACCTGGAAAGTGGAATAACGAGTGAAGTTATCAAATTTGCAGATGACACAAAACTATTTAAAGTTGTTAAAACCCAAGAGGATTGTGGAAAATTGCAAGAGGATCTTGATAAATTGGAAGACTGGGCATCAAAATGGCAGATGAAATTTAATGTGGACAAGTGCAAGGTTATGCACCTAGGGAAGAACAACCCAAACTATGGTTACACGATGCAAGGTTCCACATTGGGAACCACCACCCAGGAAAAAGATTTAGGCGTCATTGTGGATACCATGTTAAAACCCTCGGTCCAGTGTGCAGCGGCGGCCAAGAGAGCAAATAGAATGCTAGGTATGATAAGGAAAGGAATGGAAAATAAAACAAAGGATATTATAATGCCTCTATATCGTTCCATGGTGAGACCGCACCTTGAATATTGTGTGCAATTCTGGTCACCGTATCTTAAAAAGGATATAGAGTTATTAGAAAAGGTTCAGAGAAGAGCCACTAAAATGGTAAAGGGGATGGAAGGATACTCCTATGAAGAAAGGCTAAAAAGGTTAGGGCTCTTTAACCTGGAAAAGAGACGGCTGAGGGGAGATATGATAGAAGTCTATAAATTAATGAGCGGAGTGGAACGGGTAAACGTAGATCGATTGTTTACCTTATCAGAATATAGAAAGACTAGGGGACATGCAATGAAGCTACAGGGTAAACTATTTAAGACTAATAAAAGAAAATATTTTTTCACTCAACGTGTAATCAAACTCTGGAATTTGTTACCGGAGGATGTAGTAAAGGCTGTTAGTGTAGCTGGGTTTAAAAAAGGTTTGGACAAGTTCCTGGAGGAAAGGTCCATAAGCCATTATTAAGAAGGGACCCAGGATATCAATGCTTGAACCAATACAAGCATTGTGGAACCTGTGTCCCTTGGGGAAACTGCTAGGTACATATGACCTAGATTGGCCACTGTTGGAAACAGAATACTGGGCTTGATGGACCTTGGTCTGACCCAGTATGGCATATCTTATGTTCTTATGTTCTTATGTACATTTTTAACATCAAGTTGTCAAACTTTCTCTATAGCTCCTTTTAGTTTAGCCCACTATTCTTCCAGTACACAATAGCACAGAGTGTGCATTGAATAGAAGAGTGGGACCAATGTCTCCACGCAGGGGCAGCGGAACACCAATTTCTTTAGGCAGGGGCCCCAAAGCTCTGCCCTAGCTTCACCTCCAGTTCCACTCCAACTCCACCCTAGCTCCGCCCCTAAGCCTGCGAGCAGACAGCCTGTATGATGCCGTGATTGTGGCCTCTCCCTTCTTTTCTACCCACGGTGCTCTTTTTCCCATGGGGGTGGGATTCCCATGGGCAGCCTGCTGCCTGCTGGGCTGTGATCGCAGCCTTCCCCATAGTTCAGCAGTGAGTTATTGGTAGGACCAGGACCCATGTGGCCCACCTCTTTCCGAGACCTATGTCTCCAGGATGGTATTTCTGACAGCCCTTTGAACTAGACGTATTTTATTCAGTATCATAGCTCATAGAATACTTACTGTAGGTTACATGAACAAAACTCAAGAAAAACAGTTTAGTGCTTTAAGTTCTGAGTGCACATTCAATGGAACTAAGAAAGAAGAGAGAAAAGCAACCAAAATGATAAAGTTAATGAAACAACTTCCCTATAAAGAATGGCAAAAGAGGTTTTTGCTCTTCATCTTGGAGAAAAGAGGGCTGAGAGGGGGATATTGTAAATGGTTTACCCTTTTAAATAATACCTAAGATGAGGAGACCCTCCATGAAACTAATAGGTAATAACATCTAAAACAAATCGGACAAAATAATTTTTCATACTACATAAAATTAAGCTGTGGGATTTGTTGCCTAGTTAAAATAGCTGGGTTTATTTATTTAACAAGTTTTACATTCAAAGCGGTTTACATACAACATAGTAACATTTAGAACTTTACATTGAATAGGTCATTGAACTTGGAGTTACAGGGAGATAATGTACATCAAAAAAATGTTTGAGATAAGAAATCAGGAAGGCGGGAGATTCTATAGCAGGCAGGGTTAAAGGGAACCAAAGGGGAAAATGTATAATTGTGAGTAATGTTGAGGACGAGGTGGGCTGGTATCCTCGAGAGGTAGTAGGTGAGTGGGGAGGGGGGAGGAGGGGAAGAAAGTAGAAAAGGGGTGTAGATCAGTTGGCTCAGCTAATAAATGGGGTGAAAGTTCGATGATAGAGTTATGTAGTAGCTTGAAAGTTATTCACGGATTGACATGATGTTCCTGGAAAAGAGAGGTTTTCAAGGCTTTTCTAAAGTCCATTTGGTCTTTGGTGGCTCTAATGTTTCCAGGGAGTGCATTCCAGATTGCAGGAGCATATATTAAGAACGCCCTCTTACATGTTACTTGTCTTGCTCTGGTTTTGATTGAAGGGGTGAGTAACTGGTTCTGTTGTGAAGTTCTTCTTGCTCTCAGTTCTGGGTCCTTAGAGATCAGCGGTTGAAAAGAATTTGGATATAGTTGTTGGATGATTTTAAAGATAATGAGTAATTCTTTGAATTTGGCATGCGTAGCTATCGGCAACCAGTGGAGTTGCTTCAGAGTTGGTGATATGTGGACTTTTATCGCTGTTCCTGTGATAATCCAAGCAGTCGTGTTCTGCACTAGTTGTAATGGGTACGTGGATTGTTTCGGAAGTCCTTGGTATATCACATTGCGATAGACTAGTATTGGCATGATCATGGCCTGACACACTGGGCCTGATTCTGTCCCGCACGGCTATCCCCTTTGTACATCCGGTCTGAGCCGGGATCAGAATCATGAACAGGCCTGTATGTGCAGGCCAGGACTGTGATATTAGTCCCAGCCTGCACGTACAGGCACTGCCCGGATAGCTCAGTCAGGCATTTAAATGGAGCCACGGCGCCATGGCATCCTGTTGCCATGGCACCATAGCTCCATTTAAATGCCGCAATGCCAGGAACTCGGGCCCCCCCCCCCCCCCCAGCCCCTTCCATGCACCGACTTTAAAAAAAAGTCCAGGGAAGTTATTCCACCTCGGAGGAGGAATAACTTCCCCAGCCATTTCACCGGCCCTGGACATACAGGGCCGACATTAGAATTAGCCCTGTATGTCCAGGGCCGGCAACTGCCCACTGCCCGCCCACTCTCTGCCCCCGGGCCGCCTCTTCCCCGCCCATGACTAACTTCACTGCACAACCGGTGGGAAAGTTAGTCGGGGGCTGCTGCCGGCATGAATAGTGGGGATGGATGTCCATCCCCGCTATTCGTGTCTCAGAATAACTACCACTGTGCGAAAGTGGGTCTGGTCAAGTAGTGGCTTGAGCTTTCTCACTATATTTAGCTTGAAGTAAGCCACTTTTGTAGTCATGCTAATTTGTTTGTGGAAAGATAGGCTCCGGTCCAGGTGGACACCGAGGTACTTAACTTGTTCCTTAACTTGTATGTTATTGTGTAGTATTTTCAAGGACTTTGGAGGAATAAAGGAGAAGTTACAGGTTACAAAGAGTGCATCTGATTTTTTGTAATTTATGTTAAAGTTTTGTTTCTGAAGCCAACCAGCCATTGCTTTCAGACATGCCTTTAAATTTGTGAAATCAGGTTGGTCTACATCAAACGGGGCATACTCCATGATGTCGTCCGCATAAATTCTGTATTGTATCTTGAAGTGATTGATAATATTGCACAGTGGCTGTATGTAGATATTAAAGAGGGTAGCTGAGAGAGTTGAACCTTGTGATATGCCTTGTGGTTGATCTATTATGTCTGAAATGTCCTGATTGGATTTTTACTTGCAGCTTTCTGTGGGATAGGTAAGAGGTGAACCATTGGCGGGTGGTACCATTCAGTCCTATTTCTTGTAGCCATCTCAACATGATATTGTGATTAATTGAATCAAAGGTTGCAGTGATATCAATAAAGATGAGTAGAAAGCCTCTTTTTATGTTATCCAGACCCAGCAGAATGTTGTCCAGGAGAGAAGTAAAAAGTGTTTCCATATTATGTTGGGGCTTGAAGCCATGTTGGTTTTGGTCCAGCGGCAAGTGATTATCAATGTGGTCTTGTAGCTGGTATTGTTTCACTTTCTCAATCATCTTCGCCAGAAATGGGAGGCTTGAGATTAGACGATAGGAGTTGGGGTCTCTGGAATCAGCGTTTGTGGGGGGTTTTGGTATTGGTCTAACTGTTGCGTGTTTGAGTCTGGCAGGGACTTGATCATGAATGAGTGATAGCCATGTGATATTAAGTAGAGTGGGGCAGAGATGCTTGATCATGATCTTAATCCAAGCGACTGGGCATGGATCTTGGGATGATGTGTTGGTGTTTATGTCCATTATTATGTTCACCAAGTATTCTAGCGATGGCACATGGAAGTAGCTCCAAAGTTTTGAGGATGGTATTCTGGATGATACCATCTAGGCAAGTCACTTTACCCTCCATTGCCTTGGAAGAAAAGGCTGGCAATCTACTTCCGGTGATACATTGCCAAGAAAACCCAGAGGTAGCTGGGTCGCTATGAGTCAACACTGACTTGATGGCACTAAAAAAAAAAAAAAATTCTGGATGATAGGCCCAGTATGGAGGACGCAGATGCTACTGGGTTAGATATACATTTAAGTTTCAGAAAGTCTGCCTTAAGTTGCGGGTTGATTGAGATACCTTCGTTGGGCGGAGTCAGGTCCTTGGTAAGGGATTGCACTATTTCAAACAGCTCTCTAGGCTTGTTGATAGATCCCATTATTAGATTGGTGCAGTATTGCTACTTACGTGAGCTAATTTGTTGTTGGTAATATTTAAGTGTTGTTGTGTAGTTCTTTAGGTCTTCTTGATTCTTGGAGTATCTCCATTTCACTCTAGTCTCCGCAGAGTCCTCTTGTCATTGATTTCCATGGAAAACCATGGTGCTTGAGTAATTCCTATTGTTTAGTAGATCTTTACAAGGTGCAGCAGCAGCAGCATGGTGGAGTGTGCTGTTCAAATTGTTAATTATATTGTCTAAACTTGTCAAGCTATTGTCCAGTTGTGGTAGTACTTGTTGAGAAAAGGTTTCACTACTACAACTCTTGAATCTTCTTTGTTTCTTAGGCTGATATTCCTTAGGGTGGGGAGTGGAAGGAAGCGTCAAGTTAAACTTTATTATGAAGTGATCTGGCCAAGGGAAGGGTGTGACAGTTGGGATCAGTTGTCTTTTTAGTCAAGTAGATCATTAGAAATATAGATAAGATCGATTGTAGCTCCCTTCGTATGTGTTGGTGTGGTTACTATTTGGGTGTATTGTAGGTTATCCATGGCTGTAGAGAATGCGCTAGCATTAAGGCTTGGTAACCATGGAATGTTAAAGTCTCCCAGGAGTAAGAGGGGTTTCCGAGATGAGTTGGCGCTATACACTTCAAGGATAGTTTATTTATTTATTTATTTTATTTAGCTGCATTTATATCCCGCTTTTCACCGGGTCAAAGCAGTTGGGGGATACATTTAACACGAGGGGATATGAGACACATACACTAATACTTACAGGGAACATGGGCAATGGAGGGTTAAGTGGCTTGCCCAAGACCACAAGGAGCACCTGCGGGACTAGAAACCCCAGTCCTTCCGGCCCAAGGTTGCTGTCCTCTAGTGGGATTTGAACCACTGACCTTCCGGCCTGTAGTACCTTGCCCCAACCACTAGGCCACTCCCTCCCTAGTCAAAAGGTCTTCATCTTTGGAGCAGGGTGCACAGTATATCAGGCAAATTGATATGTACCTGTTGGAAATTGTTGAACTTTAGGTGTTTTTTCGCTATTATGAGCACTCCACCCCCTCTTTTTTAGCTTATAGATAGAATATGATTGTGATGTGATTTGATTTAGTATAACTTGGTCGGTGTCAGTGAGCCATGTTTCAGCGATGCACATAGCTGGGGATCCGTACCCGGCGCTCCCCCAGCCCTCCCCTCCCCCCCCCCCCACCCTGCTTCTCCATACTCATTGTACTGATCCCACAAACTTCACACCACACCAGATTTGGAACAAACACCAGGTCGCAGCTTTATTGCCCAATACAGGAGTAACAACTTAATCAACCAATCACCCCCCCAGCGGAGCGATACCTCACCCGCCATACCATTAGCAAGGTGACCTCGCTTGCGCACCTGGCCCGGTCAACCACTGGTCCAATTACTACCACCCCTGCCCGACTTCGCCATATCACTAGCAAAAGTCAGCTTGGGGTTCGCTGGGTCGCGGGCACCCTGCCCCCGCCCCAAGTAGCCTACGGCACCGGACCCGGAAACCTCCGGGATCCCGCCACCGGCAGAGGCACGTCACTGTGCCTTTGCCGCCCCCCCCCTACCGGAGCGCAAGCTGTGACCTGTCCGTGCTGCCCCTCACCACCTGCTCCAATGCTTCCTGCCAATCATTTAGGAGCAGGTCGACACCCACCAGGGACAGATGCACCCCATCATTCCTGTACAAACCTGCACAAGCCACATCAACCCAATCATGCTGCACCTGATATCCCCCATGCTCCACCACCCATCTCCCGATCTGCCGATTGATCTTCGTCAGCCCCCGAGACCAGCGCCGCTGCCCTCAGCACGCTGGTCTCGGGATGACATCCAACCAAATCTGCACCACCCCTTCGAACATCACCAATATCCGAGCCAAATCTTTCTTTGCAGCATTAATCAGTTGTTTGCAGGTCCAAGACGCTAGATCATTGCCTCCCAGGTGCAACAGCAGGAACCCCGGCGGTGCCCTCATTCGGGCGTGGTGACGCAGCAAAGGCATCAGCTGCGGCCATCTCAGCCCCCTCTCGCCCAGCCATGAAATCGCCACCACTTCTGGCTCCAATCCCAGGTTCCGCCCGATAGGCCTCGCCTCCGCACATTGACCAGCCCAGAACACAAACGAATGCCCCAGCATCCAACAGCCCCGCACACTTCTGCCCCCATCTGGAAAAGAAAAACATAATTTTGAAAGGCCCTGGACCGCCACCGTCCAATCGTTTGTATCTGCAGCCCAGCACCTGCCGCACTAGTCGTTGCCCCAATGCGAAAGGAATGCACCGCGAATTGGCTCGAATCCTCACCTAACCGCTGCAGCCCCAACCGCAACACCGCAGTCACCTGGTATCTCGTGACCAACCGTGCATCCCCATGCACAAATAACCCACCCTCAGCCCACGGGCGACCTTCCAGGTACTCCCGCATCACCGCCACTGGGCATGTGATCCCCCCTATCACCTGCAGCACTACCCAAAAGCCTCTTCCTTGTTGGTCTGTTTTAGATTTCTTTAACAGGACCCTCAACTGATCCCCTTCCACCCGCACATTCTGTCGCTGCAGACTGTTCACCCCTCCCCTCCTTTTAGAATCTGCCACTAATTCCCCGACCCGGAACGCACCGAAAAAGGCCAAGCTGAATATTGCTTTAAATAGCTTAGCTTCGTACCTTGAAGCTGCAACCGCAGGTAACACCTCACAAAGATCCTTCAGCAAGTCGTGTGTAACGGGTCGCCGCGTATCCGGCATAGTCGGCCTTGCCCTCCCCCACCCCTGCATTAATTTCCAAACTAAAAACCCTTCACCCGATGGGGCCCAACCCACCGCTTTCGCAAAAAATGCAAAGCCCGCCAGTGACTCCGCACTGACGCCCAAGACGCGCCGTGCCGCTTTGCACTGAGGATGTACCTCCCCAACAAATGATCCGACACCACCCCCGCGTGCCACCCCTGCTCCTGAAAGAACTCCACCACTCTTCCGCAGCCTCTGCGATATGCGTCCCATGTTTTTTCCGTCACTGAGCTCCGCAGCATCTCTCTCATCTCAGCAGGCCACAGTTCCATAATCTCCAAGGGACCGCCGACCCTTCCGCATCCGCTTCTGGTGCCAGCTGCCGGAACCGATCCCATTGCAAACGTGAAAGAGCATCAGTGATGCCGTTATTGTGCCCCGGAATGTGCTGCGCTTTCAACGCCACATTCAGGCGCAAACAGGATAACACTACCATCCGCATTAATGATACCACTTGGACACACCTAGGCGACTAATTATTCACTACACTCACTACAGCTTCATTGTCACACCACCATATCACCCTCTTGTTCCGCAACCTACCTGGCCACAACTCCAGTGTCACCAAAATAGGGAACAGCTCCAAGAACGTGATATTCCTTACAAGCCCCACTTCGCCCCACGAGGTTGGCCATCTGTCTGCACACAATGCCCCCCCAAAGTAAATCCCTAATCCTATGCCCCCAGCTGCATCTGTGTAAAGCTGCAGCTCCTCACTCAAACACTCCTCCTCCATGAGCACTGTCGACCCATTGAAATCAGTCAAGAATGCCTCCCACACACCCAAGTCCTCCTGGATGCTCTAGGAAATTCTAATACGGTGGTGAGGCTTACAAACACCCGCCGTAGCCGCCGCCAACTGGCGAATGAATACTCACCCCATCGGTATCATTCTACAAGCAAAGTTCAAAGACCCTATCAATGCTTGCATTTCCTTCAACGTGAACTTCGCCAACGCCAACACATTTGCTACCAAGATCCTCAACTTCACCACCTTCTCCGCTGGCAGTTGAGCCACCATTTCCTTTGAATCCAACTCTATTCCCAGAAACGTGATCCGAGTCGTCGGTCCTTCCATCTTCCCCTCGGCCAGAGGCACCCCCAATTCCCCAGCCACCCTTACAAAACCCTCCAACAATGCCCTACACTGGGAAGTCTGTGCCGCCCCCACAAACAAGAAATCGTCCAGGTAATGAACCACGTCCGAACAACCCATACGCTGCACCACCACCCAATGCAGAAAGGTACTAAACTTTTCAAAGCAAGCACACGACACCACACAGCCCATGGGCATGCACTTGTCGAAATAGTACTCCCCAGCAAATTGGAAACCTAGCAAATGAAAGTAGGTTGGGTGCACCGGCAGCAAGCGAAAGGCGGACTCAATGTCCACCTTTGCCACCAATGCCCCCTGACCTACCTTCCTCACTAACCTAACTGCCTTGTCAAACGAGGCGTAATGCACCGTGCAGCAGACCCACAGAATGTGATCATTAACTGATGTCCCCTTGGGAAAAGACAAATTATGAATTAACCAAAACTTACCCGGCTCCTTCTTTGGTATAATCCCCAAGGGGGACACCACAAAGTTCCCAAACGGGGGCTTCGCGAATGGACCAGCTATCCTGCCCAACTTCAACTCACTGTCAAACTTATCACGCACCACTGACTCAAAACGGCGTACCGACGGAGCGTTCTTAGCCACCACAGCAGCTACCCCACCCAGGACTGGAATCACAAACCCCCCTCGGAACCCCCCACTCAAAACCTCCCTATCCCTTCTCCTTGGGTAATGGCGCAGCCACTCCATTAATACCCTTACCCGTATGGGCGATGGGGCCACGCCACAAACTCCACCCTTACTTGGCCGCCGGCATTGTGCCCCCCAAGGGACCTTTTTTAAGACACTTTGTCGCTGAGTGCCCTCCCCCACACACTGAACAAGCATGCCGGAACTTGCAATCCGGGAAAGGGCAGGAGGACTTGTTGAACCGCCAACACACGTCCCCCCCTCCCCCCGCCCCCAGCTTGCTCGGTACTACAACTCCTCCTGCTCGAAAGGAACGGTTCCCCACCACAATAGTCCCCACCCCAGGCTTTACCCCACTCCCAGCCCCCCTGCCGCGTTTGACCGTACCGACATTTGCGTGAGCCACAAGTTGATATCCTGGGTACCCCATAACAACAACTTGCTCTCCTCCATTTTATCCCTGAACTTCTCGTCATAATTAAGCCATGACCACCCGTCATGTTTCTGCGACGCTTCGAGAATCGAGTCCGCATACGACAAAAGCATCCCATACTGGTCTGGGTAGCGCTAACCCCATACACTAGCCAAACGCAAAAAAGCCCTTACCCAGTTCACCACTGTCCTCGCCACCTTCCTGACTCTCCAGGCCTTTTCATCCTCTTTCCATGTCCTCTTACTGTCACCCGAACGCTTTCGACCCTCCAACAACCTGAAAATGTCAATATACCTTCTCTTCCTTATTCTCCTCCTCAACTTTTTTGGCACCCCTTCCCACAACTCCAGCAACGCTGTGACGGCCGCTGACCCCCCGCCGGCTGCACTCTTCTCTGCACCCTTACCATCACCCGCCGATGATCCCGTGGACGAACTCGAGGACGTCAAGGTGGACGAACCAGAACTACGCCTCCACCAGCACGCATGCCTCCTCTTCTTAGCCACCTTTCCTGACCACTCCACTCGCCCCCCCCCCCACCTACCTCCCCCGCCTGTCCATCTTGCAACTCACCCATCTCTGCTGCATCCGCAGACTCCTGCACCACCTGGTGCTGCCCTTCCTGAGGCCGTTCATCGTCGCACCATGGATCTCCCACTCCACGTGACACCGTCCCGGCTACCGGACCACCACAGGCCTCCGTCACTGTAGCTTCACCACTTGCAGGCCTGGATTGCTGCCTCGCGCCATGCATCGCTCCCGGAGACGCAATCAATGGAATCTGCGGAGACAAAAAAGGCAAAACCGCAGGGGGAACAACCGCAGGCCAAGCAGGCTGCCACGCCCCCACCCAATCAGCCCTCAATGGGCCCTGCCCACCCCCCATCCAATGTTCCCATACCTGTTGCCCCATAGTTCCCACACCCCCCAGACTCCCCATCCCTCCCCCTGAGAACCTACCACCCCCACCCACCCCTACCGGTAGCCCGTACCCGGCCCAATCAGCCACCCCCCACGTCCCCCCGCTACCGTGTCCAGACCCTTCACCCAGAGTCTGCACCCTGCTCTCCCTTCCCCCCCAATCCTGCCCTCCCACCTCCCCCCCCCCCCCGCAACACTTCCTTGCCCAGCCCTGCCCCCAGCCCCCCTACACCCCCTAGCACCTGTAGATCCCCGGGCCTGAGGCCTGCCCCCCACCCCAGCATCATTCCCAGCTTTCAGTGGTCCACCCCGCCCCCCTACTGCAGTCCCCGCTGAGCCTGCCTCCCTTCCTTCAGTCACACACACCGTGCACTCTCCACGGCACTCCGGCCTCCCCCTAACTCCCCCTGTACCCCTCAGACCTTTAGCACTTGCCTTGAGTAAGTCTTACCCCTTTCTTGACCCCCTTTCTTGCCCCTTTTTCCACCCAGCATGTTACTAATAAACCGCTCCTAACCCCTCCCTTCCCCTCCTGCTACCTTATAACAGATAATTATATAATATTATTATATATTTATTTCTTTTATTTTATTTTTTTTTAGAATCTCAATCCCTTGTCAGCTCATTCCTCTCTCTCACACACCCGCTTCACTGGCCGCCCCAGAAAATCACACAACTGCGACCCCTTGCCTGTAGCTGACACCGCTGCTCCACCGACACCCCAGGCTCTCTTCCTCCACTCCCCGTCTCCAAGTTTGCTCGCTTCCCACTGCTCAGCCCTCCGCGATCACACCGGCCACTGCCCTCTCTCCTGACCATGTGCTCGGCGAGCGTCCCCGCCGCCGTAGCACATGGTTGTTCAGCCCTCCTGATTGGCTCCTGCCGCGCGCGACCCCGCGGCGGAGCCAATCAATTTACAAGACGCTGCTCGCGTCACTGCGCCTTCAACCCCCCACCCCCCACACACTTCCTCTTTTACTTCTTCCATGCGGGCAGGGTCCCGCACCAGGACGCGCCCCCCGGTTACCAGCGGCCTCCGGGACCCTGCCCGCGGCCTTCTCATTATGTCTGGATTAGTTTCTATTATGTGGTCTGTAATTATGTGGAATTTATTTCTAATGGAGCGGGCGTTGATTAAAACAATTTTTAATCGAGTGCTCAGTAGATTCTGAGATTTGTGATTGGGTAGATCAATTCTCAGTAGTCTACTATGTCTCTTATGGTTTGACTGGGGAAATGGTTGCCTTGGTTGGATATGTCTATAGCCTGTGACTACTGGAATCATTTGTGTTGCAGGGTGGTTCTTGTGTTCCACAGCTTGTGTAAATAGAGACTGTATCATGAGTATTAAAACTGTAATGCATTTTGAAGTTTCTAATGTCAGTAACCATAATGCCAGTACACTTTTAACAAATAGTCTATAGCCCAGTACCTTTAGATGGGACAAGAGAGCGATGGCTTTTGCTTGATAATGGCTAGCTGAGTACATGGCTTCCTTCCGATGGGACATACTATAATGTGTGACCTTGAGAGACAGGTGAATCCTGATGAGACAAGGGTGGAGGGACCCTTGGTGGTTATTTCTGAGGTCCACTCCAAAGGGCTACATGGGGCCCTTAAATGTGGGCATGCCTAAAGCAAAGCTCTGGTCTTTTAAGTGTCCCGCTGCAGGAGTGACGAGGCAAGAGAACGAGGAGAGCCACCATGTGGAGCCGGCTTACTCTCTCTCTTGCTTGCTGACTGTGCTTGCTGTGCGATTTGCCCCGATGCTGTTCCTGTTACTGGGGATGTTGTCGGCGTGAGGAGATGGGCTCCCTAATCACTCGAGGTGAAGCGCTGAAAGGGGTAGGTGCCTAAAGCACAAGTCTTTTAAGTATCCTGATGGGTTTAAAAAGGGTTTAGACAAGTTCCTGGACAAAACCTCATAAACAATTAGCCACGAAGGCTTAGAAAGTTATTCTTTATCTCTGGGTATGAATAATAAGGAATGGATCTACCCCTTGGGATCCTGTCAGATACTCATCACCTGGATTGTTCTCTGGCAGAGACAGGATGCTGGGCTTGAGGGACCTTTGGTCTAACCCAGTATGCAACATGCCAGCGGTAATTTTATATAGTCATTAACATGTGTATGTGACAATTTTAATGCATTAATGGATTCTAATAAAAAAACATTTAGTATAAAAGTATGTGCTTAGACATACATATGTTGCCGGTAAGCATAGCCAGGGGCACCATCCAGGCAGAGTGCAGACAAAGAGCGCAACAATGCACATTCATTATAAAAGAGTTTAATTTGCGTACTTCCAAACTTTCAATGCTTTCATTTACACCTGCTGTAGAGCAAGAGTAAATGTCTGCACTGTAACTTAAAGTGTGATTTCTGTCACTTACTCTAGTATTTTATCAAGACAAGAAGGTGCCTATTTGTCTTTATAAAATAGATGGGCCCAATATTCAAAGGCATTTACATGGTTTGCAGACCTGCAAACCATGTAAATGATGCTAAACGGGATATTCAGCGGCACTAACAGTTATTGCCGCTGAATATCCACAGGTACTGCCACTACACACTCTGATGCTAACCGGTTAGCATTGGGGTGTTCCAGGGGGGGCACTCAGGGATAACTGGTCATCGGCGATATTCAGCCACTGACCCTCGTGGTGAAAGTTAGGCACATAACTTTCACCCTCGGTGGTGAAAGTTAGGCACATAAAAGGCTGTCCTACCTTTCATAGCCAAAGCTAACCGGACAATGGCTAAATATCGCCACTGCCCAGTTAGCTTCCTGCTTCAGCAGTTCCAAGGCTTGATACACCACCATATGGTCAGATTGTTCCATATAGTGAATCACCAAACAATGTCTTCAATGGACTATCTCAAGGTATACAATTTCAGGGATCAAACGTCAATGGACCACCTGTCCCTGGAGTTCAGAATTTTTCTAATTCACTCAACAGACCATCTGGACATTATTTTGATGATAAGAATCTTCATGGTCCTCCATTTCGAAACTTTAATGTCTTCCAACTTCTATGCCAGTTGGAAACCTTCAACCTCCTTGGCAGATCCCAGTTCTTCATGGTATTAATCAACCCGGGTCCTTCAATCAAGGCCAGCCATTTTTGCCAACCCAAGCACAAAATCCAGGAACTTTTGTTCAAAATCAAGCAGGTGGTCCTTCATTTCGATACCCTGAAAACCATCTTGGTCAATTTGATGTAAATGAGTTGTTCTCAAAACTCATTTCAACAGGAATTCTTAAATCATCACAGACCGATTCTTCTTTGACTCAGTTGAGAGACGTTTCTGTGCAGCCTGCCCCTGAGGAGGAAAAAGAGGAAGAGGATGACAAACAGAATGAAGACCAGAATATCCAAGATTTCACTAATTTTATAACTGAAGAGCTAAAACAACATTATGATACTGTTATAAATCATCTGTACACTGACATTTCGTGTTATTCCCGTGGAATGAGGTTTACAGCATCACAGACAGACATTTATGCTGACCATCTTGATTGGCATTACCGGCAAAATAGAACTGAAAAGGATGTTAGCAGAAAAATCACACACAGAAGATGGTACTATGGTTTGACAGACTGGATTGAGTTTGAAGAAATAGCCGATCTAGAAGAGCGCGCTAAAAGCCAGATTTTTTAAAAAGTTCATGAAGTGATTTTGAAGACTAAGAAGCTGCTAAAGAGAGAGTTTCAGGACTTCTGGTGGTGGCAATGAGCTGAGAAGACGTGTGGTGGTCAGCTCTGGGCAAACTACCCCAAAATTCTGCAAATATCAGCTGCAATAGTGGCTATCGCCCTCCGGGATATCAGTTGTTCTAGTAAGGGGGAAGAAGTGAGAACAACGGGAGAGATTTGAAACCCCAGAACACCTTGATGTCAACAAAAACGCTGAGACGGGAGAAAACCGGGTCACGGAGGTAAAAATGGCGGAGGGAGCACCAAGGAGCCCGGGAGCAGAAGCTAACCAAACGCTGATAGCGGAGGTTAGTGCCGCTGTAGTGCGGGCTCTGGATGAGCGTTTCCGTGGACTGGCGGATCAACTGCATGCGATACAGCAAAACTTCACTGATCTTACCGCCAGAATGGAGCAGGCAGAAAATTGAGTCTCCGGCGTCGAGGATACCCAGAACACGCTGGTAGGCCGAGTGAAGGCCCTTGAAGACCTCGTGAAACATCAAGGTGAAAAGCTCGACGATATGGAGAACAGGGGCCGCCGGAAAAACCTCCGTTTTATCGGAATTGATGAGACGGTGGCGGATGGGGCCCTCCGCAGCTATCTGGTGACCTGGATCGAAAAGATCTCCGCGGGCAGCGTGACCAGCCCCATCAAGATAGAGCGCGCACACAGGCTGGGCCCGAGACATGATCGGGAGCGCAGGCCCCGTGCAGTCATCGCCCGCTTCCTTGACTTCCACCAGAAAGAGGAGGTTCTGAGGGCAGCCAGGGCGCATCAGCGAGCCACGTCGGACCCGGAGAAGATACTAGTATTTCAAGATTACTCGTTATTGGTAAGCCAGCGGCGCCAGGCATTCTCAGCGGTATGCTCCCAGCTAATCAACAAGGGAGTCCGCCTCTCCTTATTATACCCTGCTAAGCTGAGAGTCGAGCATCAGGGACGGACACAATATTTACAATCTCCTGCTGAGGCACAGACCTTCCTGGAAGACCTGACTGGAGCCCCCGAACTGGTCTCCCCCTCGTGAATATCTCAAGTAAGCCCAGGAACAGTTACTCACAGTGGTAGTGCACCGCCGAGGGGCCCGGAGAGCGATGTGGGACTGCGGCGAGGACAGCGCCCTGCAACAGAGACTGGCCCTTACTTATATTTGATGATTGCTAGTTATTTTAACTTATTTTGTAGGGCGTTTTTCCTTTCTTTTATTCCTCTTTTTCCTTGGTTTTCTCTCCCCTTTCTATGTAAGTATATTGTGGTTGCTAAAAGTATTTAGGGCCCTAAGCCACAATGCCTCTCGCTGTGTGATAACTAAGGGAGGGTCTGCTGCATTTCTCTGTTGAGCCTTAACTTAAGCGGTCTTCTAACAGGGAGATTGATCAGTGAGTGGCTGTTAACCATATCTTGGTGTCTGTTGGTGGGGGGAGGCTCACGGGCCCCCCGAGCACTGGGTCCCTCCCGCCCGGCCAAATTTGACGCGGACCCGGGGGCTCCTGGAGCTCGGAGGCCCGAGATGAGTGCTTGGAGGGAATGATTTGCCTGTACCTCTAATTTTAAGGGGATGGATGTTGCCTGCTCCTCCGGGGCTGTGTCTCCCTCTATTGGGGCTGATATGTTTCGGACGAACAGGGGAAGGGGCACTGCAGGCCATTAGATGTGCGCCTCCCGGTACTGGTGGTCTGAACACTGTATGCCCCCCTAGTAGGGGGGACTTAAATATGGGTTTTTCTCACCTTTCTTAAGGGGTTAGGGACACGGGGCATTATATAGGCTGAGCTGCGGCTGGTGGCTTTGGGTTCCTGGGGAAGTGGCACGTAGCCTCTGAGCCTCCGACCATGGCAGAAAGTCTTGCCTGGCCCCACGGGGTTTTAGGACCGCCGACTCTATCCCTTGTGTTGGTGTTGGGCATACTTGAGGGGAGGAGGTGGTGATACTGAGAACAGTTCCTCGGCCCGATGGAGAGGGGAGAGGGGGGTAGGGGGTCTTAAGTGGATTTTGGGAGGGGATAACTAGGGGGTATGTCCAATGCCACAGGAATGGTGCTTAGCCTTAGGGTTCGGTTAGGCACTGGGGGGAAGGGAGTGAGGGAAGGGGGGTGGGAGGAGCAGGGTAGCGGGGGGAGGTTGGGTGGGACTCCGAAGAAACAGGGGGGGGCTGGGAAAGAGGGGGGGGGGGGTTGGGAAGGGAGGGTCGCCATCTCCACCACGCACGGCCGGCTGGTTTCGGTTCTCAGGGGGCAGGTCCGGGGAGACTCCAGGCTGGGGGGGTTTCCCTTGTAACAATACAGTCAGCGGACAAAACGCCCCAGAAGTGCTCCCAGTATGGTTAAAATTATATCTTGGAATGTATGTGGCTTGGGCAGCCCTATTAAGAGATATAAAATACTTAAATCGCTAGCAAGGCAGCGTTGTGATATTGCGTTACTACAGGAAACTCATCAAACAGCGGAGGAGCACGCTAAGCTTCGGCGAGATTGGGTGGGCCAGGTTTGGGATGTCCCAGCGACGGGGAAAAAAGGGGGACTTGTTGTTTTGGTTCATAAGAAACTACGGTTCACACTAACAAGACAGGTGCTGGATCCGCGGGGACGCTTTTTGAATCGCTCGATAATTTTGGGCAATTTGTATGGCCCTAACAAGCCGGATCCTGAATCATTCCACCGTGTGGCGGCACAGGTAGAACAGTTACCGGAGGTGCCCTTGCTTTTGGGTGGTGATTTCAACGGGGTTTTTGAGGTGGGTCTCGACACCTCGAGCGATGTGGGTACCCGAGAGAGACAGACCCTTTCTCGTACGTTGCAGAGGTTTAAGTCCCGACTGGGCCTCGTGGACCCGTGGCGACTTTTGCACCCCACAGAGAGGGACTTCACCCATGTATCCCGAGCGCACGGGACTAGCGCCCGCATTGATTACCTGTTGGTCTCGGCGACTCAATTTGCTTCAGTTGAAGACGCGCAGATTGGTCCATTGGAGATTTCGGATCATGCCATGGTATGGATCGACTGGCATGGGGGGGGGGGACCCAGCCGGGACTCGTTTATGGCGGTTCCCCATCGAACTGTATAAGGACGCCTCTTTTCGACAATTCTTAAACCATCGGTGGCGAGAATCTGAAGAGAATCATCAGGGTCACAGAGACGACCCGGAATTATTGTGGGAGACGGCCGAGGTGGTCCTCCGGGGAGACATCATCGGATATGTAGCGCGGAAGCGCAGAGTACTGGCTGCACAGGTTGTCAGGCTAGAGCAACAGGTAGCACATGCGCGGCGTCTCCACGGGCGTACCCCCACCTCTCATAATAGAAAGAAACTATGGGAGCTTCAAGTCGTGTTAAATGAATTGCTTCATCAACGGGCGAAAAAATCCTTATTGTATTATAAATACAAGCTGTACTGTTTTGGCGACAAGCCAGGCAAATTGTTGGGGAAATGTCTGAAAGGCCAGCGCGACTCGCGATTGGTGGTGGCCCTCCGAGATGACCAGGGGAAATTGCAAAACAACCGGACGGTGATTAGCGCCATTTTCAAAGGCTTCTTTCAACAACTCTATACCGCGGAGGAGACGGCCGCTACTAGCATGGAACACTATCTACGGCGACTAGATCTGCCTAAGGTGACCGAGGAACAACGTGTTGGATTAGGGCAAACCCATTACCTTACAGGAGGTACAGCAGGTGATCTCGACCGCGAATTGTTATAAAGCCCCAGGTCCCGATGGCTTTGGGGTAGAATTTTACAAGATATTGTCGGATGGGGTGAGCCCCCTCCTAGTGGACACGTTTCAGCGATGGGCGGCAGGGGGTGGCCCCCACTGGGGGGGCAATCAGGCCTACATCACCTTGATTCCCAAACCAGGGAAAGACCCGCAGAGGGCTTCCTCATATCGACCGATCTCCCTATTGAATTTTGATATGAAGTTGCTGGCTAAGATATTGGCAGAACGGTTGGCGGTCCTGTTGGGGGATCTCGTGCATGAATCGCAGGTTGGGTTTGTCCGGGGGCGCTTTGCGGTACGCAACTTACGTAAAATTTTAACGTCTATAGAGTGGGTACAACAGCACCAACTGCAATCCCTTCTGGTGAGCTTCGACGCTGAAAAAGCGTTTGACAGAGTTAGTTGGCAATATCTCCATTATCTGCTGCCACTCTATGGCTTAGGGACTTCTTTCTGTGAGATGGTGCGGAGCCTCTACGTACAACCAACTGCCCGGGTGTTATGCAATGGGGTCTTGTCAGACTCATTTCCTCTCTTCCGTGGTACCCGACAAGGGTGTCCGTTGTCACCTTTATTATTTGTTCTGGCGTTAGACCCCTTAATTCGAAGCATAGAGGCCGACGGAAGCATAAGGGGGGTGGTGGTTGGGACTCATGAGTTCAAATTATCGGCCTTTGCGGACGACATGCTGGTCTACTTGCTCGCCCCCAGGGAGTCGCTGCAGCGGCTCATGAGGGAATTCGAGGCCTATGGTAGCTTCGCGGGTCTCCGCATAAATGAAGACAAATCGGAGGCCATAGATATGTCGGGACAACTTCGCGGTAGCTGGCCGGGGGAATTTCCTTTGTGATGGGCGGGTCAGAAGTTTGTGTATCTTGGTATCATTTTGACACGGCTGCCTCAAGATTTATACTACACTAATTTTGAGAAAATTTTGAATGGGATACGCACCCAGATGCGAGCTTGGCATCCTTTACCACTGTCCCTGTTGGGGAGAGTGGCAGCGGTCAAAATGGTGATTCTGCCCCGAATACTGTACTGGCTACAGACTTTGCCGGTTTGGCTGTATCGTCGCGATCTTATGCGAGTGGAAAGGGAGATTCAGAGATTTCTATGGAGGGGAGCTCGGGCCCGTATCCCGATGAAGCGCATGATTGGACCCTGGCGGGGGGGTGGTATAGGGTTGCCGGACTTGTGGCTGTACGCCCTGGCATGCCAGGCGCGCCACGTAGGTGACTGGCTGGGCGAGACGGACATCTATACACCGAGACAGCTGGAGATGGCGGCAGTGGCACCTCTTTCCCTGTTGGGTGTTCTGCACGCGGAGACTTCCCAACTGCCTGCTAGCGTTAAGCGCAGTGTGGTGATGACCTCCGCGTGCCGCATGTGGCAACAGCTGAACAGTTATTGGAATCGCAATTGGAGAACTTCGAGTTGGCTTCCCTTACGGGGTAATGTGAATTTTACGCCCGGTTCTGAGTCCTGTGGGTTCCAGTCCTGGTGGGCAAAGGGGGTCCGTATGTTAGGCCATGTTGTGGGATTGTCGGGTGCCTGTAAATCATTTTCGGACCTGTGTGCGGAATACGAGTTGGAACCCCACCACTTTTTTACATATCTCCAACTCTCTCATTATGTGACCTCACTGCCCCGAGAGGATCTCGAAGCGGACCGCTCAGCGCAGATCATAGAATTTTTTGGCCTCGGAGGAGATTCCCCTCCGTCGATAACGGCTTTGAAGGCCCGGCTGGATTGTTTTAGGGTATTGCCAGAGTACGGGGGAGTTGAACAGGCCTGGGCAAGAGAAATGGGGCGGGAGGTCCCGGTCGGGACTATTCAGAAGGCCTTGGCGCAGATTCCTCTGCTGGTGGAGGGGGCGCGGTGGAGGGAACTCCAGTATAAAGCCTTAACCCGTGTACACTTTTCCCCGCGACGGGCCCTACGGAGCCATGTCACTCAGGACGGGTCATGCCCTCGTTGTTCCGAACCCCTAGCGGACTTAGCCCATATGTGGTGGACCTGTAGGCGCATCCGCCCATATTGGGCACGTATCAGTAATTGTATAATGGGGCTGCTGCAACAGCACTTCCCGTGGACGGGATCTTTGGTGATACTGGATCAACTGCATCTGTCTTGTCCCAGTGGGCGGGGGGTGCGGCTCCTCGTGCGCAAAGCGTGCTTGGTGGGGAAAGGCCCAATTCTTCGTAGATGGCGAGAGCGGCTTCCGCCGACTTTCCTGGAGTGGCGCAATAGTTTTCACCAATTGATGCTGGCAGAACGCTGGAGAGCACGGAGCCATGTGAAGCGATGGACCACTTTTATGCTAATTTGGGAACCCTATATTCAGAATTTGGGGCCCCATTGCCGAAACGAAATAGTTAACGTGGGTCTTTAGAATGTTAGAGCACAAGTGGGGGCGCCCAGGGGGGAAGAGTGGGCGACTCCTCCTCCTGGGAGCGAGGCTGGCTGGTGTGCGGTGGATGGAGATGGCGAGGGGTTGGGATGGGTGGGGAGGGAGGGGGGAGGGTTCTTTCCTTTCCCCTATTCCGTTCAGTGGGGGGGATAGGGGAAGTAAATAAATATAAAATGCTGGTTTCTTCATAAGGCACGGTTTGTTTGTTATCTTTGCAAATTGCACATGTAATTTACCCTACGGCGGGGATAAGAGTGCACCCGGCCGAGGGTTCTTTGCCTGCAACTGTGTTCATTGTTATTTGTTCTTGATCTATAAATAAAGTTTTCAAAAAAAAAAAAAAGAGAGAGTTTCAGAGAGTACCTGCTGGCCGAGCCAGAGCAGATGAAAGTTGTGATATTTGTCAAGAGTTGTTTGAACAGTATTGGAATGGGGAAGAAGGGGAATGGCATCTAAAAAATATTACTTGTGTAGATGAAAAGATTCATCCATCGTGTTATGAAGATTACCAAAATACATCATCATTTTTAGACTGCACACCCTCTCCTAGTAAACCCCTCTGGAAAATCCATTAAATATTATGCTGAATATTGCCAAACAGGAGTTGACAGAAACAGTTGACAGCCCCTAAATTTAAAGAAGAACCAGCTGACGATGCCCCTACTGCCTGTATAGAGAAAAACAAATCTTTGGAAGCAGGTTAAAACAGAGCCCAAAGTTGCTGAATCAGTTTGAATGCACACTACCAAACCTTTTTTTTTCTTTCACTCTCTCAGTGGATAACACTTTATCTGATGATTTAACAGCATCCAGAGTGTCATGGTAACCTCTGACCTGATTACATAATGATTTCTTGTTAGCTTTAATCACGCTTAATTCATGAAGAAGTCTTTCCCACTGAGAAATGGCATGTTCCATATTGGATAGATTACTGTCGTTCTTCAAACTCAAAGCTTGATCCTTCTTTTTTGCAAAATGATGATACAATTTCTCCACCTCTTCGATGTGTTCATTGGCTAGTGCAAAATCAAATTCAATGGCTTGGTTTTCAACTGAATGACCTTTTGCTCAGCTTTCTCAATTTCTACATTTGCTTGAGATTCAGAGAATGGCTTCTTAAAAATCAGTTCCTTTCCTAAATGTTGGGAATGATTTTCTAAAGATACAAAATGTTCTCTCTTTTAGGAGTCAGGTGTGATACCTGGCAGCATCTCTTGCAGTTTCTACTGACAATGAATCCATCGCTGCTGAAGCTCCCCAAAAAGGACATCATCTTTGTATGGTGCAGGGCCCAACTTCAAAGCCAATTCTTTACACTGAACGAGTAAACTCAATAGTGTGCCCTTCCAACAAAATGTCTTCTGGGTTCTGAAGAGCTGAAAGTCCTTCTACAGAAGGCAGTTTCACTTCTTGTTTTTCAGCATTCTCCTGAGCAAACATCAGCTTCTTCCTCGTCACTTGGTTTATTTTGATGTTCTCATGGTATACCTTTGAATCAGAAGACTGGTTGTAAAGTGGCAGTTCAACTTTTGGGCCAAGACCTTCAAAACATTTATGAGCTTCTTTTGCTTTTTTCTGATTCTCATCATAAATTATTTATATGATAATGCAGTGTTTCTGTTCAACTGGAGGAGGGGAGGCGGGTTTCTCCAGCTCTGGAGGTTTGTAGCTTCTTCTTCCAGCTGTTGTTGTTTCTTCTTCAGCTTTCGGATCTGCTGCTCAACCTTTTGCAATCTCTCTGTCAATGCAAGCCTGTTTTGCAATCTTTCTCTCAACGCGATCCATGCTCTGTATCAACTCTTCTTTAGACATTTTAGAGGGTGAGGCATCCTGCTCATCAGCACAGGGCTGGCCTGAGTGTGGCAAGAAAGAGGCCTCATACTTCCCTGCATAATCCTTCTTAACATCTCCAGCAGCTCGAAGTCCTTCTGGCATGAAGTGCATCAGTGGTACGACACAGGATGTGGTACCAACATGCTGGTACGCAGAATCAGAAACCTGCTCCAGACGCTATCGCTTTGATTCTAGGGAATCATGCTCATTTTGAACTGGAGCTGAATGATACTGCTGCTCATAGTCTGATCTTCGGTCGTGAGGGCCTGTTGAGTGCTAGAGAAGTTATACAGGACTGGATGGGTCGGGTACCGATTTGACTGTTCCATGCTGAAAGCTCCCTGGTTTGGAGGATATCCTGAATTTGACATTATTAATGGCAGTTGTCACTTAGCTGTGATATCAAGATCAGAGTGAAGCCATGTTGAAATCATATTTCTAGGAAACTGCCTGCAGTGTGTTGAGTTCCGGTGTAGACAATGAATATCCAGGTTTAGTGTTTTGTGACAGCTGCTAGTCACTGTAATTGTTCTAATTGCTGCTGCTGAATATCGGGCCCAATGTGTTTTGGCTGCCTTAACCTAAATGCCCTGCTATAAAATTACACTCCACATGGTTTTCCATTCTTCTACTGATATATTGTCAAATCAATAAAACTACATTCCTTGTATATGCCTGTTTGTTGGCCTATACAAAGCACCTTGAATTAGTGATTTTGACTGTAACTGGCCCTAGTTCAAGCATAGGGGCTTTGCAGCTATCTCTCCTCTCTTTCATGCTTTGGTACTAGTCACCTGCACTTGAATTCTGCCTTTTGAGTCCCATCAATTTACCTTGTGACATGTTAAACTGCAGTTTCACCCGGGCAGTTTCTCCAAATGGGTTATTTTTGCATGTACCATGACAGTCATGAACCTCATTTCTAAGCCAGGGTATGTGGAGTATGATTTCAGTCTCTCAAATCAACTTCTAATGCTCAGCATAGTACTTGCATTGTGCCAAAGACATCTTCTTTCTGGAGTTCATAAGATGTAACAAGTATGGTTAGTTCATCAAGATGTGCTTGGAAGTTCTTCCCAAGCCTGTGGCTTCCAATACAATGGAAAATATTTCTGTATCTTTCTGCCACATGTTCTTGGTCTCTGACTGCATTTCTTGGTACTTCAGGACCTTCTGCCTCTCTACGAGATTCACAGAATAATCACTTGGAATCAACACCTCTATTACCAATGCCATTCTAGTGTTTTTCTCCTTTACCACTATGTCTGGTTTCCTCGCATCCAGTTTCTTATCCATTGGAATGGGAATATCCAAGGTGATCATAACCTCTTCATTCTCTGTAATTCTCTTAGGGTCATGATCCCAGTGCTTTCAGGGGCAATGATGTTCTAGTGTTTACAGAGTTTCCAATGGATGAGGCGTGCTACTTTGTTGTGCCTTTCTGTATAGAAATTTCAGCCATCAGAACTTCACAGCCAGCTATGAGGTGAGTCACTGTTTCCAACTCTTTCTTACAAAATCAACATATGTCTGTTTTGCTAGTTTTTTTAGCGCTCCATGTAAACCATCTCATCTGTAATCTGCTGTCTTGGGCTGCAACTATCAATTTCTCATCCTTCGATTTCAATTCACTTCTTCTTAACCACTGAAGTGTCCGTTGTTGATCGACAAAGGGTTCCTGGAGTAACACTTTGGGATATGTTTACTAAACGGTCATAAGTGATGTTATCGTGTGATAAAGTAACATTATCCCGTGATAAAGTAACATTATCGCACGATAACGTTACTTATCTCACGATAACGGCCCCGGCAGCGTTAAGGCACGCAGAGGGTGGAGAGAGGGCGGAGAGAAGGGGGCCATGGGTGGGGAGTGGGCAGGGAGAGGCTCCTGCTACACTAATGCTGTGGAATGAAGGGCCGAAAATTTCCAGGAATAAAAACCTCACGTTAGAAACACAATTGCAGGAGAGAGAAACCATTTCAGTCAGCAATGTACAGCAAAGGCAGGGAGACCAAGAAAAGTGATAGTAGTACTACACGTGCAGCAACAGCATAGTGCCCAAGTATGAAAGGCACTATGGTGATGCTGCAAATGGGGTACAGGGGGCTGCAGGCAGGACATGCAGTGGGGCAGCTGGGGCACAGGGTGGACTAGGCAGATGCCTAGATTGCACATAGGAACACAGAAATGGAAAATAAGCAAGACAGCAATTGATCAACGTCAAACATGCCCTTCAGTGTGTGTGCCACAGTGTCCCATCCAGGGGACAGTACCCAGCAGGTACCCCAAAGGGCAGATAACATTGACAGGCGGTGCCGGGGGGGGGAAGCATGGATGTCTATGTAGGCACCCCTACCCCAGACCCCACACCATAGGCAGCCACCTACCGGCACACTTGATGGCCTGGAACTGCACACCACTAGCACCACAGGCATAAGGGCATGTCAGCATGGTGGGGGAGGGCTGCTAGTTGTGGAGGGGGCAGTGGCATCTGCCCACAGCAGACCAAGGCCAAGCCCTGTTTAGGTGGGTGGCGTGCAGTGCGACAAGGTCTGTCTGAAGAACAGTCATGGTATCCCCAGGAAATAACCTGGCTCTGTGGCAGCAGTTTTGTGCAATACACACAGCCAGTGTGTTCAGGGACAGAAGGTTCAAGTCCCAGCTGTGGTTCCTGCAGATCATGTCCCCATATTTTACCCTACAGAGCATATACAACATAAACATGTGCACTCCCTAGAGCAGAGGTTCCCAACTGCAGTCCTGGAGGGCCAAACACCATTCAGGTTTTCATGCTGTCCCGAATAAATATGCATGAGATGCATTTGTATGCACTGCCCCCCATTGTATGCAAATGTATCTCATGCATATTCATTAGGGATAGCCTGAAAACCTGAATGGTGTTTGGCCCCCCCAGGACTGGAGTTGGGAACCTCTGCCCTAGAGCATCGGCCAACAGGGGCACAAACACACACACACACAGGCTCCACTATCCAAAGCCTCATGGAGAGTCAGGCTGTCGGGCCCTGCGCGGAGCAGCAGCTACCACGACTAGCACCTGCATACTTTAGCAATGCCATCATAAACATGGAAACACGCTCCATATATATCAAAAGGTTGCTATGATTAATTTCAGATAACAAATCCTAAATTAAACGCAATTTGTTAACAGAGCTTCATCATAGCAACCTTTCTGATATATGTGGAGTGTGTTTCCTTTTTCTTTCTGATAATGTTTACCACCCCGGAGAGTGACCCTAACATTATTGAGTACCTTAGCAATGCCTGCACTGCGCTCAGGAATGGTGTGGCGGCCAGGGCTGCCAATCACCTCTATCTTTGCACAATGCTGGCATAGGTGTGGGAGTGTGTGTATGCCTATCCAGTGTTTTGTGGCTGCCTACACCTTACTGAGCCCAGAATGCTTATACTGTTTCCAGTGTTAGCCTGCCAATGTGCATAATAAGGAGCAAGGTATTGTGGGTATGGCCCGGACAGGGCGGTCTGGGCAGGATGCATCTGCACAGGGAATAGGGAAGTGGCTGGGATATTGTAGTGCCCAACCATCACCTGCACAGACAGGGTGGCCACAGCATGTCATGCTGGGAGGTCACTGTCACTGAGCAGTGACCATGGCATGTCTAGGTTCCCACATAGTGCTATGCAGTGTTTCCCCTCAAGTGATATCTGTGAGTTCTCTTTTCTGGGTCCCAATCACTGACATACCGGCTTGGTGTTTGTGCTTACATCCCACATCTGGGTGCACATAGTTCCTCTGGGAACATGTACTGCCTAGCAGATGGTCTGCAGTTAGCATGTGTATGGCTAGAACACCTTGCAGGGTGGAGACTGACTGTGCCCTCTGCTGGTGAATGTCAGATTTTGGTGGGGGCAGTTGAGCTGTGCCAGGCCTGTCTGCCAGTGCCCTATGTGATATGTACAATTCTGCATCACCTGCCATGGACAGTATCCATTCACCAACTGGACTGGGGTTGCTGGTCCCACAGCCCTTCATCATGTCCCTCTACTGCCTCCATTGCAAAAATGTACAGTGTGGGTCTGTTGGGGCAGATCCTGTACCCCACCTTGCCACAGAGAGTTTGATATGTGGTGCTACATAATGCACATGTGAGTCCAGACAAACCCCTGCTCTTAGAACACATGACCATGGCAACCACACTGGATATGCACCATTCCAGGTGCATCATGATCCACAAGAGCTATACATGACTGGGGAATGCAGATGGACACAGGATTATCCTAGGTGTATCTGCAAGGAACACCTACCACACACTGGCACTGACAGAGACCTACAGCAAAAGCTATCTCAGCCAACCTAGGTACTGCGGACCTGGTGCTGGGCACCCCACCTCACCCTCAGGGTGAGCACAGGACCTGCACAATGTCGTGGTCTGTAGCTACTCTGTGCCAGCAACACACACAGTCAGTTCCCCCTACCAGGCTGAGGTGCTGTGGAGGCGCATACTCCATCCTGTGATCAGATGTAGACTGCTGTTCTGCATGTGCAGTGCATCATGGGTATGGGTGGGTTTACCCTATCCCGGTAATCACAGCAGAGAGTTTGTGCAGTGATCTGCAGTCTTTCTGTAGCCAGCCAGCACTGTGATACAAGCTATAGAGGTGTAGCCCACTGGTTAATGCAATAACTACAAAGGCAGAGGTCATGGGTTCAATACTGTAGTGGTGTTATTTAATAAGGCTGTCCAAGGCATTTCCTTTTAATTCCTGTAACAGTCAGACACATCTCTACAATCTGTGCTGCCAGCCAAAAACACCCTCACCCCAGTGCCATAACCTATAGGGCACATTATAAAGTGCCTTGGCGGACAGGGCACTTTATAATGTGCCCTATGGGGCACCCTAGGTTATGGCACTGAGGTGAGGGTGTTTTTGCTGGCAGCACAGATTGTAGAGATGTGTCTGACTGTTACAGGCAGGAAAAAGGATTGCCTCATTAGATGAGACCTCTGAGAGATCAAACCCATGACCTCTGATGTCACAGTCATTGCATTAACCAGTAGGCTACACCTCTATAACTTCAACCACAGCGCTGACATGAAAGTAAGGCTACCGTGCAGTAACGAGCCAAGGCGCCCTCTATCAAGCGATACAGTCATTGCTTCCTTGACGCCGGAACACCCACTTCCTTATATGGCATTCCTCACGTTAACGTTGCACCTAGCGCCGGTAACATTAGCACGGTTTAGTAAATATACCCCTATGTATTTCCCACTATATTCGTTCATTTGCCCCTTGTTTTTCCTCATTTGCTGATCTAAGCCTTTGAAAATTTTGTTCTCTTCTTTTTCAAATTCGTTTGTTTTCGTTCCTGTGTGCATGTTATCAGGGAGAGGGAAGTTGGCCACATTTCAGTTCAAATTCTGTCAGTTTCAATTATAAGGCGGTGTCTGATGGGAGGGATCATGACAGCTGGAATTCACCTCAAGCCACGCTCAGCCAGAGTCAGCAGCAGTACAAGTAATTAATCAAGTCCAATCCTCCAAGCAAGGGGATAGAAAGGGTCTGATCTAATTTGATCTAGCCCCACATATTTTTTAAACATGTTTATAAGAAAATGCAAATAAGGCATTTTCAATGCCTATACAAGCTATCTATCTTTATAGCACGCAGACTAGATGGATGATAATAAGCTCTCAACTGCAGTAGCAGCTGGTGATTCAGTGAAAATCCAAACTTGAAAATGGGAAAAAAGAATTGATTTTATTTTCTCATCTGCTTGCAAATTCATTCTCTCTGCCTCTCTCTCTCTCTTTATATATATATATTTTTTTTTAATTTATATTTACACAGAGAGAGAGAGAGAGAGAGACAGTCTTTTATTTCATTTTAGGTAGGCCCAGGGGTTTTCACCTTCTCCCATCCACCAGGATCCTTTATATTATTGGTCTCACTGATATGATTTTGCTCCTTTTCTCCCCCTCTTTTAAATGCCACTGACCTTTTTTCTTTTTTTCTCTTATATAGGAACCCCAGGGCTACCTTCATCCCCTCGTAAGTGGTGTACTACATAAATAACACACTTGCATAAGTCCAGCTTCAATCATCACACCTATAATTTTAACTGTTTTAAAAATGCACATAAAATAGTCTAAAACGCTCATTTTTTTTTCATTTGCTTGTCAGCTGCTGGAATCTCACCATGTGCCAGCTCTAGTCTGTAATTGTTTCTACCCTCTTTCTCCCCTGTTCTGTAGCTCTCTTCTCCCTCTCTTTGCCCTACTCTGTAGCTGCGTCAGGACTTTACGAGCAGTGTCTCAGCATAAAAGGAGTGCTAAGGCAGGACCTGCCACTACTGGCAAGGAAACTGCACATGTGAGCATTTATCTGCTGGGAATGGTCTTAATTGTTAGAAGAGGAGACTGTGAGATAAACTGAAATTCTGTGTTTATTGAAAAGTAAGCTAAGTAATAGGCTAGTTTAAAAAGTTTTGGTCTGTGCCATTCCCTCAAACTCCCACTCACACCAGGCTCAGACTTCGGCTTACAGCAGTAGCAGAAGTTTAGTTTGTGGCTTGTCATGCCACGAGGACTTGTGTCCACAACCGCAAGAAAGGGATTTGAACCTTGGCTCCACTCCACTCAGCTCAACACAGAAACTGAGTAGAAGCGATTGTTTATTATATACCATTTATTATATCTATATATGGAGTGGAGGAGTAGCCTAGTGATTACAGCAACAGCCTAGTATCCAAGAGATCTGGGTTCATTTCCCACTAGCATTCATCATGACCTTGGGTAAGTCACATAATCCTCCATTGCCTCAGGTACAGACTTAGATTGTAAGCCCTCTGGAGACAACTTGCCTTGAACTACCATTAGAAAAACATGAGCTAAGAAGCATAGAAACATAGAAAAATGACAACAGAAAAAGAGCACATGGCCTATCTAGTCTGTCCTTCCATATCAACAACTTCAACAGTCCCCTTTTTACCTTTAGAGATCCTCTGTGTTGGTCTCATGCTTTTTTGAATTCAGTTACTGTCCTCATCTCTACAACCTCCACTGGGAGACTATTACATGGATCCACCACTGTTTCCGTAAAGAAATATTTCTGGATATCACTCCTGAATCTATCCCCTTTCACCCTCATCCCATGTCCCCTAGTAGCAGAACTTGCTTTCAATTGAAAGAGGCTCTCTCCCTGAACATTTATGCCACGGAGGTATTTAACCATCTCAATCATATCACCTCTATCCTGCCTTTCCTCTAAGGTGTACATATTAAGATCCTTATGTCTGTCCTCATATGCTTTATAATGAAGACCACTAACCATTTTAGTAGCCACCCTCTGTACTGACTCCATTATGTTTATATCCTTTTGAAGGTGCGGTCTCCAGAATAGCACACAATACTCCAAATGAGGTCGCACCAAAGACTTATACAGAGGCACTATCACCTCCTTTTTTCTGCTAGCCATTCCTCTCCCTATGCACCCATGCATCCTTCTAACTTTTGCTGTCACCTTTTCTACCTGTTTAGCTACTTTACATAGTAACATAGTAACATAGTAAATGACGGCAGATAAAGACCAGTATGGTCCATCTAGTCTGCCCAGTAAGATGGCAAGAGTAGCTACACCTGCCGCTCCGTGCAGGCCATCCCTCCCCATGTCTTTGTTTTAGGGGTGAACCCACCGCTCTGTGTAGGACACCCCTGTATGTTGAGAAATTAGTTAAGTTTATTTTGATTTTACCCTGTTGCTGTAAAGGGATCCACTGTGTCTGTCCCATGCCATTTTGAATTCTGTCACTGTATTTGCCCCAACACTTCCATCGGGAGGGCATTCCAAGCATCCACCACCCTTTCAGTGAAAAGATATTTCCTGACATTGCCTTTCAATTTACCCCCTTGCAGCTTCATGTTATGCCCTCTAGTTTTACAGCTTCCCTGTCTTTGGAAGAGGTTTGTTTGTTCATTATTTCTCTTTAAGGTTATCAGACAAAACCACGCCTAGGTTCCGCTCTTCTTTAGTGGACAATAGTACTTCACCCCCTATACTATATTGCTCCCTTAGATTGCTGCAGCCCAAATGCATGACCTTCCATTTTTTAACATTAAATCCCAGCTGCCAAATTCTAGACCATTCTTCTAGCTTAGCTAGATCCCTCCTCATGTTATCTACACCTTCCTGGGTGTCTACTCTATTGCAGATTTTGGTATCATCCGCAAAGAGGCAACCTTACCAGACAGCCCTTCCGCTATATCACTAACAAAGATGTTAAAAAGAATCAGACCAAGGACAGATCCCTGGGGCACACTGCTGGTAACTTCCTTCTCCTCAGCGTAAGCTCCATTTACCTGTACCCTTTGTCGCCTCCCACTCAACCAATTTTTAACCCAAGCAGTAACTTTAGGGTCCATCCCTAGGGTGCTCAGTTTGTTTATAAGTTGTATGTGAGGAACAGTGTCAAAGGCTTTACTGAAATCTAAATACACCACATCTAGGGCTCTTCCTCAGTCTAACTCCCTGGTCACCCAGTCAAAGAAATCAATCAGATTTATCTGACAAGACCTGCCTCTGGTGAATCCATGCTGCCTCGGATCCTGTAATCCGCTGGACTCCAAAAACCTCACTATTTTCTCTTTCAGCAGCGTTTCCAATAATTTACTCACCACCAAAGTTAAACTAACCAGCCTGTAGTTTTCAACCACATCCTTACTTCCACTTTTGTGTAAAGAGACCACATGAGCCTCTCTCCAGTCCTCTGGCACCACTCCCGACTCCAATGAGGCATTGAAAAGGTCAGTCAGTGGAGCTGCTAGACCATTCCCAAGTTCCTTCAGTATTCTAGGGTGTATCCCATCCGCTCCCATCACTTTGTCTACTTTAAGTTTAGCTAGTTTCTCACAAACACAGTCTTCTGAAAATTGTTCAAGATGCCCCTCGCTTCTGTTCCTGTTTGTGGGTGTTTTCTGAGGTCCTGTTCCTGGTTTTTCATCTGTGAACACAGAACAGAAATATTTGTTAAGCAATTCCGCTTTATCCTCATCAGCTTCTACATATTCCTCCCCTTCACCCTTGAGTCTGACAATACCACTTTTACCCTTCCTCTTCTCAATAACATATCTGAAAAATGTCTTATCCCCCCATTTTATTGCATTGGTTATTTCCTCCTCTTTTTGAATCTTTGCTTTCCTGACTACTTTGCTAGCTTCTCTAAGTTTTTACAAATATAGATGCCTGTCTTCCTCTCTCTGTGATCTCTTGTATTTCATGAAGGCCTCCCTCTTTTTCTTCATCTTTTCAGCTACTTCTTTCGAAAGCCATAGCGGTCTTCTTTTCCTTTTACCTTTATTTTTAACAAAAAGGTTGGTCGCCCTTAAAATATCCCCTTTCAGTTTTGCCCACTGTTTTTCTACATCCCCCAGCTGTTCCCATCCCGCTAACGACCCCCTGAGGTATTGGCCCATCATGGCAAAGTTAGTTTTCCTAAAGTCTAAGATCCTTTTGAATGGATTCTAATAGCCTTAGTCCTAATACTGAACCACACTATCTGGTGATCGCTGGATGCAAAATGATCTCCCATTATAACATCAGAAACACTTTCACCATTGGGGGGTCTGTTACCAATTGCCTGAATAGTTCTCCTTGTAGTGAATCCAGGATATCCTTACTTCTAGATGATACTGCAGCAGGAATGTCCAATCAACATCTGGCATATTGAAATCCCCTATCAGTAGCACTTCCCCTTTCCTAGCAATGCTGCGTATGTCTTCAATTAGCTCTCTGTCCACCTCCTCCTCTTCTGAGGGAGGTCTGTATATCATGCCAATGCAAATAGATTTCTCTTTCCCTCTTGCTAGTTTAACCCACAGTGCCTCCTCTCTCCCTTTTAAGCTCTGTAATTCCAAAGCTTTAATATTATTTTTTACATATAGTGCCACTCCTCCTCACCTTCTTCCTACCCTGTCTTTTGTGAATAAAATATAGCCTGGTATAGTTACATCCCAGTCATGGTTTTCTGTGAACCATGTTTCTGTAACTGCCACTAAATCCAACTCAGCCACTCCCACCAAAGCTTTAACATCAGGGATCTTATTTCCCATGCTACGGGCATTTATACACGCTGCTTTCCATATGTTACCCATTTTACCCATTTCCATAAAGGTATATAGGGGTATGTTTACTAAACTGCGGTAATGTCATTCACATTAGGTTCCGCGGTAAAGGTACAGATGCCCATATAAAGGTGTGGGCGTTGCATCGTTACAGCAAGCTGTAGCAGCTAACGCGCGTTACAAGGCGCCTTAGACTAACGAGCATTACAAGGCACCTTGCAAGTTACCTTGTAAGGCGCCTTGCAAGGTGCCTTACAAGGTGCCCAGTAAGGTGCCATGTAAGGTGCCTCATAAGGCGCCCTATAGGGCCTCCTAGGCTACCGCCATATTAGGCACCCTTGGACAAGGCACCGCAGAAGGCACCCTGGGCTACGGAACCATATTTTAAGGTGGTCTAACAAGGTTATGGTGTCCTAGGTTAGTGTGCCTCAGGATGACATGCATGACCTGTGCGGAACAGAGACAGAAGTAGCCCTAACACTAGATAGAGCACTCAGGAAAGGCAATGAACAGGTAAGTGAAGGAGGGAGAAGTGGGAGCCGCTGGACCTGCCATATCTGCAGGCATCCCATGTGCCTGCTAGTACTGATGACAAACATGGTGGGGCAGCTGTACCAGAGCACAGGGTGTTGACAATGTAAAGTACCGGAAAAACAGTTGGTGGCAGACGATGGGAATACGTGTCCCCCAGTGGAGGCGGAGGTGGCAGGATAGTTACAATGATGGGTGGACAGAGGAGTGGTGGTGCCATGCAGATCAGGCACAGGTGAGGAAAGCATGAAGAGGTGCAATGCAGGAAAGGGTAGCAGGGCATGACATGGGGTGGCAGCCTGCACTGGCAGACAGGACTCTACACAGCTGACAGACGCAGATAGATGGACCGAGGGAATGTTGGCAATTGTGACAAGGGTATTATGGGCTGGAAGCACAGATCTGCAAATATATGACCTCTACAGGCATGCACACTATTTGAGTAGGACAGGCATGAGAGGAGGGAACAATGAGGAACTGAACCAATGAACACTGCAAAGAATGTCATTGTATTAACCAGTAGGCTATACCTCCATGGTGTATGTCACAGCAATGTCTGGGTACAGAAGGACTGCAGGTCACCGCACAAATTGTATGCTCTGAGTGCCAGGATAGGGTAACCCCACCAGTACCCATGATGCAATGCAGATGCTGAATAGCAGTCTACAGCTGATCACCAAATGGGGTCTGCACCTCTACGGTACTCAGCTTGGAAAGGCGAACTGACAGTGTGTGATACTGGCACAGAGTAGCTACAGACCATGCCATTGTGCAGGTCTGTGTTCACCCTGAGGGATAGGATGGGTGCCCAGCACTAGGTCCGCAGTACATGTGGTGCTAGAGATAGGTCCTGCTGTACATCCCCATCACTACCAGTGTGTGACAGGTGTTCCTTGCAGTGCAGCCAAAGGTAATTTAGTGTCCATCTGTATTCTGCAGTCACATGTGGCCCTGTGGGACCAGACACCAGCCAGATTGGTGTGTACCCCATGATAGGGTCTGGCCGACATGGGCAGCTGTTATCAGGGCAGAAGGGTTCCTAGAATTGCATGAGGTGTGTGTAGCAGTGCCTTTGTAGGTTGCAGTGGTATATACTACATACCCCAAAGGGCCCACATCACCCTTTTTGTAGGTAAAGAACAGGTGCCCCTGCCCTGGGGAAGCAACCTCCATCCTGTTTGTATGAGACAGCCCTCCAGGGTTGGTAGGCCAGAGCCATACCTATGACTGGAGCAGTGGCAGACCAGCAGCAATGCTAGGGCTAGGTCTGGAAAACCCCAACTGCCTCCCACCACTGTCTGCCAGTCACCAGCAGACAGCACAGTCAGACTGTACCTTAAAGGTGTTCTGACCATGTATAGTCTAACTGCAGACAGTCCACCGGCCTGCTTACAGAGGGACTATGTGCAGCAAGCAAGCAACTCAATGATTAGGACCCCCACCCCAGGACAGGGGAACACAAATATATCTCTGGAAGCAGATAGTGTAGCGCGCTATGTGGGAACCTAGACCTGCCATGGTCACTGCTCGGTCAGAGTGAGTGCCCTCCCAGCATGCCATGCTGTGGCCACCCTGTCCATGCAGGTGGTGGTCAGGCACTACAGTATCCCGGCCATTGCCCCACACCCTGTGAAGATGCATCCTGGCCAATCTGCCCTGTCCGGGCCATACCCAAAATACCTTGCTCCTCATTATGCACCTATTCAGGCTAACACTGGTAACAGTGGGACATTTTGGGCTCAGTGAAGGGTGGGCAGCCACAGAACAATGATAGACATACACACACGCTCACTCCTATTGCAGCATTGTACAAAGATAGGGGTGGTTGGCAACCCTGCCCGCCACACTGGTCCTGATCACAGTGCCGACATTGCTAAACTGTGCAGGGGGTAGTAGTGCTCTGGTGATAACTTCAGCTCAATGCTGGGGCCAACAGCCTGACTCTCCATGCATCTTTGCATTGTGGAGCTCGTGTGGGTGGGTGTTTGTACCCCTGTTCGCCGCTGCTTTGGGCTTTGCACATGTTGCTATTGTATCTGCATTGTAGGGTAAAACATAGGGACATGCTCTGCAGGAACCACAGCTGGGGCTTGAACCTGTGACCCTCTGCTTCTGGACACACTGGCTGGGTGTACTGCACCACACTGTTGCCACAGATGCACAATAGTCCCTGGGGCTACCTGTACTTTTCCTCAGCCAGACTTTGTATGTTGCACTGCACACCACGTACTGATGCAGGGCATGGCCTAGGTCCACTGCAGGTAGGTGGCACTGCCCCCTCCAGCATGGGCACACCCCCCCCCTGCCAAGCTGACATGGCCATTTGCTGTCAGTGCTGGTAGTGCGCAGTCCCAGGCCATCCACTGTGTAGGTAGGCGCCTGCCTAGGGAGTGGATCCCGGGGTGGGGGGCCATACATGGACATCCTCGCATCCCCCCCCATCACTGCCTACCAATATTATGTCCCTTGCACATGGGGGCGGGATGGCTGGGGGGATGTCAGGTCAGTCCCCTAGCAACTATTGGCTAGGGTGAACCAGGTAGATATAGGTGGATTGTGTTTGGCCTTGGTCAGCTGCTATCTTGCTGATTTCCGGTTTCTATGTTCCTATGTGCCACCTAGGTGCCCGCCTGGTCCACCCTGTGCCCCAGCAGCCCATGCTACATGTCCCGCCTGCGGCCCCCTATGCCCATTTGCACCATCGCCATAGTGGCCATTCATACTTTGGCACTATGGTGTTGCTGAAAATGGAGCACTACTATCACATTTCTTGGGCTCCCTGCCTTGGCTGTACATTGCTGACACTTAAATGGTTTCTCTCTCCTGCAAATGTGCATCTAACGGCAGGTTTTCATTCGCGGTAGGATTCAGCCCTTCAGTTCAGTGCGTTAGTGTGAAAGGGGCCTCTCCCCGCCCACTCTCCACTCACTGACCCCCATCTCTCCACCCTCTCTCCACCTTATGTGGTGTTTACCGCGGCCGGGGATGTTAACGATCGTTAAGTAACATTAATGCACGTTAACGCTACATAACGCGCGGTATGTAACATTACCACAGTTTAGTAAACATACCCCTTAATGTTTCACTTACCTGGGGGCTTTCACTTACCTGGGGGCTTTCTTCACCCATCCCCAACGAATCTAGTTTAAAGCTCTCTTCAGTAGATTAGCCATTCTACCTTTCTTGGACAGATGGATGCCATCTCTGCTCTACTAATAGATAAATATGCAAAAGTGACTCTTCAGAAAGGATGTCTTTGAGAACTATGCTGAATAATGCATCTATAACATGCACTATGAGTTAGGTAGCACAGCAGATGCTGCTAGATGGAGGAGTAGTGACCACAAGTGATACCTACCAGACTAATGTTGTCATAGTATGTTGTAGGGGTTCATCAAACACCTCCAAAAGCAATATATGATCTAGAGTTAAAAGTATACAACAGCAAGTTTGTTGTACCCACTTTGGTTGTAGCAGGGCAAGATGATGATATGATTATTGGAACTAATGTCATCAAGTATTTGCTGAAAGATCTCAAGAAGATGGAAGAACGTTAAGAAAAGGTGCATAATCCAGAAAGCCCTAATGCTCAGCAACTCTGAATCTGATCTCCAATTTAACATATTGGAGGAGTGAAGAGAAGCCACAATAAGTAAACATGGTTAAATTATTGTGATATGTTACTTTAGAACCGCAGAGAGAGAACCTGGTTTGAGGAAGACTTTCCAAACTGGCTCCCATTCCAGTTGGTAGTACTGTCATGGTTGAATCCATCTAGTTCAGGAGAGCACCTAGAATTGTTTTGGTGGGAAGAGTGGTGACTCCACATAAGAAGATGAGATATGCCATACTGGGTCAGGCCAAGGGTCTATCAATTGCAGTATCTGTTTCCAAAAGTGAGCAATCCAGGTCACAAGTACCTGTCAGGTTCCCAAAAATGTACATAGATTCCATGCTACTTATCCCATGGGTAAGGAATGGATTTCCCTGTTCATCTTTAATAATAGTTTATGGACTTTTCCTCCAGGAACTTGTCCAAACCTCTTTTAAACCCAGCTACACTAACAGCTTTTGCTACTCCTCCGGTAATGAATTCCAGAGTTTGATTACGCATTGAGTGGGTTACAGATGGTTGCCACTGAAGATGATCAAACCTCAGAACAAGGCTATTTGAGGAGAAATGCCAAAGTTGCAGATGTTAGTCCCTGTATAACCCTTAAAGATTTTACTGAGGATATAGGAAATTAATGAAGTAAATACAACTAAATTGGCCCCATTGAGAGAAACAGAATGTGATGCTATTCAAATCAGATTACAGAAGTTAGGACTTGGTAACCTGGACCCTGAATCGTGTGAAGTTTCCAGTTACTAGAAACATAAATCTTTGGACCTAATTGAGACACATCTTCTCTAGACATAAGTTAGACTGTGAGAAAGATAAGGATTTCATACACCATATCCATGTCAAGGATGAGAGACCATTCCGGCTATCACATCGAAGAGCTGCACCAGTGGACTATCATAAATTCAAGCAAGTTCTGGATGAAATGGAAGAAAAGGGGATAAATTAGGAAGTCAAGTCGTGAATGGGCCTTCCAGCTAGTACTTGTGTGGAAAATTTCTGGTGAACTGTACTGATTTCCAGGAGTTGAACTGGCATAATTTCAAAGATTTTTATCCTCTTCCCATCAAGCCGATGTGCTAGCACTGGGTGGCAATTGTTTGTTCAGTTCCATTGATTTGACATCCAGATTTTATAATATTGCACTTCATGAAGAGAACAAGAAATATATGGCATGCACTACTCCACTTGGGCTTTTTAAATATTACTGCTGCAGGGACTGTGCAATTCACCAGGGTCATTCTTGTGGGTGATGACTTCAATATTCAGTGACCAAAACTATATGAGTCTGCTGTGCTACTTGGATGACTTGTTGGTATTTGCTCCTGATGAAGATGCTGCAAGTCAAAGGGTTATGTGTACTAAACCGTCTTAATGTGCGCCCGGCGATAGTGTGCAGGCTGCCATAAAAGGAGTGGGCGTTTCAGTCTTAAAGTAGCAAAACGGGATTATCGCGTGATAACGCGCGCTGCTGCGCACATTAACGGGCTAAGCGCCGCTAAGCGCATTAATGTGCGGTAATCTTAAGTAGGCGCCCAGACATGCAACCACAAAAACAGAGGTGTAGTACAATGGTTAAAATGCTGACTGATGATACAGTGGTCATGAGTTTGATCCCCCAGTGTGCCTAATGCATAAGGCTGGCTGAGGCATCAGCTTTGACATGTAAGTGTTGTTTCTTGAGGCATTTTATTTGTATTTTAATTATTGCTGCCAGCAAACACACCCTCACGTGCCTTAACCTAAGGTGCCACATAAGGCATCCTATAAGGCACTCCATAGGGCACATTATAAAGTGCACTTTCTGCCACGGCACCCTATAATGTCCCCTATAGGGCACCCTATAAGGCGCTCCATAGGACAACTTATAAGGCACCTTATATGGATGTAGCCATAGGGTGCCTCAGAAGGCACTTTATAGGGCACCCTATAAAGCGCCTTCTGAGGCACCTTATGGTTACAGTACTCTTAGGGTGTTTTTGCTGGCAGCACTAATGTACATTAAAAATTGACAATGCTCTGGATAGCCCTATCAAATAACCCCACTGTGGGTTTGAACCCATGACCTCTGGCTCTACAGGCAGTGAAGTAACCAGTGGGCTACAGCTACTAACAAGCCCCTGGCTGGCTATAGAAGGACTGCATGTCACCACACAAACAGTCTGCTGTGGTTACCAGGATAGGGTTAACCCACCCGTACCCATGATGCACTGCACATGCAAATCAGCAGTCTACAGATGATCACAAGATGGAGTATGCACCACCACAGCACCTCGGCCTGGTAGGGGGTACTGACCGTGTATGTTACTGGCACAGAGTAGCTACAGACCGTCACGTTGTGCGGGTACTGTGCTCACCCTGAGGGTGAGGTGGGGCACCCAGCACCAGGTCCACAGCACCTTTCATGGCTGAAATAGGCTATGCTGCAGGTCCCCATCAGTGCTAGTGTGTGTGAGATAGGTAGTTCCTGCAGACACATCTGTATTTCTCAGTCATGTCTAACCCTTATGGGCTATGATGCACCCAAAATAGTGCATATCCTGTGTTGGTACCATGGTCACATGATGTAGGTGAAGGGGGGGTATTTGGACCCATAGGTGGATTATGTACCACCACCCAACCCACTCTCTGTGGCTCAGGGTGGGAAACAGGATCTCCCACGAACAGAGCTACACTCTACCTCCCCGCAATGGTGGCAGTAGAGAGGACCATCAACCCCAGTCCTGCTGGGGAACAGACACCATACAGAGCAGGCAATGCAGATCTGTACACATCCATAAGGCAAGGCAGACAGAAGGCCTGGAAATGCTTAGCTACCCCCCACCACTATCTGACATTCTCCAGGAGCAAGCCTCCAGCTGCTGCACCCTGCAAGATGTTCCATCCAGACACATACTAGCTAGTCCATAGTGCATGTTTCTGGAAGAGATGCATGTACCCAGAACTGGGATGTCAGCATACACACCAAGCAGATAAGTCAGTGATTGGGCCCCAAAAGGGAACCATAAACATCACATAAGAGAAACACTATATAGCACTATGGGGGAACCTAGCCATGCCGTGGTCACTGCTCATTCAGGGTGAGAGTGACCTCCCAGCAGGACATGCTGTGGCCACCCTGTCCGTGCAGGTGGTTGTCAGGCACTACAATGTCCGAGCCATTGCCCTATGCCCTGTGCAGATGCATCCGGGCCATACCCATGGTACCTTGCTCCTCATTATGCACATTGGCAGGCTTACACTGGCAACAGTGTGGACTGAGGAAGGTGTTGGCAGACACCACACACTGGATAGACAAACACACGCTCCCACACCTATGCCAGCATTGTGCAAATATAGAGGCTCTTGGCAGCCCTGGCCACCGCACCAGTCCTGGGCACAGTGCAGGCATGGCTATGGTACGCAATACTGTTGGGGTCACTCCCCAGGGTGGTAAACACTGTCAGACATCAGACCTGAAGCACACTCCACAGACAGCAGAAAGGTTGCTATGATGCAGCTCAATCAGCAAATTGTGCTTAACTTAGGAATTGTTATCTGCCAGTAATCATAGCAACCATTTGATAGGTGTGTACAATATTTCCAGGTTTACGGTGGCATTGCTAAGGTATGCAAGTGCTAGTATTGGGAGATGCACGCAGGGCCCAACATCCTGCCTCTCCAGGAGGCTTTGGATAATGGAGCCTGTGGGTGAGGGTGTGTCTGCCCCTGTTGGCCGCTGCTCTAGGGCAGAGGTTCCCAACTCCAGTCCTGGTGGGCCAAACACTGTTCGGGTTTTCATGCTGTCCCTAATGAATATGCATGAGATACATCTGCATACCATGGGGGCGGTGCATAGACATGCAGCACAGCCGTGTTTATTAGAGGCAGCATGGAACCTGAATGGTGTTTGGCCCTCCAGGACTGCATTTGGGAGACTCTGCTCTAGGTAATGTGCATGTTTATGGTGTCTGTGCTCTGTAGTGTAAAATGTAGGTTTATTGGGCATGTTTCTGTTATCTGCAATAAAGGTTCTGTCTCTATTAGCACGTTTTAGTAGTGGGTAAAATATGGGGACTGGGTTGGCAGGAACCACAGCTGGGACTTGAACCTGTGACCTTCTGCTCCTGAACACACTGGCTGTGTTCACTGCACCACCGTGTTGCCACAGAGATAGTGCATTCCCTGGAGATACCATGACTGTTTGTCAGACAGAGCCTGTCTGTTGCAGTGCACGGCACCCACCTAAACAGGGCTAGGCCATGGTCTGCTCTGGGCAGCTGCCACTGCCCCCTCCGCCACCAGTACCCCTCTGCCACCATGCTGACATGCCCTTCTGCTAGTGGTGCTGGTGCTGCGCAGTCTCAGGCCATCCAGTGTGCAGGTAGGCGGCTGCCTATGGTCCGGGTTCTGGGGTAGGGGTGCCTGCATAGCTGTTCACGCTTTCCCCCAGCACCGCCTGCCAATGTTCCGTGCCATTGGGGGTACCTGCTGGGTACTATTCCCTGTGACACCGTGGGAAGCACACTCTTGCCCATGTTGGGCCCTCAGCAGTTGCTGTCTGGCTGCTCTACTGTTTCAGCATTCCTATGGGCCAGCTAGGCATTACCCTAGTCCGCACTGTGCTCCAGAGGCACCACAGCATGTGCCGCCTGCAGCCCTCTGTGTCCCCTTTTCCAGCATCTGTCCAGTTGCCCATTCCGACATGCCCGCCCTGCTGTTGTGCAACATGTGCACACCATAGGAAACCTGTCCAATGGAGAGGAAAACCCTGATCAGCGCAATTTCACTGTGGGCTCATTCACCTTGTATGGGGACAGAGCATAGACCCTTCCAAAATTCATATCTTTTTTTTGGAGCTTTCTTGGGGGTGTTTTTTTATGTTTCCCATTGATATCACTATTGCCCAGCTTGGTTATGGTTTTTTTACATTTTCTTCTGGTCATTTTCACTGTTTCTTTGCCCTTTTGTTCCATGCACATGTATCACACTTATCACTTTTTTATAGGTTTCCCTGGTTTTGCTGTACATTGCTGACGGAAATGGTTTCTTTTCCCTTTAAATCAGCTCTAACGCCAGGGTTTCACTGGCGTTAGTTTTCAGCCTCGGATTTCACAGCGTTAGTGTGCAGGGAGCCTCTCCCCTCCCACTCTCCGCCCATTGACCCTCTCTCTCCGCCCCTGGGGAGCCTTCCTCCGCCCTCCGGGAGCCTTTCTCCGCCTTCAGCGCTCGTTTGCACCTTAGCGCACGTTAACGCGCGCTAAGGCGCCTTATCGCCCGGTAAAGCACCATTATCTCGCGATAAGGCGCCTTATCGTGTGATAACGTGGGAGAGCGCACGTTAAGACGGTTTAGTAAACATACCCCAAAGACTGGAGATGGTATTCAATTACTTGAGTACTTATAATTTGAAGTTAGCACCAAAGAAATGTAAATTCCTCCAATGCAAGCTCCAGTTTCTTGGACATCATATAAGTGAATGGAGTAGCTATGAACTCTGACAAGGTATCAGTGATATCTGAACTAACAGACAGAGATCTCATGGAAGATGATGGCAAAACATCATCACAGCAAAAAATGTAATCTGTGCTTGGGATGTTCAGTGGAGTAGTAGCAATGGCAAATAACTAGAGGGACCAAAATAAGATCCAGAAGTAATGGGATTCAGAAAGTAAGTTTTAGGAATTTGAAGGCGTGTGACTGAAGACTGAAAGCAGACTTTACAGAATCTGAAGAGAGCTCTGTTAGAGGCAACAGTGCTAGCCCATACAGACGTCAGGCCATTCATTTTGTCTGTGAAGTATCCAGGGAAGGAGCGAATGCAAGACCTATGGCATCTGCAAGGAATTCCCTCAATTGAGCACAAACTAAATATCCAGCACATCAACTTGAATTCCTTGCTCTTAATTGAGCTATATGTGGTAAGTTCAGTTGTTGCTTAATAGAGCATCAATTCACAGTCTGAACTGATAACAACCCACTTATGTATAGTAAATTCTAACAATACCCTAGCCTCCTATTACCTTGAAAAAGCAATACCAGTTTGTATTTCTTAAGGACCGAGGTTCTTCAACGAGTCCAGAACAAGGAAGGACGCTAGGGACACATTCATACTTTGTATCTGGCAAGACAAAGATTTTGTTGTCCCAGTATTGAGCAAGATAAGGGACTACTGTATATTCATCAGTGCAGGTGTTGTACTCCAGGCAAGACTGCTACTAGAATCTATTAAAACTACAGGTTCCTTAGAATTGATCTATGTTGACTTCTGGTCAACAGAGAATTACAGAAATTATAATTTAGGCATTTTAGTGGTAACAGATCATTTTGCTAAGTTGGCAAATGCATTTCCTTCCACACAGCAAACTGCTAAGCAAGTGGCAAAGAAATTATGGGACAATTTCTCGGGGTGTCGTCAAACCTTTCTGGTAATAGTATACACAGCTCTTGGGGCAGGGCAACCTGGAGTCCTTGTTCTTGATGATGAAAAGCTTCTAGCCTTTATTGGTGTACATAGAGCTGTCCCTGCATCTCTTGCACAGCCTCTGCAAGGGTTTGGAGAGTCTCTGCAGTAGACTCCATTTTTTACATTGCTCCTGATGTATGGGCTGGTCTCAGTTATCAGGGCCTGGGACACAGTATGGAGGAGAGGCTAGACCAAAAGCAGGATGGTCCAGACAGGCAGGAGCAGCAGACAGAGGTAATTCCAGACAGACGTAGAATGGCAGGCAGAATGGAAGCAGGAAGTTGGACAGTAAGCAGATGATAAGCAGATAATATAGCAGGTACATAAGAACATAAGATATGCCATACTGGGTTTGACCAAGATCCATCAAGCCCAGTATCCTATTTCCAACAGTGGACAATCTAGGTCATAAGTACCTAGCAGTTTCCCCGAAAGACACAGGTTCCACAATGTTTGTATTGTGTCAAGTAATGATATCCTGGGTCCCTTTTAATAATGGTTTATGGACCTTTCCTCCAGGAACTTGTCCAAATCTTTTTTAAACCTAGCTACACTAACAGCTTTTACTATATCCTCCGGTAACAAATTCCAGAGTTTGATTACACTTGAGTGAAAAAATATTTTCTTTTATTAGTCTTAAGTAGTTTACGCTGTAGCTTCATTGCATGTCCCCTAGTCTTTTTATATTCTGATGATGTAAACAATCAAACTACATTTACCCGTTCCACTCCATTCATTAATTTATAGACCTCTATCATATCTCCCCTCAGCCATCTCTTTTCCAGGTTGAAGACCCCTAATCTTTTTAGCCTCTCTTCATAGGGATATCCTTCCATCCCCTTTACCATTTTGGTGGCTCTTCTCTGTACCTTTTCTAATAACACTGTATCCTTTTTAAGATACAGAAACCAGAACTGCACACAATATTCAAGGTGCGGTCGCACCATGGAACGATACAGAGGCATTATAATATCCTTTGTTTTGTTCTCCATTCCTTTCCTGATGATTCCTAGCATTCTATTTGCTCTCTTGGCCGCCGCTGCACACTGGGCAGAAGGTTTTAACATGTTATCCACGATGACACCTAAATCTTTTTTCTGTGTGGTGGTTCCCAATGTGGAACCTTGTATCGTATAACCATAGTTTGGGTTGTTCTTCCCTAGGTGCATAACTTTGCACTTGTCCACATTAAATTTCATCTACCATTTGGATGCCCAGTCTTCCAATTTATCAAGATCCTCTTCCAATTTTCCACAATCCTCATGAGTTTTAACGACGTTAAATAATTTTGTGTCATCTGCAAATTTGATAACCTCACTCATTATTTCTTTTTCCAGGTCATTTATGAATATGTCAAAAAGCAATGGACCCAGCACAGATCCCTGGGGTACTCCTCTATTCACCTTTCTCCATTGGAAAAATTGTCTTAGATAAGCAACAGTGTGTTGAGCTGTCTTCCTTACATATGGCAGGCACACCCCTTGTTGGTTCAATGGGCTCCTCTGGGGGGGGGGGGGGGCAAGGACCTCCTTCCACCTTCTCTACTCAAAAGCTCCAGGAGCTGGATCAAGGTTGTACAGAATTTGCAGCTCATTCACAGGTCTGCATCTCTCAGTTTGAACTCCAGCATCCCTTTGACATTATGGGGTATGTTTACTAAACTGCGGTAATATAGCAGCGGCTACGTTAAGGCGCGTTATGTAAAGTTAAGGCCTTAACGCTCCTGGCCGCGGTAAGTTCAGAAAAGGGTGGAGAAAGGGCAGAGAGAAGGGGTCAATGGGCAGGGAGTGGGCGGGGAGAGGCCCCTTTCACACTAACGTGGAGAAATTAAGGGCTGAATCCTAACGCACCTGAAAACCTGGCGTTAGCACACATTTGCAAGCGAGAGAAACTATTTCAGTGTCAGCAAAGTACAGCATAGGCAGGGAGCCCAAGAAAGGTGATAGTAGTGCTCCATTTGCAGCAACAGCATAGTACCCAGGTATGAAAGGCCACTATGGTGATGGTGCAAATGGGGCATGGGGGCTGCAGGCGGGACATGCAGTGGGGGCTACTGGGGCACAGGGCGGACTAGGCAGTTGCCGAGGTGGCACATAGGAACGCAGAAAATGGAAACCAGCAAGACAGCAACTGACCAGGGTCAGATATGCCCATGAGTCTGTGGCCCACAGTGTCCCATCCAGGAGACATTACCCAGCAGGTATCCCAAGGGGCACATAACATTGACAGGCGGTGCCGGGGGAAGCGTAGACATCTATGTAGGCACCCCTACCCCAGAACCCACACCTTAGGCAGCCGCCTACCTTCCCCCTGGATGGCCTGGGATGGCGCACCACTGGCACTGAAGCATATGGTCATGGTGGCATGGCAGAGGGGGTGGGTGATTGTGCTGGAGGGAGCTGTGGCACCCAGCTGCAGTGGACCAAGGCCATGCCCTGTACCAGTACGTGGTGTGTAGTGCAACAGAAGAGGTCTGGCCGAGGAACATAAGGGTAGCCCCAGGGACAACTATGCTGCTGTGGCAACAGTGTGGTGCAGTACACCCAGCTAGCATGTCCAAGAGCAGAGAGTCAGAGGTTCAGGTCCCATCTGTGGATCCTGCAGAGCATCTCCCCATAGTTTTAGCCCACAATGCAGCCACAACAACAACAGGGGCAAACCCAATGCAGTGGTGCACAGGGGTACGGACACCCACTCACAAGGGCTCCACTATCCACAGCTTCATGGAGTGTCAGGCTGTTAGCCACAGCACAGATCTGTAGTTATCACCAGAGCACTACTACTACCCCCTGCACAGATTAGCAATGTTGGCACTGTGATCAGGACCAGTGCGGTGGGTAGGGTTGTCACCACCTCCATCTCTGCACAATGCTGAGATAGGTGTGGGAGTGTGCATATGTCTCTCCATTGTTTTGTGTCTGCCAACACCTCACTGAGCCCACATTGCTCACAATGCTTCCAGCGTTAGCCTGCAAATGTGCATAATGAGGAGCAAGGTATTGTGGATATGGCCCAGACAGGGTGGATTGGCCAGGATGATTCTGCACAGGGTGAAGGGCAATGGCTGAGACACTGTAGTGCTCGACCACCACCTACATGGACAGGGTGGCCACAGCATGTCACGCTAGGAGGGGGGGTCACTCTCACTCTGACCGAGCAGTGACCATGGCATGTCTATGTTCCCACATAGTGCCACCTATTATTTGTTTCCGGTGCTACCTTTGTTTTCCCAGTTCTGGGGTTCAATCACAGGGATACCTGCTTGGTGTCTGTGCTGTGCATCCCACCTCTGGATGCACAGGGTTTCTCTGTAAGCATGCGCTATGGGCTGTCTGCAGCTCAACTGTGCATGGGGGGGGGATACCTTGTAGGATGCTGCAGGTGCAGTCTGACTGTGCTGTCTGTTGATGAATGGCAGACGATGGCGTGGGGCAGTTGTGCCTTCCCCCGCCTACCCCAAGCATCATTGCTGGTCTGCAATGGTCACAGGTATAGCACTGGCCCAGCAGGCCTGGAGGGCTGTCATCCGCCAGCAGGACTGTGGTTGCTGGTACTACAGCCATTCTGAAGGGTGCAGGCACCTGTCCCATCACACCCTCATCTACAAAAGGGGTGATTGAGGCCCCCTTGGGGTATATAGTGCATATTAGACACCCCACTGCCCTGATAACAGGTACCCATGGCAGCCAGAACATAACACCTGGCACGCACTAATTTGGGTGGTATCTGGTCCCCCAGGGCCATATGTGACTGCAGAACACAGCTGGAACAGATGTAACTTCAGTTGCACTGTTGGGGACACCTGTCACACACTGGCAGTGCTGGGGATGTGAAGCAAGATCTATCTCTAGCACCACATGTACTGTGGACCTAGTGCTGGGCGCCCATCCTATCCCTCAGGGTGCACACGGAACCTGCACAATGGCATGGTCTGCAGCTACTCTGTGCTAGTATCACGCACTGTCAGTCCTTCTTACCATGCTGCAGTACCGGAGAGGTGCAGACCCCATTTGGTGGTCAGCTGTAGGCCGCTGTTCTGCATGTGTAATGCATCATGGGTGCTGGTGGGGTTACCCTATCCTGGCACACAGAGCAGATGGTTTGTGCAGTTCCCTGTAGTCCTTCTGTACCCAGCCATTGCTATGCAACAGGCCATAGAGGTATAGCCTACTGGTTAGTACACTGACGTTCTAGGTGGAGGTCATGGGTTCAATTCCTCATTGTTCTGTCCTGTCCAAAGCAGATATTTTGCTTGCCTGTGACAGTCATATCTTTGCAGATCCATGCTGCCAGCCCATAGTACCCTCACCACAGTTGCCAGCAATCCTCATAAGGCTTTATAAGGCTCCTAATTAGGCACATTACAAGGCACCTTATTGGGCACAGTACAAGGCACGTTATAAGGCATGTTACAAGGTGCCTTATTAGGCACAGTACAAGGCACGTTTCAAGGCACCTTACTGGGCACCTTACTGGGCACAGTACAAGGCACGTTATAAGGCGCCTTATTGGGCACAGTACAAGGCACGTTACAAGGCACCTTATTAGGCACATTAAGGCACATGCCTTGTACTGTGCCTTATAACGTGCCTTATAACGTGCGTTACCTGACATGCTTGCCATAATGATGCCCCGCCCACGCCTTTATATGGGCATCTGTACCTTTACCACGGAATCTAACGCACATGACATTACCGCAGTTTAGTAAACATGCCCCTGTGTCTCAAAGAATGAAGATGATTGCTGGAGGCTAAAGTAGCCTGCTTGGAGGATCTGAGGGATACAGAGAGGGATATATATCAAGGAGATCTTCATGGACATAGTAGAGAAGTCCCACCTCTGTGCCGCCTTTGAGGAAAAAGATCACCTTGAAGAAGAGCATCACCTTGGTGTGACAGAAGTGTTCTGATGACCAGGACCTGCCCTCCAGATAATGTATCTCTAGAGCCATGTGCCCAAGAGGGAAGGATTTGGATAGCAATTGTAATTGGTGATTTAATCATTCGAAATGTAGATAGCTGTGCGGTGGTGGAAATGAAAATGCCTTGGTTACTTGCCTGCTTAGAGCAAAAATGAAAGACTTCATAAATCATCTAGACAGGATTTTAGACAGTTCTAGAGAGCAACTGACTCTCTTTGTATGTGTGAGTACCAACAACATAGGAAAATAGAGGAGGGAAGTGCAGGTTCTGGAAGCCAAATTTAGGCTTTTAAGTAGAAAGTTCAAATCTAGAACGTCTAGGTAACATTCTCAGAAAAGCTCCCCATTCCACTCACATGACCCAAGAGGCAGAGAGTTTTGATGCATGGATCAGATAATGGTCTAGGGAGAAGGGATGGTCTAGGGAGAAGGGATTTGTTAGGAAATGGGCAATATTTTGGGGAAAGGGTAATCTATTCCTAAAAGATGAGCTTTATCTTAACCAGGGTGGAACCAGGCTAACTTTCTTAAAAGAAGATAATGCACATTTTAAACCAGAACATGGGAAAAAGCCAAAAACTGCTCAGAAGCGCATGGTTTGGAATAAGGTATTTTCAAGTGATACTGGCAAACTGTGAAAGTTAGAATATCCTGATAGACGAAAGTAACCCAGAAATATTTAAAGAGAACAAAGATAAATGATTCCAAATGACCCCTGCCACCCAAAGTGAGCATCTCATCTTGCCTAATAGTTTAGTAAGCCATGCCTCCACACCCAACACCCAACTGCTCTGCAGTCAGTTAAATTCTAGCAAAGCAAATATTCCATACTCGCAAGAGGGACTCTCAGAAAATCAGCAAGAAAAAGTCCTGCCTGCATGTACTGGAAGCATTCATGATACTAGCAGATTAACAGATCTACAGATCAATAAGGAGTGGAGGTACAGGCCCCTACTGCCTTTCTTGCTAACAACGGGAAGAGGAGGATAAGCAGCTGAGAGATGCCCTCCAAATGTTGACACCCTAAGCGGTCACCTAGTTTGCCTAGTGGTAGAGCCAGCCCTGGAAGTTATAACCCTACCAACTCACTGGGCAGAGTGGATGCGTTATTTCAGTCTTTATCTGCTGTTATTTAGTATGTTACTTAGGATTTAATATTTGCTAGTATTAAATTTAAGATTATATACATTTAGCCATTCAGCTGTTGTAGCCAAACACCGATTCATCCTACGTACCGTTTCAGCTATATTCATCCTTCAGAGAAAATACAGCTGAATATTGTCAACAAATATGTTTCACAGTTTCACACAATTGTCTGATACAGACATTGAACAATAATGGGAGAGGACAAATCCCTGAGGGATGACGCATGCTGAGCCAGCGTCACTCTGTTTCCTGTCCTCGAGAAAAAGAGCAAAGCATTCAATAATCTTGCCTCTTATCCCAAGTTCTCTTAAGCACTCCAGTAATAAATAGTGATATACTGTGTCAGATGCTAAGGACAGATCTAACAGGACCACTCCTGCACAATTGTCTAAATCTGTCTCTAGGCGACTGTTCAGCAATGATACTAGAGCTCTCTCAGTACTTTGCTTTGGTCTGAACTCAGAATGATAAGAATCCAAGAATGCTATTCATTCTGGCTTACTGCATGTAATAGTACCACGAGCAGCTACTGTGAACAGAGAGATACAGTAAGCCCAAATTGGGAAAAAGTGCTACCTCTGTTGGAGTGTGGAACAGTTGCCGTGGTGTATTGCTGCTGGGGGAACCCAGTGCAGGAGTTGTGTTGGAGGAACGCGCCGCAGTTGAGACCGCCCCCTCTCCCAACATCATCCGAGAGTGCCCCCAGAAACTGAATAAAACTAGCAGTGCCTAGCGCGGGCGCGAACATGGGCCCCCAGGCATGTGTCCAAAGGGGCACTTGACCAAAGGGCCATGCCCCTTCGGTGCCGCTTTGCTGCTGACTTTGGGATGTACAGACGAGGCTTGTGACTTGATATAGCTCGGTTTTGGATAATCACTGTTTGTATTGGGAAGTGGGTATGCCAAAGGGAGCAGGTAGACATAAGAATAAGGGTAAGAGCTCAATGGGAGTAGACCCTGTTAGGGCTCTGGGCCTGATGGATAAGTATGTCTCCACTGCGCAGACTCAGCTGCTCTCTCCTTAAGGTTTGGGCTTGTCACTGCTATCTGGAGCTTCTTTGAGATTCCCAAGTCACCACCACCTCAGCCTAGAGCGCAGTCCACGCCTATGTTAGAGGCCACTCTGAACTCCCCTCGAGGGGTTGGTCTCTTTGGTTATGGCTAGTTTTACTGGCATCCCGATCATTATGCCTAAACTTATTCAGTTTGATTTCCAAGCAGAGACAGGCACAGTCTCTGTGGAGGAAGTTACTCTAGCTGATATATGGAAAGTAGTTACACATAATAATGTATTGTTAAGGACCGCAAGGGAACAGATATCTGTATTTTCACAGGAAACCGTTAATGCACTTTCGGTGCATGACATGAGTCTTGTGAATCTACAGAAGAAAACAGACACGTTGTCCTTACAGGTTGCTGCATTACAGTCTGTTTCTGCGTCTCATGTAAAGGAATCTGGGTTTCTACACCATCAGTTAGAGGCCTTGGAAAATAGCACAGGGTCTAGGAACCTGCGCTTGTTACATTTTTCTAAAGACTCATCTGTCCCCTGTGATCCCTTTACATAAGAGATTCTGGGTATTACTAATCCTGAGCAAATATTGCTTTCTAATTGTTATTATGCGTAGTCTTGACGAATGGATGACGTTGTACCAGAGTCTGGCCTGGTGGTTGAGGAAGCATCTGTTTCTTTAGATTTATCTGAGTTTTTGGACTCTTGTAATGACTCTATCCCATTCCGAGCCACTCTGGTAATTGCTTTATCCACTGTCGCAGACAAGTCTACAATCCTAAATTTGTGTTTTAAGAAGAAGAATGATTTGTTTTGTGGTGCTAAAATTATGATTTTTCCAGATGTTGCTAGGGTAACTTAGGTATGAAGGAAGGCCTTTTTACTTTAGAAATCTAAAGCAGTTGCTATTAGGGCAAGCTTCTTTCTAAAGTTTCCCTGTAAATGTGTGGTGGTATATCAGGGGATTCCACATTTTTTTTTTATTCCCTGCAGCTGGAGAACTTTCTAAGAAGTAAGGTATCTGTATAACATCTGCTGGGCTGGTGGACTTTCCTTTTTCTTGTATTTTGGAGGGTTAAGTGGTTTTTTTTCTTTTGTTTCCAAGTTAAAATATGTTTTCGAGACGACGGTTCTTCCTAGCTTTTTTCTTTGTTATTTTCCTCACTCTTGATTAAGGTAGCGTTTCCCCTGTAATGTGGGCTATATTGAGGATTGTTTCTTATTTGTATCATATTGTTTTGTATTTTTTCTATGTTTTCTTATTTGCTTATTTGGAAGCCACATGTATAAGCATTTAAAAAGAAAAAAGAAACAGTAAGCCCAAAATTTAGCTTGGCAGGTAAGATGAACTCACTTCTTAACTTCCACAGCTTCAATGGAACAAGTAACAGGAATTGGTAAACATAAAACTGACTGGGTGACAAAACAGAATCAAGAGCAATATATTTTTCCAAGCCAAAATAGGTACTGGTACTTATAGGCAGGACTCTTTCGTTAATACCGTTAGGAGCTGCCACCGTCTGGATCAGACTGCCTGTTTGTCCTGCACAGCTGATTTAAATATCATCAAGCAGCTCTTTGCCTGATCACATCTAAGGCATTCCCTTGCTTAATCTACCAATCGGGGCTAGGGGGAGGAGCCTTGATACCATTAGGAGCTGCCACCGTCAGGCGTGGCCCTTAGGTGGGGGACATTGCAGAAAACGCAAAACTATCAACATTAAAACTAAGAAAATAATGGTAAGCAAGTAATTTAATTTAAAAGTTCATTTAATTAACCTATCAACTCACTTTGTAAACCCAAATAATCTGTTATCTTCTCCTAAACATAGCAAACAAAAAACTATAATATAGTGAATGTAATCATATGTAAATTAAAGTTTACCTTCTTAATTTAAAATAATTCAATTATCTAACTCCTTTAACGTTTACACAAGTTTCTCAAACATGCATACAACATATCAATATGTACTTCTTTATTTTAATATGTTATTTCTTACACAGCAAGCTTTACCAAACGCTATAGTAATTAATCCTATTAGTCCAAATTATGTTAGGTATAATAATAATAGTTTCAAATACCATCATCATCATAAACAAAAAGATAAAAAATTAAGTAAAATTCATTCTTCATCATTTAAACGTAGCACCAGAAACCCAATTCTTCATTCACCTATTTCATGTGTCTTAATAAATACAAGGTCAATAAGAAATAAGCCAAACATTATCTATGAGTATATCAAAGATCATAACCTTGATATCATTTGCATCACAGAAACTTGGTTAAAAGACACAGATCAAATTATTTTAAATCAGATTACCCCTTTAGATTATGAAATATTTAATTGTCCTAGAGAACATAAAAAGGAGGAGAAATCCTAATATTAGCAAAAAAAATCTATAAATTTAAATCTATCACAACGAATAATTCTACTGAAACAACCTCAATTATTATATCAAACCACCATCTCAATGTTTGCCTCACATATAGACCACCTAATGCTGCAAAGGATCACCTTTCAACAATTTTGGAATTAATGTGCACATATAGCTCTCAAATTAAACCACTAATTGCACTAGGTGATTACAATCTATCATCATCAACTTCTAATGAGTCCAGAACTTTCCTAAATGCAGTGAAATCGTTAGGTTATCAATAGATAATTAACCAGCCTACGCACCAACATGGAACCACCCCAGATTTGATCTTTTGCTCAGAGCAACTATTTTCACAAAATCAAATTACAGTCCCAAAAGCTACTCCAGTACGAGTAAATTAGACTTACCTGCTAATTATTGTTCCTTAAGGAACTCTAGTCCAGTCCCGGAACCATAGAGTTGTGAACCTCCACCAGCAGCTTTGGAGACTGAAAGATGTAATCACTTTGATGTCACTGGTACAAATAGGCAAACACCGCCCCCTTCCACCAGTACCTATTGACAAAGCAGACTCAGCAGAGCAACAAATAAGTAGTCACATGAATAAGAATTCAAACGAAGTAATTGAAAGGTCTCAGGAACACCCACGTCCCCGTGACTGTGCAAAAAACATCCCGCACCTTGAAGACGGGACCACCAAGCCCTCCCCCAAGCGCCCCCGACACTGCTGTGCAAAAATGGGAGCCCCAAGATGCATCTACCGTGCACCCCCATAAAAGATGCTCCTCCCAGCTCCCTGAGCGACCTGTTTCCCATGTCGCATTCTCCTTATATTGTATATTTCCTTGTCTGGCAACCTGTGACCTATACTGTTTCCTTTTAACTTCAGGCTGCACGCCGCGTCATACACTGGGAGGGATCCGGGACTGGACTAGAGTTCCTTAAGGAACAATAATTAGCAGGTAAGTCTAATTTACTCTTCCTTTGCGTCCCTCTAGTCCAGTCCCGGAACCATAGAGGATGTAACAGAGCAGTGACAATCAATGGGAGGGACCAGCAAGCCCAGCCTGAAGTACCGCTGAGCCAAAACGTCCATCCCCTCTCGCCTGTACATCCAGGCGATAATGCTTCACAAAGGAATGCAGCGAAGACCAGGTCGCCGCTTTACAAATGTCCTCGACCGGCACCAAACTGAATTCAGCCCAGGATGCCGCCTGCGCTCTGGTGGAATGTGCACGAATACCAACCGGAACCACCTTACCTTTCAACAGGTAGGCCGATGCAATAGCCTCCTTCAACCACTGCAAAATTGAAGACTTCGCCGCCGCCTCCCCTTTCCGCGGTCCCCCAAAGGCAACAAACAACCTATCTGACTTCCGGAAAGACGCCGTCTGACGGAGATACTTCTTAAGCACCCGGCGAACGTCCAAAAGATGTAACCGATTGCCCACCGGATCCTTCCGGTCCCCGGAAAATACTGGAAGCGAGACCACTTGGTTGACGTGAAACATCGACACCACCTTAGGCAAAAAGGACGGAACCGTGTGCAATACCACCTTATAACTGAAGAAAGACAAATACGGCTCCTTACAAGACAGCGCCTGCAACTCCGAAATCCTTCTAGCTGAACACATAGCTACCAGGAACACCGTCTTCAAGGTCAAGTCCTTCAGCGAAGCTTTGCCTAACGGCGCGAATGGATCTCCAAGCAAGGCTTCCAAGACCACATTCAGATCCCACGGCGGAATGGAAGAGTGCCTCGGTGGTCTCAGAAGCAGCACCGCACGAAGGAAACAGCGAACATCGCTGTGCGCCCCTACCAGTTGACCTTGAATCTTTCCCCGAAAACAGGAGATGGCCGCCAGCTGCACTCTCAAGGAGCTAGCTGCTAGACCCTTATCCACACCATCCTGTAAAAAGGAAAGAATATGAGACATCGAAGCCTTTAGGGGACGCAGATCTCGCTCTCCACACCACGCCTCAAACAGATGCCACACACGGACATAGGCCAACGAGGTCGACCGCCTGCGCGCCTTCAATAAGGTAGCAATGACCGCCGAAGAGTACCCCTTGGCCGTCAGCCGAGCCCTTTCAATAGCCATGCCGTAAGCGAGAATCGATCCACCTGCGGCATGCGTAACGAACCCTGCAGCAAGAGATCCTCCCGCAGAGGAAGCCTCCACGGTCTGTCCACCAGCAGACGAATCAAATCCGCATACCACGGCCTGCGGGGCCAATCGGGCGCTACCAGAACTACCAGGCCGCGGTGTTTCTCTATGCGCTGGATCACCTTGCCGATGAGTGCCCAAGGTGGAAACACATAGAGAATCCCGTCCACCGGCCACCGCTGAGCCAATGCATCCAGCCCTTCCGCCATCCGCTCTCTCCGCCTGCTGAAGAACCGCTCTACCTTCGCTGAGTCGAAGGTGGCCATCAGATCCATCACCGGAGTCCCCCAACGTCGCACTATCAGAGCAAAGACGTCCGGGTGTAAGCTCCATTCCCCCGGATCCACTCTGCGGCGACTGAGGAAATCTGCCTCGACATTGTCTACGCCGGCCACGTGCTGCGCCAACAACGCCCCTAAATTCTCCTCAGCCCAGCGCAACAGCTGACTCGCCTCTTCCTCTAGCGATGCACTTCCCGTGCCGCCCTGGCGATTGATATAGGCTACGGTCGTCGCATTATCGGACAGCACCCGTACCACCTCTCGACTCAAGCCGTCTTGAAACGCTCGAAGAGCCAGATACACCGCTCGCATCTCCAACCAGTTTATAGACCACTGCTGTTCCTCCAGCGACCACAGGCCTTGAGCCAATCTTCCTTCGCAATGTGCTCCCCAACCCGTGAGGCTTGCATCCAATGTTACCAGCCTCCAGGCCGGAGCTTCCAGCGACACGCCCCTCTCCAGACTTCCAGGCCGCAACCACCAGCAAAGCTCTAGCCACACTTCCGGAGGACAGACTAGTCGCTGAGACAACGCATCCCTCTGATGCGACCAACGCCGGAGAAGAGCGCTCTGCAACGGCCTCATGTGAGACCGGGCCCACCGAACCACGTCGATCGAGGCCACCATCGTTCTGAGCAACTGCAAATACTGCCACGCTGTCGGAGCTCGACACCCCAGAAACCTCGGGCTCTGAGACTGGGCTCCTAACATGGGCTGTAACAAGGCTAATGCTTTCTGCATAAGGGAGAAAAAATCCGCGGGAATACCCGCACTCACTCCTCCCTGTTTATCCTCCACCGCTGGAACAGCACTACCTGCCGAGGACGGCCCTGCAGCCGGTTCCGGGAGACTCAAGGAAGGTGGCCCGGGGTCCCCTGCCCCCGAGGCGGCCGCAGCCAGGTCCCCCGCGGCACCCTCCAGGGCCTGTTCCATAACTGCACCCTCCAACGAGCAGCTTTTGCAAACCCCAGACTCCAAAACCTCGCTGCGCCTCACCCCGCAGACGAGACAGCGAGTCTTTGCGGGCAGTCTCTATAGAGCTCAAGCACTATGAAGTAAGAGAGCCAACAGGCAGACCCCTCCCCCCTGTCCGGGAGCGCCGCCGTATAAATGCCTCTTTTTTTTTTTTGTAAACCACAACGATCACACTGACAAACTAGCCTAACAATCTTAACTCGACACCAAAACGAAGCTCCAAAAGCCATCTAAAGAGCAAAGAAATGCCTCCTCCGTAAACGCGATTTCCAAAATGGCCACCGCTAGCGTTCCTGCTCAAAAAACCACTGCACTGAGAAGAACAACACACGCAGCGAGGCCCCCCCGCTCGGGAGCCGTCGCGAAGCCTCCCCTTCACTCCTCTATCCTTTCCACAAGCCGGACAAAGCGGGTACTTACCACCGCCGTCGATCCCGAACGGGAGAGGGGAGAAGTGAAACGCTGACTTCGGAGCACAGCCCTCACACGGCTTCAGCTCCGGCGGCTTTCTGCTGCGCTGATATCAGGCAAAGCCCCAACCGGCTTCTCAGCCCGTCCCCCGGTTGCTTGCACCTTCCGCCTACCACCTGCTCCTCACCCTTTTTATGCGGGTTCGGGAGCAGGGAGGCACCTTGTGAAAACTGCCCCCCCTGTGCTCGTTTAGACGCTGGGGCAAAAATCACAGGCTATAGCGGGAGGGAACAGCGAGAGAGAGAGAGAGGAGATCAAAAGGATAAAGGTCCACAGCGAGAGGAACCCTTCCAGCAGCAGCAGATCTGAATCTACAAAACAAAAATGAATTAACAACAATCAATAAAGTAAATTAACCCAAGAAAACTGGCTAAATTTGAAAAAACAAAGCTCTGCTTATTTGTTTCCCCTGAGCCCTGTCCCGGGCTCAGCACCTCCAAGCTGCTTGGAGACTGAAAGTACTGGTGGAAGGGGGCGGTGTTTGCCTATTTGTACCAGTGACATCAAAATGATGACATCTTTCAGTCTCCAAAGCTGCTGGTGGAGGTTCACAACTCTATGGTTCCGGGACTGGACTAGAGGGACGCAAAGGAACTTGGTCTGATCATTATCTAATTTCATTTTCCTTGCATCTTCAAACTTCATCTAACAACTTAACAAGTGATTACAAAACTAGAAAATTTAAAGCTTTCTATAAAGAAGATTTTCTTAAAGAAATTATTCCACAGTTGCAACAAAACTACACCGAACTGGATAAAGCCATAGAAAACTGGAACAACATCATTTCAAATGCTGCTATAGCCCTGAAAAATAATAAAGTGCAAACATGCAGGGCGAAAAATGCACCATGCTATTCAAATAAAATCAGGGAGACAAAACGCATTCTAAGAAAACTTGAGCGTAAATGGAGACTAACTAAATCTCAAGATATAAAATTTCTATTTAATATTAAACAAATAGAATACAATAAGCTAATAAATGATCGTAAACAACAATACCATACAAATCTAATAATGAAAGCAGCTAATAAACTAAGGGAGCTCTTTAACATTGTTCAACTCACAAAAGTGAACACTTCATATAGTGACTATCAAATAGATCCCCAATTATTTGCGAACTACCTGATAAACAAAAATTCACTTTCGCCAAACAACTTACCTACATCACAAGACCACCAATTTTTTAATGAAAACTTGCATCGAATTCAAAAAGTTCTGGAAGGATTTTTCTATCCCAAATTCAAAACAAATTGAAAATATAATCAGCACAATTAATACAACTTCCCCAGCTGACCCATGTCCAGTGGAATGGATTAAAAGTAATGCATAGGCCGCGGGGCAGGGTCCCGGCGGCCGTTGGTAACCGGGTGCTCGGCCGGTGCGGGGACCCTGGCCCGCGGACGTCATCGGCAAAAGGGGCGGGAGCGCGATGATGTCGAGGGCGACGGTGCCATTGATTGGCTCCAGCCGCGCGCGGGAGCGCGGTGGAGTCTGGGAGGCAGGAGGCGCGTGGCCTGGAGGGGAGGAGCCAGGAGTCGGCAACGGTTGCCAAAGCTCCTGCTCCTCCTCGGGGACGAGGCCGGCTTCTCCTGTGTGCCCCTCGTCCTTGCGGGGGGGGGGGGCTTGCGTTGCCAATTCGGGCGGTGTGGGGGGCCTGAGGGCACTCGGCGGCGCTGTTTAGAGGGCTTCGCAGAGGGCTGGAGTCGCGGATCCCTGGCGGAGGGACTCGGGGCGTCTGTGTGGGAAGCCCGGCGGCATTGGGCGCGAGCGAGGAGGGGCGCGCGCCTCGGGGCGGAGCGGCTCCCGAGGTCGGTGCGAGCATTTTGCCCCTCGCGTGCTCTGTCTGGCGGAGCCTCCCGCGTTTGCGGCCAGGCAGGTGGCTTCAGCTTCGCGGCCGGCTTCGGGCGCAGCTTCCTCGGCCTGCAGGAGGGTGGACGGTTTTGCAGCTGCCGTCCCGGGCCACCAGCACTGAGGGGGGAGGGGAGGAGGCGGCGTGTGTCACTTGCAGACGAGCGCCCGTGGCCGTTGTGTGCGTGCCTGCTTTGTGGGGTTTTGATTGAGGGACGGTCCGCTGTCAGCCCCTCCTTTGTTCCTTAGTTCGGTGGGAGTCCCCGCTCTAATTCTGGGGGTGTCCTTCTTGCTGCTCCTTTGTATTGCATTCCAGATTCTAGTGCGCGCTGCTCCCGGGTAACAGCGCGGGGTAGGTCCCTTGTGCCTGTGGCACATTACTGGAGAGGCTGTACAATTAGAGAGACCCGATCGCGAAAGGGGGAGGGTTCATTGGGAATTTTCCTCTTGCTGTGTTGCTGCGGGGGTTGAGAGGGCCCTCGGAGTATTAGCATGCAGCCTGGATGATAGGTGGGTTAGTTTTGTAGCTCTTGGCCTATTATAGCTACAGGTGCTTGATTTTACTGATGTAAACTGTTGTGGTGTCTGGATACTAAATGTAGTAATCCACATATGACTAAAGTTTTTGTTAGTCCCTTCCCTCAATTTTGCAGTTATACCAGCACTGGCCTACGCTATGGGTTCTTCGGTGCCTCCTACCATTGGTAGTGTGGTCGACTAGGTGGTATGGTCCACTTTGAGGTAAGGCGAGATTTGAGATTTTGCGGCCATAGATATGACCAGAAAGCATATCCTGGAGAGCCGGCGGATGATTGTAACCCACCAGTACCTGCAGGTACATCTGACGTAAGTGAGCCAGGCTTCGCTTTGGTCTGGGTATTTGATTCCCTAGGCTGTTCCCTATGCCTAAATTCGAACCTGCTTTAAAGGTTCAAATGTTTGCCCTCTGCCTTTCGGCATGAGGGCCGGCAGTGCGGGAGGGAAGCCCCTGGCTGGCGGGCTCAGCGGAGATTTGTCTTGGCTCATCCTGGGGAGAGGCATGGGCTTGGGAGTTGAGGGGGTTCACCGGGAGGTGGAGGTGTGTGCACTGGTTGCGGTGGGCCGGGGGGGGGCCTTGGTGGTGGACGGGGTGGGGCGGTGGTTACTGTGGTGGTGCGCAATGCGAGGGGGGGGGTCGGGGCAGGGGGTTTCCCAGCTTCCCGGGGCGGATTGCCGGTTTGTCGGTGGCCTCAGTGTGGTGCAACAGACACAGCCAGTGCCTGTAAGACCAGAGGGTCCCAGGTTCAAATCCCAGCTGGGGCTCCTGCCAACCCAGTCCCCATAGTTTGGGACTGGCTGTAGTGCCCTGGGCCGATCGGGAGGGAGGACTAGCCTAGTGGTCGAGCAGCTACCCGGTGCCCGGGAGACCAGGGGCTCTCGTTTTCTAATGGTGCTCCGGGTATCTGGGGGGTCGATGGCAAAAAAAAAAAAAAAAAAAAACTATATTACTGATGGCTATGACTAAGGGTCTAGGATGCCTTGTGCTCCAGTAGGGGCGCGGCTCATGGGCGTGGGGTTGGGGTGGACCGCAGTCTGGGTGGGGCAGTCGGGTTGGGGTCGTGGCGCTCTCGGGTCTTCAGTGCTTTCCCCACCTCGGGTTTCTCTGTGTTTTCTTTTTATGTCTCCACAGGTGGCGTTCGGACCTTGGCTTGCGGACTCGGAGATGGACCATGCGACACCGGGGCAGCAGGTGAGTGCTTGCGGAATGGGGGGGAAGGGGCTGTGATCGCGGGAGGGGGCAGGATACCGTGCGTTGGCCATCGCGGTATTAGTGTTGGCAGCGCCGCTATTCGGAGTCGTCCACTCTGCAGCGCCGACGATTCGTCCGCGTGGAGAGGGGCGGTAAGGGCACGGGGTAGGGAAGCGGCGTGCTGGAGGAGATTTGGCGGGGGGAAGGTCTCCAGACCGTGCGCCGGTCGAGTTGGAAGCGGTGTTCTGCGGATTGTTTAGCCTTATCCAGGTCGGTTGACAGTCGGAGAGGGTGGCGCGACGGTGCTCGGGTCGGGGGGGGGCCTCGGCGGAAGGTTGGCTAGGGCAGTTACGGTGTGTGCAGGAGATGGAAGGGGGGTCTTTCCAGGCGGGCAGGAGTGGTGGGGATTTAACAGCTAGGAGGCAGTGGGGCTGGGGTCTTATGGCCCACCTGGGAATGCACTTATCAACCGGTCTCCTCGGTCAGTGGGGTGACCATTTAAGTCTCTGTGAATACTCTGCCGAATAGATGGGCCACAAACAAAAAACAAAACAAAAAAACTTCAACAACATTAATAGTAATGACCGGGCATGGATATCGTAATTCATTGGACTGGGCGGGGCCCCGTGCGCTGCCGAGCCAGTCCCTCAAGCTCTCCGGGAGGGGTGGTTGGCCTGTTCCTCAGGTGGTTACGGGCCTTACAAACTGGGCTGCGGCAAGACCTGGAGCGAGGGGGGGGGTGTTTATGGCGGGCCCAGCAACTGCTGGCGCGTTCCATGCGGGCACTTTCCTTGCATGGTTAGGGGGGTAGGAGGTGGAGCTGACGGTAGGCAGAACCCGGCCCCTTATGGGTGTATATCAGAAAATGAATAAATAAATATATAAATAAAATATCAAAAAAAAAAAAAAAAAAAAACCAAACACAGACGATGTTTTCCCTCGGTAATTTCGGCCGGGCCGTCACTTGGTTCCGGGGGCCTACGCTGCCGGATCGGGGGTGGGGATTGAGGGTCATGCGCCTTCAGGATCGGAGGGGGGGCGACTGTGAACGGGGACGTTTGTTCGAAATTGCATGACTTAGGGGCTGTGTTGTGTTCCTTTCGTGGTTTTGGCCGTGCCGGTCTGGCTGGGGGGTAGGTGATGGGCCGGACGACTGGTGTTCTGGGGTAGTGCGTGGGTGTTAGGGGCAGTACCATCATTGGGGTGTGGAGAGCTACTTCACTGTGGGGTAGAGTGCTGGTACGCTCCGGGTATGAAGAAGTCTCGGTGCTGCGAATTACGGCTTCCTCGGCCTTGCTGAGGCAGTGGGCGGCGACAACTTTCGGAGTGTGGGGAATGCTCCGCGGTATGTCGGATTCAGTGGCAGGCATGTGGATTGGGGTCGGTGATGTCTGGGGAGAGACTTTCACGGGCATGACGGCTATGTGGGGGCTGTGACCGCCAGTTATCGGTCCGAGTCTTCTGTCAGGGGTCGGATGGTATACGGGCAGCTCATCGCCAGTTTGGTTTGCGGCCAAAGGCTATCTAGCCTTTCATGAGTGTCGCAAAGTGGGGGCTGGAGAGTCCAGCGCAGCCACGGGCAGGGTGGGGTGCGTGGCAAGGCACCAATGGGCAGGGGAGTGATGAGGTGTGCGCCCGTTGCGGCCGAATGCTGGGATCGGTCTTGCGTATCCCCTCTGGGTAGCCTGGGGTGGTGGACGGCTTTCCAGTCCCCATTGGGGGTCGGTGGCGGTCCCATAGGTTGGGAGGTCCAGCATGAAAACGCAAGGGGCGGGCCTGCCAATTGGAGACAAGGGGGGGGGTATTCGACTCAATGCCTTTGGGGGCTACCGGGGACTTGCTGCTCGGCTACGCTGGAAGGATGTTGAGGTCTGCTGCCTCCCTCTTCCGGGCTGGGATTCCTGATATAATTCGGGGTCTTCTATCTGGGTGGGGGCTGGGCCACGCTCCAGCAGTGTGGGGGTGGGTCGTGGTCTAGAGGGACAGCAGGAGGCAGTACATTGGTGGGGCGGCGGTTGTTGCATGGTCATCCAGCTTTGGGGGGCGACTCGTGGGGGTGGTGGCGGGGTTGCTGAGCAAGGAGTTTTTCGGCCATGGCGGTCGGCCAGGGTTTCCGGCTGGTTCAGGCGCCCGGGAGGCGGGGGTCACGTGATTTTCGCTGTCTGCTGGTGGCGGGACAAACAACCTAAGGCCCCTTTTGCCCATGGGTCATTCCCTCAGGGCGGGGACGGTTCGGGAGAGTCGGTGGACGGTGTGGACCCTTCCGTTCCTGATCCGGCAGGGACATCGTTTATGGTGGGGGAGTGTGGTCGCAGTGTATGCAGCCTGTACTTTTGCTGGGGCCACTGGGAGTGAGCCGGTTTGGCTCCGGTTACGTGTTGGGGGGGCGCTGACGGGGTCGTGCCGCCGCCCTCGGCTCTGGTAGGTTATCTAGGCCGTCAAAAGCAGAAACCGAAGAAAACGGGCGGGGGGGGAAGGGTCTCGGCAGTGCGTATTCGGCGGGTGGATATTCCTGCATTCCTGAGGTGCGAGCATAAGGCTGTCTGGGGGGGGGAAGTCTTTCTCCTCTAGGGGTGGCGGAGTGTTTGGCCACCATTGGCCGGTGTGTTGGGTATGTGTGATTTGGCAGGGGGTGCACCTGGTCGCAGCTTGGTTTGGGGGGGGCGGCTTCGGGACATTAATGTCGCCAGTGCTGGAGGAGGGATCTCGGAGGTGTCCGGGATCCAGAGCTCTAGGCCGCACTGGGGCCGGGGCGGGGCGCCTTCGACCTGACATTAATGTCCTCTGTGCCGGTGGCGGGATCCCAGAGGTTTCTGGGGTCCGGAGCCTTAGGCTATACTTGGGCCGGGGGCGGGGTGCCCCCGACCCGGGCATCCCCTGGCTCACTTTTGCTAATTACATGGCGAGGTCGGGGAAAGGGGATTAGGAAGATTGCGGTTGGCATGACCGCGGCAGAAACGGAGGCAGGGTCACCTTGCTAATAGCATGGCTGGTGAGGCATTGCTCCGCTGCGGGTCACCTTGCTATAGCATGGCTGGTGAGGCATTACTCTGATGTTTGGATTGTTATGAGGATTATTCTTGAACTGTAATGTTCGGTATGTTATAAATTAATAAAGCTGCGACCGGTGCTTTTCCCAAGAGTGGTGTATGTGTGGATTCTTTGGGAAAGGTGGGTGTGGGGGGGGTCTAAAATGTGGAGGGGCAAGGGTGGATGGTTGAAGGGGCCCGGAGCACCGTGTCCGAGCTACCTTGGTTAATGCATAGGCCACGGGGCAGGGTCCCGGCGGCCGTTGGTAACCGGGTGCTCGGCCAGTGCGGGGACCCTGGCCCGCGGACGTCATCGGCGAAAGGGGCGGGAGCGCGATGATGTCGAGGGCGACGGTGCCATTGATTGGCTCCAGCCGCGCGCGGGAGCGCGGTGGAGTCTGGGAGGCAGGAGGCGCGTGGCCTGGAGGGGAGGAGCCAGGAGTCGGCAACGGTTGCCGAAGCTCCTGCTCCTCCTTGGGGACGAAGCCGGCTTCCCTCCCTCCCTCCCTATTTTAGGGATGTGGGTTGGGGGCTGAAGGGGTGTCACAGCTGGGGGGGGCGGGATCCCGTAGGTTTCCGGGGTCCGGAGCCTTAGGCTATACTTGGGCCGGGGGCGGGGTGCCCCCGACCCCGGCATCCCCTGGCTGACTTTTGCTAATTACATGGCGAGGTCGGGGAAAGGGGATTAGGAAGATTGCGGTTGGCATGACCGCGGCAGAAGCGGAGGCAGGGTCACCTTGCTAATAGCATGGCTGGTGAGGCATTGCTCCGCTGCGGGTCACCTTGCTATAGCATGGCTGGTGAGGCATTACTCCGATGTTTGGATTGTTATGAGGATTATTCTTGAACTGTAATGTTCGGTATGTTATAAATTAATAAAGCTGCGACCGGTGCTTTTCCCAAGAGTGGTGTATGTGTGGATTCTTTGGGAAAGGTGGGTGTGGAGGGGGGGCTAAAATGTGGAGGGGCAAGGGTGGATGGTTGAAGGGGCCCGGAGCACCGTGTCCGAGCTACCTCGGTTACTAAAAATCAAATTAGTTTTCACATTGTAAATATCGTCAACAACTCTTTAAAACAAGGACACTTACCATCTATACTAAAGAAAGCTATAATTTGACCAATCTATAAAGGTAAATCACTAGACATCACTGACCCCAAGTCATACCGTCCTATTTCAAGTTTACCTTTTATATCAAAAGTTTACCTTTTATATCAAAAATTATAGAAAAAGTAGTACAAAAACAACTGCAAGATCATATTGACTTACATGCCCCGCTGGATATACATCAGCATGGCTTTAAACCAAATCACAATGTGAAAACGCTACTGATTTCTCTCTTTAATAATCTTATAACAGGTCTTGATAAAAATAAATTATTTCTATTAATCTTCATCGATGTCTCAACAGCATTTGATACTGTGTCTCACTCAATAATGCTGCAACGTCTACGAAATATTGGTTTATCCAACAATACAATAAAATGGTTTGCTTCTTATTTAACCAATCGTTCACAGCTAGTAAAAAATGGGGAGAAAAAATCCTCACAATTCACGATTGTACAAGGTATTCCGCAAGGTTCTGCTTTATCATCTATCCTCTTTAATATCTATATTCAACCCATATATCAAATTTTTAAACATCATGAAATGGATTATCATTTATATGCTGATGACATTATGATACCTTTGATACAACAAAAATTAATAGCTGCTTGAATGATATGAATAATTGGCTCAATAACAACAATTTAAAAATAAATTCTGACAAAACGGAAGCATTGTTCATATCGAATTGTCAGTCCTTAAAACTACCAAGTGAAATTAACCTATTAAATAAAAAAATAAAAATTAAAGATGAAGTAAGATATTTAGGTATAACCTTAGATAAATATTTAAACTTAAAATCTCATATAAACAAAATTGCAGCTAAAGCATACCATCGCTTAAAGATTATAAGAAGACAAATCAATATTAAATACAAATCACTTTCGCATGGTATTTATATTCTCTTATATACCGTGCTATTCTGCATCAGTGTGGTTTACATTGAACAGGGTATTATAACTTGGAGATAACTATTTTACAGGGAACATGGGCTATGGAGGGTTAAGTGGCTTGCCCAAGACCACAAGGAGCACCTCTGGGACTAGAAACCCCAGTCCTTCCGGCCCAAGGTTGCTGTCCTCTAGTGGGATTTGAACCCCTGACCTTCTGGCCTGAAGTACCTTGCCCCAACCACTAGGCTACTCCTCCACTCTGCAAGCTGTCAAGCTGTCATAACACCCCTACTTGATTTTGGAAACGTCTTGCATCAAGGTCTTCCTAAAAACTCTATCCATCCTCTCCAATTAGTTCAAAACACTACTGCACGTATAATTACTGGCTCTGCAAAATTTGATCACATAACTCCTGTCCTTAAACAGTTACATTTCCTTCCAATTATTGCAAGAGCAAAATACAAAAACCTAATGATTATTTTCAAACTCTTTCACCAATCTTCAGCAGATATTCTATAGCATATAATATCCAAAGACAAGAGCCTAAGACCTAGACGATCTCATAACTCCAATAAGCTTAGTACACCTTTAAACTTCAATAGATCAAAACAGATGACCTCTAAAAGAGCATTTTCCTTCATGGCACCAGAGGTATGGAATTCTATTCCTGAAGAATTAAGAGCTCAGGAAGACATCAAAGACTTTCGCATATCTTTAAAGACTTATTTATTCATTGAATCATTTGGTCAAATAAATTAAATTGATCAACTTGTATATCCAATTTCACTATGAGATAATATTATAATTTACTGTTTGTACTGTATTTATATTGTAATGTATTGTATTTGATCTTCCCATGCCCTCACCATGTAAGTCCTTTGTTGTCTTGTCAACCACTTTGATTGAAGGATAAGGTGGTGTACAAAACTGGTTAAATAAATAAATAATACTGTACATGAGGAGCAGGAGTCAATTTTAGCAGGCAGTGAAAAAGGTGCCAGATCAGCAGACCAGGACACTCGGGCCAGCAGCGGTGCAGCGGGTCGGTCTCCGCTGCCTAACTGGGGCACTGGCAGCCCCCATTGGGCTCAAGCGGTGGGAATTTGGGGTCTTGGGGGCTCAGGACATGTGATGGCATGATACAATAAAATAATAAAACCCACAACCAATCAAGATCTACCCACCCGCTCTTCCCCCACATCATATTAAATATTAAAAAACAAATAATACTGTATACTTGTAGAGTGCATGTGCTTAGCGGAAGAGTTATTTCAGAGCATGGGTAGAATTGTGATATAAAATCTATGCATAAAAGAGCATATTTACTAAAGTGTGTTAACGTTGGGCAGCTTAATGCTCATAAGTAGTCAAAACTTAGGGGTATGTTTACTAATGACCAAGGGCGCAAAGAGTGCCACGTGCAAACGTTATCAGCGTGCAGAAGCAGTTATCACTCCGTAAAGCGCCAATAACATAGGCTTAACAGACAGTAACCTGTTACCAGCAAAAATACATTACAAGTGGGTGGAGAAGGGACGTTAACTGGGCAGTGTGTAGGCAGAGACTCTTATCGTGTGTTACAGGCACAGCCGCCAGGAACCTTAAAGACAGCTAAAGCATTAGAAAAGATAGAAAGAGTTCAAGACCAGCCTGCAGATCAGGAATGATAAGTCCAGGTGTGTTAACATTATCCTACATTTCCAGAGCTGTATCAGCATGTGCAATCCTCCCTATCTATTCCAGCATTAGCCCTCGTGCTGAGAAGCTGCATCAACACTGGCTGGATGGCAGAGGTTTCTACTGGTGCCCAAACACTGTGCGGGCATTACGAGGGATGTGCGCGCACACAGCGCGGACATTGACAACATCCAAGCATTAAAGGAGGACTAAGGGCCAAGTAAGAATGCCAGATGACACCTATTTTGGACAGTGGGGGTCATAGGTGTGTGGGGGTGTCCAGAGGACTGTGAGCTACAGCAACGAGTGTGATGCCCAGGCTTTATGGCTCTGTATACAACATGTTGAACAGTCAGTTAGCCAGAAGCTTCACAAACTGTGTGAGACACTATTTATGGGCAGAAGGTTGGTTTTCAGTAAGTAGTTACAACCTGTGGGAGTCACTGGCTGACTAGCTATGCCTGTACACATGTTGTCCCCAACGTGCATTCCCAGTCACACCATCCTCAAGGCCCATCCACACAGCATGCCCCTACTCTTACCTCCTAACATGACACAGCTGTGATGTTGCTGTTGTTAACTGCCGTCGAGTCGGAGTCAACTCATAGCGACCCTCTGGATAGCTATCCTAAATTGTGTTCGGTCTTCAGTCAGGCGGCTCATTGTTGACAGACTGATACCCGCAGTTGCTGTTATTATATCGATCCATCTCATCGCTGGCCTTCCTCTTTTGCGTTGACCTTCTATCTTGCCAAGCATGATGTCTTTCTCTAATGATCTCTTTCTTCGCATGATATGTCCAAAGTATGAAAGTCGAAGTCTTGTCATCAGAACTTCTAAAGAAAGCTTAGGTTTGATCTCCTCTAGTACCGACTGGTTTGTTCTTTGGGCAGTCCATGGTATACACAGTATTCACCGCCAGCACCATAATTCAAAGGCATCAATTTTCTTCCTGTCTATCTTTTTCACTGTCCAGCTTTCACATCCATATGATGTTATTGAAAATACCATGGCTTGAACAAGTCGAATCTTTGTATGGAGAGAGACATCTCTATTCTTGAGAAACTTATCTAGGTCTTTCATAGCCATTCTGCCAAGAGCAATGCGTCGTCTGATTTCTTGACTGCTTGTTGCTTCTTTATTGATAGTTGATCCAAGTAGGGTAAAGTTGTTCACGATTTCAATTTCTTCTCCTTCAATGATGAACCTGTTGATTATGCCAGTTGTCATGATCTTTGTCTTCTTTACATTAAGGTGCAGGCCCATTTTGAGACTATGTTCTTTGATTGTGAGAAGCAAATGTTTCAGATCATCTTCACTTTCAGCCAGTGTTGTCTTCATACAATCCTTCTTCTCTGATGATTTGTTCTGCATATAAATTAAACAAATAGGGAGAAAGTATGCAGCCTTGTCTTACACCTTTGCTTATTTTAAACCATTCTGTTTCTCCTTGTTCCGTTCAAACTGTTGCTTCTTGATCAATGTACAGATTGTTCAAGAGAACAATCAGGTGTTCTGGTATACCCATGCTTCTTAATGTGGCCCAGAGTTTCTCATTGTTTACACAGTCAAAAGCCTTGCTATAGTTGATAAAGCACAAATAGATATAAATATAAAAATGACAGAAAAAGACCACATGGCCTATCTAGTCTGTCCTTCCATATCAACAACTACAACAGTCCACTTTTTACCTTTAGAGATCCTCTGTGTTGGTCCCATGCTTTTTTGAATTCAGTTACTGTCCTCATCTCTACCACCTCCACTGGGAGACTATTCCATGGATCCACTACTCTTTCTGTAAAGAAATATTTCCGCATATCACTCCTGAATCTATCTCCCTTCACCCTCATCCCATGTCCCCTCGTAGCAGAACTTGCTTTCAATTGAAAGAGGCTCTCTCCCTGAACATTTATGCCATGGAGGTATTTAAACATCTCAATCATATTACCTCTATCCCGCCTTTCCTCTAAGGTGTACATATTAAGATCCTTAAGTCTGTCCTCATATGCTTTATAATGAAGCCAACTAATCATTTTAGTAGCAACCCTCTGCACCGACTCCATACTGTTCACATCCTTTTGAAGGTGCGGTCTCCAGAATTGCACACTATACTCCAAATGATGTCGCACCAAAGACTTATACAGAGGCATTATCACCTCCTTTTTTCTGCTAGCCATTCCTCTCCGTATGCACCCAAGCATCCTTCTAGCTTTTGCCGTCACCTTTTCTACCTGTTTAGCTACTTTAAGATCATCAGACACAACCACGCCTAGGTCCCGCTCTTCTTTAGTGGACAAAAGTACTTTACCCCCTATACTGTATTGCTCCCTTGGATTGCTGCAGCCCAAATGCATGACCTTACTTTTGGTATTCTTTAGTCTTTTCAAGGATCCATCTCACATCCACAATGATGTCTCTCTTTCCTCGCCCTTTCCTGAACCCTGCTTGCACTTCAGGTAGTTCTTGTTCCAGATATGATTGTAGTCTCTTTTGAAGAATCTTCAGTAGAATCTTGCTGGCATGTGGGATCAGAGCGATTGTGCGATAATTTCCACAGTCAGTTGGATCACCTTTCTTTAGTATTGGTATAAACACAGATCTTTTCCAGTCAGTTGGCCATGATGTTGTCTTCCATATTTCTTGGCAGAGCCTTGTAAGTATGGTAACAAATGCATCAGATTGTTTTAATACTTCTATGGGAATGCTATCAATGCCTAGTGCTTTGTTCTTTGATAAGGCTTTCAATGCTTCTTCAACTTCTTCTTTCATCACCAATGGTTCCCTATCATAAGGTACAGGTTGAAACGGCTGTTGGTCCACTTGATCTTTATCATATAAAAACTCTGTATATTACTTCCACCTTTTCTTGATCTTCTCAGCATCATTCAACATAGAACCTTGAACATCTTGTAACATTCCAATTCAGGGCTGGAACTTTTTCTTTAACTCTCGTAGCTTTAGGAAAGCCGATCTTGTTCTTCCTCTAATAGTTTCTGCTTTTATTTCCCTACATGCGTCATTGTAGTACTTTTCCTTGTCCTGTCTTGCTGCACGTTGGAAATCTCTGTTGAGTTCTGCGATTGTCTTTCTTTCTCCTCTGGCTTTAACTTCTCTGCGTTTCTGGGCAATTTTCAGAGTTTCTTCTGTCATCCATTTTGGCCGTTTTTGCTTTTTCACATTTTGAAGAGACTTCTCGCTTTCTTCCAACACAACTTTCTTGATGTCATTCCATAGCTCTTCTGGAGCTCTGTCATTTGTATCTAAAGCAGCAAATCGATTTTTCAGGTAGTCTTTAAATTCCAGTGGTATATTTTCAAGGTCATATTTTGTTGCATCCATGAGTGGTTTGCTCTTTTTCAACTTTAGCTTCAGTTTGCATACTAGTAGTTGATGATCTGTACCACAGTCAGCTCCAGGTTTTGTCTTTGTTGATGTTACAGAGCTTTTCCATCGTTGACTTCCACAGATGTAGTCAATTTGATTTTTATACAATCCATTGGGTGAAGTCCATGTGTACAGTCGCCACTTGTGTTGCTGGAAGAAGGTGTTTGAGATGAATAGATCGTTGGTCTTGCAGAATTCTATCAGTCTTTCTCCAGCTTCATTTCTGTTGCCAGTTCCATATTTTCCAACTACTTTGCCTTCTTCTTTGTTGCCAACCTTTGTGTTCCAGTCACCCATGACTATCAGGATATCCTGCTTGCATGTTCTGTCAATTTCAGCTTGTACTTGTTCATAGAACTCTTCAGTTTCATTCTCATCTGCAGATGTTGTTGGGGCATATACTTGAATTATAGTTGTGTTGATAGGCATTCCTTGTAGACGAATAGAGATTAAGCGTTCGCTGACTGCATTGTATTTCATTACAGTTCTTGCAAGTTTCTTCTTTATTATAAATGCAACACCATTTCTTCTTTGTCTTTCATTTCCAGCATAGTAGACCATGTGATCATCTGATACAAAGTGCCCGATGCCAGTCCATTTCAGTTCTCTGACACCCAACAGATCAAGTTGTACACGTTCCATTTCATTCTTGACCACCTCCAACTTCCCTTGGTTCATGCTTCGTACGTTCCATGTTCCAATGTGTAAGACATCTTTACAGCTTCTGACTCTCATTTCATGCGCAGCTACATCAGCAGTCAGACGTCCCGAGTGCTTTGATCCAACCACATCATAAATGCTGACTTTACTCTGAAAAATCTTCAGCTCTTCCCCAGTAGCTAGTTGAGTGCCTTCCAACCTGGGGGTCTCATCTTCCAGCACTATAGCACAATTTGTTTTGTTGTAACTATCCATTGGGTTTTCATGGCAAGATACAGAAGTAGATTGCCGGGCCTTTCTTCCATGCAGTTTAAGTTTGATGTTGTTGCAATTGTCACAGAAATGTGATCCTCCGCCGTCAACACTATCCCATTCTGCTGCTGCCCAGATGGGTGGTTTGTCTTGGTCTGGCACCTCAGCTGAGACCTGTCCATCTTGGGAGACCCTGCCAGTAGTTAAACTACTGATAGTTTAGCTCTCAGCATCACTGATGCACACAAGCCCTCACAGCACGACAAGCTGCAAGCCAAGTGAGGGCATTGCCTGCTGGCTTGACTGGAGTGAGTTGAGGAGACAGGGTCGCATCAGGGAGAACTCCATCACATGTGTGCATGCAGCAATTCTCATCTCTGACTGAGCCTTCAGGACTCAGGACACCCCTGGCTGCACAGATGAGAGGCCTAATTAATATCAGCTGCCATAATAGATGTATCTGCAGCAACACTGTTGGCCCCATTGGCAGCTGCAGCCTATTGGGATGTAGGCTCACGTAGAGGACTGGCCTCTGTGAATGTCCAATGGAGTCACTGAGTTGGTGAAGCAGTAAAGAACCTGTGCTCTTGTCCTAAGCTGCAGTCACAGAGTGAACTCTGGGGGCCTCTTAGCTCCATGCACAGTATGCATATACAGGCATGTCCATCTCAGGCACATCTGCACACAATATGCACTATTTCAGCACTGACCACAGCATTCAGCATGACATTATGTATTACTCCATAACAACAACCAGGCTTATGCTTAAAGAGCCGACATGCTTTGGTTTGACTGATTGTGAATATGGCACAATGACCTCGGAATGGTCTATGCACAACTCCAGCTGGTGGAATGTGCCACAGGATAAGAACATAAGATACACCATACTGGGTCAGACCAAGGTCCATCAAGCCCAGTATCCTGTTTCAAACAGTGGCCAATCCAGATCACAAGTACCTAGTAGGTTCCCCAAAAGGCACACAGGTTCCACAATGCTCATCCTAGAGCAAACAGTGGATTTGCAGGGACCTCTTTAATAGTGGTTTATGGAAATTTCCTCCAGGAACTTGTCCAAACTTTTTTTAAACGCAGCTACAAATAAATGGGCTACATTGTAGCTTCATTGTGTGTTCCCTAGTCTTTCTGCTTTTTAATGGCATAAACCAGTGGTTCTCAACCCAGTCCTCTGGGACCCCTAGTCCAGTTGGGTTTTCAGGGTATCCACAATGAATATGCATGAGATAGATCTGCATACAATGGAAGCAGTGCATGCAGATCTATCTCATGCATATTCATTGTGGATATTACACTCCATTCATTTATTTATAGACCTCTATCATATCTCCCCTCAGCCATCAAAGAGCCCTAACCTTTTACACCTTTACTCATAGGGGTATCCTTTCATTCTCTTTACCACTTTGGTGGCTCTTCTCTGTACCTTTTCTGCTTTTAGTGACTTATGGTGCTTTTGCATTGATGTAGTGGAAGCAGGAAGAAGAGGTCATACTAGGGAACAAGCTTTGATTGTGTGTGAGCAACAATGGATTTTCCTATTGCAAATAGTGATTCCAGGGGGTCTCAATCTGCAAATTGATTGGGGTGCCTGTTTGTGAATTCATTGTTTGGTTCTGCTGTCTGTTTGTGATGTCTCTTTAAGTATTTAAAGTTAGGATTGTGCGGTAGGTCGCATGTGTGGCGTTTTTGAGCTGGTCTGGTTCTGGTGAAGTAATACCGTGACTGAATGTTAGGCTTGAATTAGCAGAGCTGTGGTAAGAGGGGGTTCTGATATTCATATGGTTATTTGTTTTCTTGACTATGGGTATTATTGAGGGCCTTATTTTTTGTTCTTTGTCTCTTGAGAGTGATAACTTATTACCCCCTGAAGAAGCATTTAGCACAACGCTAATGGGCGCCGTGGAAAGGCGTTGGGGTGCAGCAGATCGGAGCATTGGCTGAGACCTTTGTAAACTGATCTCTTGGAAGCTGTTTAAGATAAGTTTTTGCTGTGAAGCTCTTGATCTGTTGGGCTTTAATTGAAAAAATGTTTGGTTAATTTTGAAAGAGGGGAATTCTTAAGGTCGTTGACGTGTTGGGACTATGGCGTGAGGGGTTTCCCCATTGCCTGTTGTAGATCCTATTTTGATCTGAGAACTCCTCTCTCTTTTGGTTCCGATGTTAAAATATCACAGAAAGTTTTGATAATTTAATGGAATGATTTTTCTTATTCAGTGAATTTTAGTTCACTCTGGAAGTGACCTGCTTTTGAACATAAGATGTTCCATGAAAGCTCTTCACCAACAGATGCAGAACATAAGGGCTAAATAAAACATGCCATTCCAATATGCTGCAGTTGTACAGGGTACCAAATAACTAGCATCACATACTGCAGTTTTCTGGTAGTGAAACATCTTCTCTATAACCTGGAGAGACCATCTATTGTGATGTATGGACTAGGCACAGGTGATGTGCGCCCTTCCTCACATTCAAGGTGGCCGGTGAAAAGGGACACTTGTACATGTGGTGGCTGTTATGTCCATGAAGTAAACAATGTGCCTACACATTACAGAGCTCATGTGATGGATTGCTGCATTCTCCACAGGGACAAAATTAGCATATAGGTGCTCAGATTATGAAGTGCATCCTGGGAAATAAAGAGGCTAACCAATACTGGCACACATAGCCCATATTGCAGCCAGAGTGGTGACCTTGATCACTAGAGCATTGCTCAGTACCTGCATGTCTTGTTTGACGAAGGAGCAAGTGTACATGGCCTCTCCGGAGAGGGCAGGATTGTCTGGGATGGACCTCATCGGTCATGAATGAGGTTTGAGTTTGGTGTATGTGCAAAAGTACTTATCTTGTAGTGTACAGCAGGTCACAAGAGAATGCATGCCCTGCAGATTTGCTGCCTCAGGGATTAGTGTCATCCTGCAGCCCAGTGGACCTTTGTGTGTGAATGTTGTTTGGATTAAGAGGTACAGTTGAGGTAAGAGCATCTTGTCCTTACATGTGGCTTGGCCTTTGGACAGGATATCGTTGCTGCTGCTTTGTGTACCACTGCAGGCAGGCCCTAGGTGTGGTTTACAACTGTCTCAGAATGTGCCTGCAATGTTGTTTCAGGTCCTGGGTTTAAGCCATTGCAGGCAGGGTCCTGTAGTCTGATTTATTCTAGAGACTGCTTATGGCAAATGGTGTGGTGGTGTAGCCAACTAGTTAGAGCACTGGCTCAGTAAAGCACAGGCCAGTGTTCAAATCCTACTTGGGGTCTTGGGAAAGCCACTTTACCCTGCATTGTCTTAGAAGAACAGCCTGGCAATTTACTTCTGGTCTCCCAGCTGGGTTACCACAAGTCAACATTGACTTAAGTGCATTTATTATTAGTCTGTTTTATGTGTTAGGACTGCACATTGCAATCGTACAACTTAAGCTTAAGTGAGAAATCATAAGAACCTGCACAAGTTTGCACACCTGCGAATTCCTCACTTAAGCTTAATTCATGCTATTTTATATAACTCTCTGTGTATGTGTGCTTCCTTCTTTGCATTTGTATTCAGAGAATTGAAGTCCAAGAGCCGAGGCTGAATTTTTCTTCCTGATCAGGAGTAGCACAGGCAAAGAGATTCTTTCAGCACCCATCTGACAGCATGACTTCATTGGTTCTGCTGCAGCACGTTGCAAAGGGTCATACAACTTCACCCTGTAGATGCACGACACCTGAATTCTACATGACTGGAAACGTTCATGATAACTCTGAATGAACATCTTTTGCTCCATCACATATAGGCAATGCATGCAGGCACGTCACGCTCCTGAGATGGCCACCTGCCAGATCATCACAGATCCGTACTTGCTCCATTGGCCAATGTGGGAGACACATCAGTTCAGAGATATGAATGGATGCCAGGTGTGTAACATCGTGCGATTGACCTTGTTCACCAGACAGTAAGAGTCTAGATCTTATCTGCACAAGAGCACCTTGCGTTTGCATGCAGCTTCTACAGATGTGTGGTTGTTCTGTCCTTGGATCATAGACTACTTACTTGGCCAGTTGTTATATGCATATGTGTCAGGGAGACAGTTCTGACACCCAAACGGTAATAGATCTTCCCTGTGGCACAACTATTTTTCACACACACTACAACTGAGGTTAGCTGCATTTATAAGGTCACATCGGGCACATTGGGGCAGCAAAGCCACACAGCACTCTCATCTACCCCCATACTACTACTATTACTGAATATTTGTATAGCGCTACAAGACATACGCAGCGCTGCACAGACACATGTAAAAGACGGTCCCTGCTCATCAGAGCTTACAATCTAGTCAAGACAGACAACACAGTAGCTGTAGACATGGGATACATCTAGGGGTAATGGACCAGGTGAATCAAGATCAGAAAGTAGCAGTGAAGAGGTGAGTTTTCAGCCTGAATTTGAAAAGGACCAGAGAAGGCGCCTGACGTACAGACTCAGGTAGTTTGTTCCAGGCATAAAGAGCAGCAAGGTGAAAGGAGCAAAGTCTGGAGTTAGCAATAGAAGAGAAGGGACAGATAGAAGCAATTTGCCAGAAGAGCGGAGTTCCCGAGGAGGGGTTTAGGGAGAGAGAAGAGAGGAAAGATAGTGAGGAGCTGCAGAGTGAATGCACTTATAGATCAGCAGGGGAAGTTTGAACTGGATGCGGAAATGGATAGGTAGCCAATGAAGTGACTTGAGAAGAGGTGTAATATGAGCACGACGAGGCTGGCGGAAGATTACAATTTAGTATAGCTATATGACTTAGCTGCAATTCATTCCGAGCTCATAAACACCACAGAATCCCACATTTACGACGTGGCACGTTTTGGGTCTAAGAAGTATCGACCCTGCATCAGGTAAAAAGAGTTCTGCAGTTGAAAAGCTTCAATGTTCCGAAAGACAGAGCCATTTCGCTTAAAAAAGCTGGTGTCTGACATAGAAAATGATGAGCCAGGTTAAAGAAATCATTCGGCCAATAGATGTTCGTTGTTGTTTACTCACCAATCAGATGGGAAAGACCCTATGAGTAAAGGGAACCTCCTATCCTGAGTGGGCAGATCTAGTTAAAGGCTCTGTCTTTCGGAACATTGAAGCTTTTCAACTGCAGGACTTTCTTTTTACCTGATGCAGGGTCAATACTTCTCAGACCCGAAATGTGCCACGTCGTAAATGTGGGATTCTGTGGTGTTTATGAGCTCAGAATGAATTGCAACTAAGTGATATAGCTATACTAAATTGTTTACTTGTTTAAATGATTAAAAAGGAGAAATCACAGCGAGAGGGTGGATTTGATTCCCCCTACTTTTGGTGATAAACTCCGACAAAAAGATTTAGGGTCTGTTTATTACTTTTTCAGAGTTACTTTTTGAGGTTTATATTGCACTCTGAATAGGGGTTTCTCTTATTTGTTTTTGGTGGAAGATTAGGCACACAGCAGAGTGCTGAACAAAATGAAGTGGGGAGAGATGATTTAGATGGAGACCAGCAAGGAGGAGGTTACAATAGTACCATCCATCAGCATATATCCATCATGTTCACTCATGTATTTCCCTGCCAGCTGTATACCATGGCCCACATGGTAAAATTTTACTCATTGGGACGTATCACTCACACCTCTCCTGCGGCTGATGTGCACGTCATCACTCCTGCCAGTCATTCTTTTGATGCCCACATTGTGGCCATGCTGGCACCTCCAGGGCACACTTCTACCCAATCCTATGCCACCCACTGATAGCACAGCGGTTACATGAGCACCCCTCACTGATACCGTCAAACTGCCTCCGACATTATCCTCACACTCACTGTCTACACATAAGGGACATATGGATGTGACATCAGCTATTACCTTTGCTCCCATCCAGCAGCTCAAATAGGATAGGCTCCCTAATCCTGCGTTTAGGAAACCGTCCTTATTGGGCATTAAGATGCATTCTTGGCACCCTTACCGGCCGATGTCCTGTTACTGCTCGAGAACCGGCCACTAGCACCCTTACTGCTGGAACGTCTACTCCCCGCCTCATCCTTTAACACATGTTACAGCCCTTAACGATGCCGTTTTGTGCTCGCAAATGGTGCGCCCTTAATGATCCTTAGTAAGCATACCCCTTCGTGTCAGGGCCAGGTCAGGGCCCTTCCAATGATATGGATCATTCTCAGTATGTCCCCATGAAGTTATCAAGTTCGGAGGACTTTACCAGTCTAAACCAGCCGCCATACTTAATGTGGCTGCACTCATTCACCACCCACTGAGCTGGCGGTAAGCGCACTTGCATTAACTGCAACAATCAGTTAACATGAGCTAATGACACCCATGCAAATCATGATATGCAGTCAATACCCATTCTCCACCCTAAACCCGCCCAGACCCCCCTCATCCTGCACAAAGTGGTTAGCATGGGATTTTTACTGTAGCTGCATTTTTGACATGCAGTAAGAGTTACCATGACCCTGTGCTAATTGCTTAGCATGGGATTTAGCGCCCATTAACTGTCACCATACTTCAGTAAACATTAGGAGTGTTTGGATCCAAAGCTTTCATTTTATTTTGTTTTGTTGTAAAATTTTGTTTATTTTTATATCAGAACATTTAAAATAGAAACATAGAAACATGACAGCAGTTTGCCCTATTACATAATAATGCGCATTACTGTGCAAGAGCACCCACTGTTATTGCAATAGCATGCACTATTCATTCATGTGCGCATGCAATTAGTGCATGCTATTGTGTAATATTGTGCACCATTGCACAGTAGTGCATGGTCTTGTGCAATAGGGTAACTATTGACAAAAAACAGGAAATTACATGAATGTCATAATTTCTCACAGCACTAGCATCGCTGCCTTTCCTGAAAGTTAAAACACATCCCTGGTAAACATGCCCAAAGTATGAAGTGTACTGTCTTTGCCGTCAGTCTAAGTGCTGTCGCTGCAGGGTTTATGCTGGTATTTTATAGACACACATAGGCACGTATTTGTCTTTATAAAATAGGCTTAAAATAGGCATCTTCTCCATCTCCAAACCTATGTTTATGATAGGACATTGTTTCATCTGGAAAATCTCGAAACTCACTGTCAACAGTAAGCTCTATGGGCCCGATATTCAACAGCGGAGGCTAGCTGCTGCTGCTGACTTTAAACCCAGATAGCCAATGCTGCGGCCATATCCGAACCCCAGCGGTTGCCCAGATTGCCAGGAAGCTAACCGTGCAGGGCAATATTCAGCTGCTGCCCAGTCAGCTTCTAGTTGAGGGGTTCTCGCTGAAGAGCACAAAAAGGGCAAGTCGTAGAGCAACTCTGAAGCCCAGTTAGCTTCAGCAGTGAAATTTAGGCAGGACAGAGGTGATATTGAGCTGCTGCCCGGTTATCACTAAGCGGCAAAAGTCAGGCACAGTAAAGGCTAGTGTAGTGGCAGCACCCGTGGACATCCTGGTTAGAGGGTTAACGGGTCTGCTAGCTATGTTAATCCCTTTGAATATCGGACCCTATCATCTTACCATATGGCAGGTTGGAGATTGGTTTGAAGTTTTTCTTTTTCTCAGTCTCAAGGGGACCGCTTCTGCAATAGTGATCTTTCTTTTATTTTATATTTATAACCATTTTACAATATACACTTGTAAAGGAAAAAAGAATCCAAATGTCATATATAAAGAAAGCAATTAAACAAGTTACAAAGAAATTAATTAAACATACTGGAAACCAAAAGTCCTCAAAACTGGTTTAAAGGCCTCAAAACAGCCGATGGGGTGGCTCATATAACGCCTCAACCCCACTTAATGCATATTTTCATAAAATGTCTCAAAGCTATTTAAATTTTTTAATTCTTTGTACCCAGTGGTATGAAAATTGTCTCTTTTCAGATACATCTCAAAAATTTTAAATCAAAAATTATTGCAACAGTTAATTACATCACTTATAAAGATTTGTTTCTTCTTTCCTCCCAGTACTTCTCCCACATTGGCCTGACATTAATGTTTTGGTTTCTGCCTGCCTCCAGGGTTTGTGCGTTTTCAAACTTACTGTTTGCACCATCTTGCAGGCAAGCAAACACCAAGCCAATAAAATTCTTCAGTCCCTCGCAGGCGTTTCCATGCAAATATACTTTAAAGATTTTCATCCAGAGTACTCAAAAACACAGAATAAATGTCTTTGTTAAATAGTAGAATTACAATATATGTCCCACATCAGAGTTCGACTCGCAACCTTGAGACCTCCAAAATAAGCCAGGAGAAACCAAACAGTTTGCTTATGACAACATCGTCATTTTGGCATGAGTACTTGACAAAGGGACTCTTCACTTCAAAAGGGTGTCCTAATTAAACTCAATAAAATGTTGTCCATTCTGTCTCTGCCTTCAATCTTGCTGGTACAACTCGATGTAAATTGTGGCAACTGGAAAGCTGAATTTTCAATCATCGATTAAAATCACCACCCCAGGGATTTGGAGGGATATGGGCTACATTAGCAAACCTCAAATATGCAAGCAGATGTGGACGTCCAATGCAATGTGCCATTACTGGTGCACTAGTCTCTTGGTTAATAATCTCCTATGCTCATTCATATACTGTATAGTCTAAACATCCAGATGGTCTTCACCACATATATCAATGGACATAGAGCACTCCCATGGTATGGCACTCACGCGGAAATTTCATAAATATAGGTCTCCTGCCCAGTAGTTGAAGAGGATTATCAACCAGAACATGCAAACACAATTGAGTCCGATTCTAGAACATCCACATCCTGCCGGCAGAAACTTTTAAAGTGAAAATGGGCACGTAAAATACCTGATTCTGAAACCGTGGATGTAGACACGCCTATGGTTCCAGAATCAGGGAGATATACGTTTCCGATACAGCACAAATAAAACGTCTGGGGAAACACAGGCCCTTGCTGCTATAATGGTATATGGGTAAACACAGCAAATGGCCTGTACATCCCTGTGCTCTCTGAATTCTGAAAAGATAAACGTTTGCGATGCCTCCCGTCTCCATGTGGCCGCGCCTCCGCTGGCCAAACGTACATCTCCTAAGCTGATGCTCACACTGGCAGTGTTGTGCTCATGCAAACAACACATTAATATTGATGATACAGATAAGGTCATGCAACCAGACTGTATATACTACTTCTGTTGCATATACGTAACACTACAAACTTATCTAAGTGCGCCAAAGCCATTGTAAAAGCAACCGGAAAGTGAGATGTTTGTCCTGACAGGCCCTGCAGCAAAACATGCATGGCATTTGATGAACACCTTAGTTATTCTTTCAGTGGTCATCACTGAAAACGTTATTTATAATGCTAAGAATGGGCCAGAAAAAACTGAAATGGGTCTGTACAGCTACATGTCAAAACATATCTCTGTCATTCACAGGAAACCATCAGGATGAGAACATGCAACAGTGCAAACATCAGAAACACACGCCCAAAAGCACCATCATCTGTCCTGACAAATATGCACAAAGTTAGAGACCTCTGATGATGCAGTCAGATGTGTATTAGCGCTGTTTGCACTGCAGCATACCCCCACTCTGAGGGTCCCTCACCATTGACAAGGACATGCCCTGCTATGTTGCTGCAGAGCAGCTGTACAGACATTACTGCCCATTCACACTGACATCTGGTGATGCTGCGATCAGCCATATGGTCCAGGTACTGGCCAGGCATACATATCCCCCAAGAGCTGGTAATCAGCACACCAGGGCCTCCCCTGCAGACCTCATACCACACACACACATACACACACTCTTGCCTGCGGTCACAAATAACATATCCTTATCAAAACATGCCCCGTACCTATAAACAACTGCTGGTAATACATAACAGCAGGGCGTCTCAGGACCACACGTCTCAGCCAAACACGCTTCTTCTCCATACTAACTCACATACCATCCCTACATCTGCATTCCCATTTCTCCGAACACAGGAATTGTCAGGGAAACCTAGAATAGCCCCTTTAGCACAAACAGCAAATGCCACCTTAGCCAGAATAAAGACTATTGCAGTGCTTTCTATTTCTCTGGGGGTGTTTTTATTGTTACTTCACCTTACAAACGTCCCTCAGCTGTGCATTCTATTCTCTACAACTGCATCTTGTACCCTCCCAGACAGCAGACACACCAGTTCAATACAGACTAGTCACAGCCATTCATCTCAACGGGACACGTTGAGGATCAGAACAGGAAATCCAGGGTACACTCAGGACATACATGGGCTTTTCCTTAATATGCTTTATACATCTCCGTGGCTTGCCATGCCCCTGTTCTGCCCCCACCCGTCCATGTTCTGAGGTCCCCGTTTTAGTGCCATGTACATGCAGGGCCATGTGGTTTCAATATACGGTTCTAGAGGTTTTTGCGAGAAAAACATCTATCCCGCACATCCAGGCAGCCTATTTGTGTTTCAGAATGACCCCGATATGTATAGGGCTGAAAACCACCAGGGGTCACATTTTGACTAGTCGCTCAAAAAGCTAAGTGAACCACCATATCTCTTAAATTCAACCCCCACTGAAAAGCAAATAAGGGTGGTTCTTGAAAATTGGAGTGTTGTTGTAAAACATACCAATACTTTTACATGAAACTCTGAATCTTCCAAGCTCCCATAGAATATGGTATGATTCAAGTGATTTTGGATCGCATGGCTGGCCTCACTTTATGTTGCAATAACAAATCTTGGCTGGAATATTTTGCACATAAAAAATGCTTATTTCATACATTTGTGTTGATATCCTTATTCAAAAAAATCTTCTAGCCATCTCTTGCACTTGCACCTTAAATTCATCATCCGAGGAACAAATACATCTCAATGAAAAAATTGACTCAATGGAAGATTCTCTCAGAATGATTTCAATTAAGCAATAGAAAAGTGCAATAAAGTATTCCAGTCTGTAGCTTTAATGGAGATGGAAAATTGAAATTCTTCACCATTCCATGCAATTTTTAAATCAAAAAAGTTTATATGTGAATCTTGAACATAAGTAAACCCCCACCCCCTCTAAAATAAAATAACCTGGTGGCCTAATGGCCCCTGAAACACCCACCCCACCCCAAATTAAAATAGAATTACCTGGTAGTCTAGCAGCCCCTAAATCCACCCCCTCCCACATGGTACCTTAAAATAAGCAGGAGTGCTGCCTATGCGCACCCGCTGTGGGTCCGCCATCTTGAAAAATGGCAGCACCTGGCCCTGTGTAGTGCATCCTGGGATGCACCAGGTGAGGTCAGACTGCCATATAAGGTAGACTATGCCGTATATAGCAGTCTGACCCCAACCGGTGCATATAAGCACTCACGCTTATTTTAAGGTACCGGATGGGGGTGATGGATTTAGGGGCCACTAGGCCACCAGGTTATTTTATCTTAATTTGTGGTGGGGATGGGGGTACAGGGTCCACTAGACCTCCAGGTAGTCACTTTCTGTTAGGGCACTGGCCCCCGACAGAATTTTGAATGCATCGGGGGCTTTACCCAATGCTACTATCGTCCCTGATGATATCAAATTACTGTCAAGTAGGAGGATCAGGGCCACTGGGCCACCAGGGATTCTCTTTCTGTTGGGGCACCAGCCCCTGACAGTACTTTGATGGCATCGGGGGCTTTTCTCGATGCTGCGATCATCCCTGACGCCATCAAAATGCTGTTGGGTGGGAGGATTGGGGCCACTGGGCCACCAGGGATTTGATTTCCCTATTTTGATGTCATCAGGGACCATCGGGGAAAGCATCCAGTGTCATCAAAATTCTGTCGGGGGCACGCATTAGAGGTTTAAGTCACCTCAGACTCTGCACTAAAAATATTGACGCTATGGCTGGTTGTGAAATCTTCTACACCTGTCTCTGCATCGGGTGTAGCCATGATTTGCATACCAGACTATTATGTTCAGCTCATTTTCCTACAATTTAAATCATTTAAATACTCATGGCATTAATTGGGCACTAGTTTTTCCATCAGTGTTTACGTCTGTTTTCTGCATTTAAAAGTGCTTCAAGTATGCTTAATCGTGGCGCTATCGGTGCTAAGAGGCCCCGCTAGCTTTCTGAATCGGCCTGAAAGAGAGGTGATATCAGCAGTCAGTAACAAAATAGATAACAAAAGACCGTAGAAAAGTATCAACAAAAATAGATAATGACTTCCAAAGAGAGCCTTCAGATAAAATAATCTGTCATCCAAGTGGTTGTAAATTTTTATGAATTTTAGGTAGATCATAGATCACAGGAGCTACTGGACACCTCGCTGTTAAAGCCCTCTTCATTTTTTTTGTAATCGTTCCATTCTAATGCAGTGGGCAAGTGCTCATCTATGTCCTTTTTAATCTCCACTATAGGATCCCTTGAAAGTTTCTGATAAAAATGGACATCATACAGCTGAAATTCAATCTCAGACACATACTGCTGAACATTCATCATAACCACCATGCTGCCCGTATCTGTGGGTTTGATTACCACTTCCAAACAATGTGGTAAATTTTTTAATAACCTCCATAATGAACTGGATAGGTTAAACCTATGTTTAGGAAAAGAGAGTTGTAATTCAAGTTACACCGAAACTTGAAAAAATCCTATGACAGGACCCAGGGGCACCCACATAGAGTGGACCTCCACATCATCTTCTTCCTTTTCTTTTAAACAAAATTTTTTTTGAAAAAAGTATAGCGTTTCTGTATCGTTGAAATAATAATTTGTTTTCTGGGAAATACAAGAAAAAATCCATGGGTTGATGTAGTATTTTATAGAAACTGGCTTAATGCCTTCTATTAAAGATGCATTATGTATAATATAGATTCTTTTTAATACCCAATTTCAGTTGCTTTAATCATTCAGGAAGTATTGGGATTGGCTAATTTATGTACTTAGAAAAACATTTTCCCCCGCTATTACCTGATCTCCAATGTTCCCTCTAATTTTCTGTAGGCTGTGTGCGCATAAAATATCAGCTGTGTGCAGCTTTTGAAGGAAGGTTAAATTTTTGTGCACCACATAACGACACTCGGAGTTATATACTTTAAAATTTGACTACACGTCAGAATACAGTATGTACACCACATTGATTTTAATCAAATTAAATGAAAATAGACGATTACTAAATGAAGCGGGAAATTTCTAGTAATTACAATCATAACTTTTAAATTTTAAGACGTCTGTGTTGTTTTCTATCAGAATCAGAGCCGTAATTTTTGTGCGCTCCGTTGTAAAGTATGTGCGCTCGCTCGGTGAGGTATGTGCGCGCGCACACGCGCACAGCTTAGAGGGAACAGTGCTGATCTCCTTCAAGATAAGTGTGCATCAACCTATATAAAAACACCTTGGCCAAAAGACAATCAGTATGTTCAAAAGAAAATAGAGGAGACAATCCATTTTTAATACAGACAGGTTTTTTTGTTCAGAGATTAAATTACAGCAAACACAAAGGAGGTAATTCCAGAAACCGAATAAGGGTTTGTACGTGTGCCGGGGATGTTTATCTGCCAAAAACACCTACAAGCATATTCCGGTACATAGTCCCCTCAGATGTTAATCTCGCTAAAACAGGGATCTCAGGACATGCCCAGAAAGGGCAGAACGAGGTATGGTCAGCCACGGAGATGTGCATAGCATATTCTGGAAAGGTCCGTGTATTGTCTGCAATATCCCCGTGGATGTCCCTGTTATTCCTGCTGAAACATGGAATAAGGCCAGGACTTATTCTGCTGTGTTCTGCAATCTGTCCCATATTGAAGAATGGTTGTGAAAAATATGCGCTGAACTGGGGTGAGTGCAGTCTGGAAAAACACATGATGTAGTTATAAAGAACAGAAAGCAGAGGTGAGGGAATGTTGTAAGGTAAAGAAACATTAATAACACCCTTACAGAAAAATTAAGAAGAGCAATAGTGTTTATTCAGGCTATGCTGAAATGTGCTGTTTGTGCTAAAACAGTTGATTCAGGGGACCCTAACAAATCCTGTGTTCTGAAAACTGGGACTGCTGATGTAAAGATAGTATGTGAGTGAGTCTGGAAACAAATCATGTTGGTGTGAGAGAGATCATATGTGTAGTCCTGGGATGTCATGCCATTATGATATAGCAGCTGTTAGTTATAGGTTCAGTTTGGTAGAATGATTTCTTTTATGACTACAAAGAGTGTGTGTTTTGGGGGTAGCACGGGAGGATCTGGTGTGCTGATCTGCAATTCAGGGAGGCCATGAATGGCTGGCCGGTAACTGGACCATATGGATGACCGCAGTGTCACCAAGTGCCAATGTGATAGGGCAGCCATACTTAAACTGTGCCAGGCACTGGGAGACATGACTGATGTTGTGCCAACATCCTCCAGATTGTGTCATGAGGCCTACAGCATTTGCTAGTCCAGGTTCTATGCAAGCTGCGAGAGTGGTGATATATCTGGAGGATGGCGATCTCTGTAAGATGGCACAGGGATCCCCCCTCCCATGCCCATATGGGCCTGAGCAGGGGAGCAGTGCCACAAAGCAGACTGTGGAAAGGCAGACAGGATTGCCCCACAGATAACGAATGTATAAAGACCAACATACGCCATGATGGGACAGGTATAGCTGCTGTGAGAAATATCAGTACCCAGATATGTGGGAGTCAGATGCCACAGCCAGAAGGACCATACTACTACTACTAAAACTACTACTACTAAACATTTGTATAGCGCTACAAGGCGTATGCAGCGCTGCACAGACACACGTAAAAGATGGTCCCTGCTTGGCAAAGCTTACAATCTAGTCAAGACAGACAACACAGTAGCTGTGGACAGGATACATGTAGGAGGAATGGTAAGGAAACACAAGGGAAATTAGGCAGATCAGATCCAAAAGCAGCAACAAAGAGGTGAGCGTGCAGCCTGGATTAGAGAAGGACCAGAGAAGAAGCCTTACGTACAGACTCGGGTAATTTGTTCCAGGCATAGGGAGCAGCAAGGTGAAAGTAGCGAAGTCTGGAATTGGCAATAGAAGAGAAGGGCACAGATAGAAGCAATCTGCCAGAAGAGCGGAGTTCCCGAGGAGGGATGCAGGGAGAGATGAGAGAGGAAATGTAGTGCAGAGCAGCAGAATGAGTGCACTTATAGGCCATAGGCACGAGAAGGGCATACATTTGTTTCTCAGCAATATTATGCACCCTTTAGGATACTACAATGTTAGTTTCGGGTTTTGTGCACTTGGTAAGGGTCCGTCCTTTGCAGTTTAAAGCGTGTGTGTAGAGATGACCAAGACAAGGATCACTGGGGCCAATTGATAATTTATTTATTTTATTTATTTAACAGGTTTTCTAGACCACCTTATCCTTAAATCAAAGCGATTTACATTACAACTTAACATTTCTACAGTATAACAAATAATTAAGGGGTACGGTAACAAGGCATGCGGGGTAACTTAACTTGCTCAAGAACCTAGGTACAGGATGGTTTGTTTGCATGGGTCATGTCTTTAAGTGGTCCGGGGTCAGGTTCATAATGCCAATTACCATTTGATGCAAGGTATGTCCTGATATATATGTTCATATTTACATTCTCTTACACCATATTAGGCTGCACTGGGATTACCTAGCAGTTTTCAGGGCCTGAAGAAGACTGGTCTATGGTCTAGGTTGCAGCAGCAGTCATTTCTCATTGGCATTTATGTCTAGTTTGGATCAGCACACTACTGTCAGTGTGAAGAGCAGCTTAGGAGATGCACGTTTTACCAAAAAGGCGTGGCATCCGCGGGTACATTGCAGAGACGGGCTGGATCCCAAACGTACAACTTTTCAGAATACGGTGGGTATGGGGGCATCCAAAACGGTTACCCGCGTCTGATAATATTTGGCTGAATAGCACTTTGCCTATGCTGCGCCAGACATGTCTACCTTCCCATCTCTGGACCCACGTGCACATCTAGACCCATGGATGCAGAATTAGGTTCAAATTGGTTTCTTCCTTGCGGTATTTGGGTATCACTCTGGATTCTTCCCTCTCCTTTCACCAACATATTTCAGCTGTCATCCGTACTTCCTTTTTTCATCTACGTAGGATTAGGGCTGTTCAATCTTCACTTCCCCCTTCTTCAATTATCACACTCGTCCTTTCTTTAGTTATGTCTCGGTTGGATTACTGCAATATCATTTATGCAGGTCTTCCCGCTTCTCAGTTACGCCGTCTTCAAATCGTACAGAATGCTGCCGCCCGCCTTATCACTGGCTCCCCGATCCGTTCCCATGTGTCTCCATGTCTTCTCGCTCTGCACTGGCTCCCAGTCAAGTTTCGCTTCATCTTCAAGATTCTTATTCTCACGCATAAGGCCCTCCATTCCAACACCCCTCAATATTTATCAGACGCCATCCTTCTTCAGCCTTCTCCACGTCTTCTTCGCTCCGCTTTCGGTAACCGCCTCTTTCTCCCTTCTCCCTCACAGGCTCGCTTAGAATCTACCCGTCACTCCGCTTTCTTTTTCCTGAGTCCTGCTCTTTGGAATTCACTCCCCCAGTTTCTGCGCTTAGAACTCTCCTACCCTCATTTCAAAAATCTTCTTAAGACTCACCTTTTTTGCCAAGCCTTCGATCTTTCCCCTCCTGTCGATGGTGCTTCGTCCTCTGGTCGTGCCCTCCCCCCATAAGCATCCCCCAGCAATCCGTCCCCTTCCTTCCCCTTTCTGCCCTCCCTTTACCTTGCCCACTTTGCCCTATCGGGCTATTCTCTCTTTCAGTCTTTCCTTATTACCTCTCTTTCCTGTCAGTTTTTTGGCGTTCCTTTCTAACTTTATTTTCGGTAGCCTATAATTTGTATTGTACACCGCCCTGACGCTCCGGCCTGGGCGGTTAATCAAGTTGTATAATAAAGATAAAGATAAAGATAAAGATAAATTGGGCCTGTTTTCAATTTAGACATGTCTGCGGGCTGGACGTGCATGTTATGGAATCTGCCTCAAAGTCTATACTTACCTAAGGTTGGAATTGCTGGTGACCTTTGACCCTCTGAAAGAAGACATTTTTAGCAAAGCTCAATAATTTTAAAAAAATACATTTTGGGGTAACAAGGTAAATTGGAAAGTAATTCGGAAAGCACATGAATATGTATTTGATGTTATTGTTGTTCACTTGAGTAGAATTTGGGAGGGCTATAGTACTTGGAGAAGAAAGACAAAGTAATGAAATAAATACTTGTTAGTGGAAATACTAAAAAGTTAATTTAAAGAAAATTTATTTATGCAATAACCAGGGTATCCGGATGCCCGGTTTGCCTGCCGCCATAGGAACACCTACCCACGCCTTGTCCCATCTCCCCCCCCCCCCCCCCCGATCCCATTCTCCACAAAAACACACAACACTAACATCTTTGGAATAACCATTTTGGTTGCAGCTTTATTTACAAATCCAACACCGGCCCAACATGGGCCAACACAACATTTGAATTTCCAAATAACATTCCCCCCCGACCCCCCCCCAATCCGGATGATGCCCCCCCACCAACCGTGTGGTGCATCATCCTCCCCCCATTCCCCCTACCGCCCGCCTCGTCGTGTTATTAGCAAAAGCAGGCTCCAGTTGCCTTCCACCGGGCAGAGACCCCAACAGTGATGTCTCTCCCAACCTGAGGAGCACTCCGCTCCCTTCAGTGCGGCATCAGCCTTATATGTCCCGCCGGGTCGACGAGCGCTAGTTCGCTACCCCGCCCAGCACTCCAAACCCCACCTTCACCCCCCCCCTCCCACCCAGCTGCGATATCCTCCCCTTCCCGCCTCTCCCACACCACGACGCATGGGTGGGTGGGCTAGGACACCTTTTCCTCGCAGAGCCGGCAGAAAGAGGGAGACCACGCGGTCGATCTCCCACATTCCCTGCTGCTCTGCCCCACCCCCAGCTGCCGGCAGCCAATCACGCCGCCCTACAAGAGCATGAGGACGGCGCGCTGACGCCACATCCAGTCTTCCCCCCCCTGCCCCTGCGGAAACCTCCGCCGGCGAAGACTCGGGCCCCGGGGACCCGGTTATCAGGCCGGCCTCGGGACCCGGTCCTGCGGCGCACCAGGATTAACCAGGGTATCCAGATGCCCGGTTCGCCTGCCACCATAGGAACACCTACCCACGCCTTGTCCCATCTCCCCCCCCCCCCCCCGATCCCATTCTCCACAAAAACACACAACACTAACATCTTTGGAATAACCATTTTGGTCACAGCTTTATTAACAAATCCAACACCGGCCCAACATGGGCCAACACAACATTCAAATTTCCAAATAACATTCCCCCCGACCCCCCCCCCCATCCAGATGATGTCCCCCACCAGCCGTATATTAGCAAGGTGATGCATTATCCCCCCCCCATTCCCCCTACCACCTGCCTCGCCGTGTTATTAGCAAAGGCAGGCTCCAGTTGCCTTCCACCGGGCAGAGACCCCAACAGTGATGTCTCTCCCAACCCAAGGAGCACTCCGCTCCCTTCAGTGCAGCATCAGTCTTATATGTCCCGCCGGGTCGACGAGCGCTAGCTCGCTACCCCGCCACCGGCACAAGGTCGCCCCACCTATCCTTGTGCCGCCCCCCCCCTGAAGAAAGCTGCGACCAAACCCAGCCCTCAAACACTTCCTCCCAGTCATTTAGTAGCAAGTCTTGTCCCACCGGGGCCAAATGCAGTCCATCCGTGAGATACAGCCTCAAGCACCGCACCTCAGCCCAATGGTGCAAAACCTGCCTCCTGCCAATTTGCTGTATCCAACACCCAATCTGCCTGTTAATCTTGACTAAGCCTCGGGACCACCGCCGCTGTAACCAGCAGGCAGGGCGTGGGATGATATCAGACCAAATAATGGCAACCCCACGTAGTAAATCACACAAAAGTCCAATGTCCCTCTGAACTGTTCGAATGAGCTGCCTACAAGACCAGCTCGACACATTGTTGCCGCCCAGATGAAGCAGCAGCCCAACTGGCCGCTGCCGTTGTCCGATTTCCGACCGAATGAAGGGTACAAGCTGACCCCATCTCATGCCACGCTCTCCCATCCAATGCAGCTGGACTCCCGATGCCGCCAGGCCAAGGTGCCTTCCCAGAGGCCGCAACACCGCCCGGCGTTTGGCCCAATAGACGAATGAATGGCCGATGATCCACCACTCTCCGGGGAAGACCCCATCTGTAAGAAGACAAAGCGGGCTGCAACCAGCGGGCAACTCTGCAAAAGGAATGAAAAGATTAATTCCTACCCCCCCCCCCAGCCCCTCTCTCCGCAGGAACATTACACTGCATGACTTCCTGCTAGACTTCACAGACCTGCCTGACCGCTCTTAACCCTGTTCAGGATGCCTGTGGCCGGACATATCCTTCATATGCGCCCAAGCACCACCTGCCAATGCGCTGTATTACCCTCCCTTCAAGTCCCACTGCCGCCGCAGTTGTAGCAGCACCAATCCTAAAGGAGTGCGAGGCAAATCGCCACTCATCACAACCTAAGTGGCGCAAAGCCAAATGCAACACAGCTGTAAACTGGAACTGCGTCACCGGCTTCCCATTCTCATGAAGAAACAAATAACTCGGAGCCCTGGAACGCCGCTGTAAATAGCTCTGCATGTTATGCACCAGGCAGGATGGCAAAGGAAAAATAGCCTTCAGTATCACCCAACCCCCTTTTCCCACTTGATCTGTTTTGGATTGCGGGATAAAGATGCGCACCTGAGCCTCCTCCAGCGCCATGTGCCTAACATCCAAACCCCCAAACATGCCCACTCTCGTAGACCTTGGCACCAGCTTGCACATGCAGAATGCTCCGAAAAATGTGGTTACGAACAGCGCGCGAAACAGAACAGACTCGAAATCCGAAACCGCAATTTGTGGGAGCACCTCCCAAATCTGAAGTAGTAGTTCATGCGACACCGGAAGCCGCCAATCCTGTAACTGGGGTCCCACCCTGGCCCACCCTGCCAACATGCGCTTCACCAGAAAAGCTATACGAGGGTTTCCCCACCCGGCCATCTTACAGAAAAAGGAAAACCCCGCTATCGCCGACGTAACCGCTGATCTGGCCCAGCCCTCCCTTTTCGCCCAAACCACAAATTGACCCATGAACTCATCCGGGACCCGCCCTCCCCCCATCCCATCATACCCAAGAATCTACTCACCTGAGAGTATCCACGCAAATACTTTTCCCATGTTCCACGTGCCACCGATGCCGCCAACAACGCCATCATGCCAGGATCCCAACCTGCCAAAGATGATCCAGCACCACCGAGGCCGTTTCTTCTGTGTCCGGAGCCAGCAGCCAGAACTGCGACCACTGAAAACGTGACAAAGCATCAGCAATGGAATTCTGAGTGCCTGGCACATGCTGCGCGCTCGCTGTCACATTTAACCGCAGACAAGCCAAAACAAACACCCTCGTCAGCGCCGCCACTCTCGCACACTTGGGTGACAAGCGGTTGATAACCTCCACCACCCCGGTATTGTCACAACAGAAAACCACCCGCCTGTTCCGTAACCGCTTCGGCCACACCCACAGCGCAACTAAAATGGGGAACAGTTCCAAAAATGTAATGTTGCGGGTCAACCCAGCCACCACCAAGTCGGCGGGCCAAGCCTCAGCACACCAAGCCCCTTGACAGTAAGCCCCGAATCCGGAACTACCCGCCGCATCCGTAAACAGTTGAAGATCCGCGTTCATCAGCTCCGGCAATTGCAAAACCGAGCACCCATTGAAATTGGCTAAAAAGGCATCCCACACCCATAAATCTTCACGCATTCCGGGCGACACCCGAATACGGTGGTGTGGCTTCCGCACCCCTGCCATTGCCAAGGACAACCTCCATGCAAAGGGACGCCCCATGGGAATAACCCGACATGCAAAGTTGAGATGCCCGACCAGGGACTGCAGAACCTTGAGGGTAGTCTTGTTCGCAGAACCTACTGCCACCACCAATTCCTTCAGCCGTTCAACTTTTTGCCCCGGCAAATGCACCACCAGCTTCCCCAAATCTATCTCTATTCCTAAGAAGGTAAGGCACGTGACTGGATCCACAGTTTTGTCTGATGCTATAGGGATACCAAAGTCACCTGCCAGGTGCTGGAAAGCTTCTAACAACGTGGCACACGTCCCGGCCTGGCCAGGCCCCACGAAGAAGAAATCATCCAGGTAGTGGACGATGGTGGAGAAACCCGTCAGCTGCTCCAAGACCCAATGTAGGAATGTACTGAAGGCCTCAAAGTAAGCGCACGATATCGAACAACCCATCGACATGCACTTATCAAAGTAAAACCGCGAGTCGAACTGAAACCCCAAGCACGGGAACGCCGAAGGGTGCACCGGCAACAAACGGAAAGCTGACTCGATGTCGACCTTTGCCATCAGGGCCCCGTACCCGCACTGCCGTACCAATGCAACTGCCGCATCAAAGGAAGCATAACGCACCGTGCACAACTCCTTAGGAATGTGGTCATTTACCGAATTGCCAGGCGGACAGGACAAGTTATGAATTAATCTATAACTACCCGGCTCCTTTTTTGGTACAACTCCCAGTGGAGAAACCACAAAAGGGAAAAAAGGAGGTTCCTGAAAAGGCCCAGCAATGCGGCCCAAAGCACATTCGGCCACGATCTTCCTATGCACTACGTCAGCCAGTGCTCTTACAGAACTAGCGTTCCTAGCCCGCCCGCCCTCTACCATACATTCCAATGGAATGCGGAAGCCCTCCACAAACCCCGACAAAATCGTCCTCCACGCCCTTCCCCGACGGGACCCCCCATAACGAACTAACCAAGGACACATGGGATTGATTCTTATGGGCATAGGAGCCAACGCCAAGCTCACTCCCTCACTTACCCCCCGCTGAGGGTCCCCCCACCCCTTTGCGACTGCATTTTGCGGCTGAATGCCGGCTCCCACAGAGAGAACAGGCGTGCCTGAACTTACAATCTGGGAATGGACACGAAGATTTGTTAAAATGCCAGCACACGTCTCCACCCCACCCCCCCAACGTTCCCCTTCGGCTGCATAGTAGAGATGCCTGGCGCTCGAAAGGGCCGCAAGCCAACTGAAGCCGTTGGAGCCACTTGCTTGTCCCCAGCCCTCGCCGCACCCCCCCCCCCACCTTGCTTTTCGCTGACATTTGTGTGAGCCACAAATTAATGTCTTTTATCCCCCAGGAAAACTGCCCATTTTCCTCCATCATATCCCTGAACTCCTCATCGTAATTTAACCAAGCCCAACCGTCATGGGCTTGTGATGCTGCTAAAATCGTATCCGCGTAAGCCAACAGGGCACCGTATTGCCCCGGATAATAATGACCCCAAACGCTGGCCAACCTTAGAAAAGCCCGGGTCCAATTAAGGGTGTTGCGGGAAACCTTCCGCACCCTCCCGGCTTTTTCGTCCTCCTTACGCTTTTTGCTGCTGTCCCCGAGCGTTTTTGCCCCTCCAGCAAGCGAAAAATATCAATATATCTGCGCCATTTGATCCGACGTCTCAACTTCCTTGGCACACCCTCCCAAAGCTCCGCACAATGAACCACCGCAGCTCCATATCCCTCACCCTTCTCAACTGCCGCTACCGCCAAGTCCCCTGAAGAGTCGCCTGACGCTGACGAGGACAACGAAGATGAGGAATCACGCCGGCAACAGTGGCCCCATCTGCGCTTCGCCTTCACCTTCTTGCCTACAGGAACACCCACCTCCTGTATGCATGCCCCATCCCCACCACCCACATACTCACCAACTTCTGGGTTGGCCACTGCTGGTGTGCTCACAGTCTGGTCTGACGCCTCCACGCTGGGCTGCACCACCGCAGGGGTTGTAGCTGTCCCACCACCAACTCTACCAGTGTCCGACATGCTGGGTCGTATGCTGCCACCTTCCGGGACCTGCACAGGAAGAGAAGGAGAGAAGCCAGCAGCAACAGCCCCAGAAGCCCCGGCCAACCCACTCCCCCCATCTCCCCATCTCCAGGCTGAGGTGCCCATACCGCCTGCCTCCCACCCGGCTAATCCCCTCCCCTGCATCAACCCCATCCCACCAAGGCCAGCTCCAGTCCAATTGCCCCAGCCACCCCCCCACGGCCCCATTCCAGTGCAGTGCCCGGGCCCGAAAGACCACAGACTGGGGGACCCCGCGGCTGGAGGATGCGGGAAGCGCGTGCCCGCCGGACAGGGAGTATAAAATCCCAGAAAAGGAGGAGGGATGAGAGCTCCCAGTGGCCCCAGCCCTGACCTGTCTGCACTCCACCCTTCCATCTCGGCCCCGCCCCCCCCCCCACCGCCCCAGCAGCAGGAGCTGATCCCCTAGCCCCGCTTCGCCGCTCAACCTGGGGAGGCACAATCACGCCTGCGCAGGCCTCATCCACCACCTCCGTCCGGATGGTCTCTACCACCTCTAAGCCCAACACTGCTGGGGCGGCCCCACGGGCTCCCCTCCGCGGCCGTGCTCCCCTCCGCATGCCTCTGCCTTGCGGCTGCCTCCCAACTCCTCCTGCCCCCCGCACCGCAGCTGACCCCCTGCTTGCTGGTCCAGAAACCCCTGCCACCGCCCAGCCCCTATAGCGCCGGCCCTCACTCTTACTGGCCCCACCGCCCCCTCCTACCCACCCCCTGCCCTTTTGGGGTCCGTGCCATCCTCGTGGCCCTCAGAACAAGAGCAAACCCCTTTCTTCTTTTCTTTTTTTTTGATAACACTATGCCACCCCAGCCCACGCAACAGAGACCCACTCCCCTAACCCACAATCTGGCTCTTTTTTTTTTTTTATTTGCACCTCAAGACTCCCCTTTCTGCCTTCACACGAGCCTCCCCCCCCCCTTTTTTTTTTTTTTAAACCACTCGCTTTCCCAAAAGGCCCAAAATCCAAAAAGAACCCCCCCTTCCTAATTCCGGCATCCCCCACCGGCTTAAGAAATGCCCGAACCGCCTAAACACAATTTAAATTAAAATTATTCACCGCCGCAGACCCCGATCTACCCACACACCTTTTCCTCGCAGAGCCGGCAGGAAGAGGGTGATCACGTGGTCGATCTCCCACATTCCCTGCCGCTCTGCCCCGCCCCCAGCTGCCGGCAGCCAATCACGCCGCCCTACACGAGCGTGAGGATGGCGCGTTGACGCCATGTCCAGCCATCCCCCCCCCCCCTGCCCCTGCGGAAACCGCCGCCTGCGAAGACTCAGGCCCCGGGGACCCGGTTATTAGGCCGGCCTCGGGACCCGGCCCTGCGGCACGCCAGGATGTGTTGTAGGATATAGGTAAAAGTCAGTACTTAAGAGAATAATAAAGATGCTTACCTAAGAAAAATTCCTAGAGGAAAAAGAATTGTTTTAAAGTAAGATGTAACTTTGATTGACTGTTAGAAAACAAAATAATAAACTTATCTGCAAGAGGTTGTGTAACATTACAGATCTTATTGTCCAAAACTGAATGGATAACCTTTTAAAACTGAAAGCATGTCAGCTCAAATATTCTTTTTCTATTGTGTTTATCAGAATAAAGCTGATTTCCCTTTTGAAAATAAATTACCTCAATTATTTCTTAAACAATTAGAATTTAGTTTTTGAAATTCTGATATTACTCCCTGTTTCCCATCCCAATTTCCGAGAACAACTTTGTTGAAATAAGTAAAAGAAACTAGCAGAAACAGGGCAGACTATGTATCCCTAAAGAAAGAACATCTAATGCACCTTATCCTATTCCAGCACTCAAACCACCTGACAACACCACCCTTCGCATGAGGCTCCTCCGCCACGTCAGCAATGCTGCAGTACCAATAGAGGTACCGTTAGGTGCACCCACTCTGATTGCCACATTAATAACTCCCACACTAACCACAATGCACAGTCAATGCCCTCACTCCACCCCAACCCACCCAGTCCCCGCCCCATTGTACAATGGTCAATTAATATGCATCTTAGTGATCGCTGACTATGAGCATGAGCATGCACTAAAATGCACATCAACCATCTGGTGGGCTTTGGTAAAAGACCCCTGTAATTACCTGCCTTTCCAAATGTGAGTTAGAAGAGGGTTTTCAATCTAACTTTGTATTATTTTTGTCCTTAATGAAATTCTTTTAATTGGTTGCATGCAGTGATGAAACTGTCATATATTTATTTTGCACCTCTACTTTCTCATATTGTTTAAACTCTTCCCCTCCCACTTCTCCTTCTCACCTTGCCATCCTTCCCCTCCCTCACTCTCTTCCCATTCCCTCCCCACACCTCTCTTCATTTCCCTCTCCTCTCACTTTCTTCTCTCCCTCCTCCTTTCCCATATCCCACTCCCATTACCTCTGCCCAATCCTCTCCCCACTTCTGACCCTCCCTTCTCTTCACTCTTTCACCAGGGACATCAGCCTCGCCTCATTTTTGGTCCCTGTTTCATTCCACTGTAGAAATCTCCACCAACGCTCATCTTTTCTTTTGCTTTCCTGACCGCTGTTACTCCTCACCTGTGATCTCAGGGTCATAGATGGATAGGCAAGCAGATGAACAAACTGAAAGGCATATATGGTTTTTTTATTTAATAAAGCATGCTGCAAAACATTTTGATATGTCAAGTAGAGTCAAGTGAAGAGAAGCAACACTCGGTTTACTTTCTAATCCAGCTCGTCATTAGGCTATATCAGGAAAGAAGAGGACGGATCGTCTTTTACAAAATGAACTATTAGGTTTGCCAACTCTTCTTATTAAAGAGGAAAGCTCTCTGATTTCATCCAAAATATTATACATCTTGAAGGACTAGAAAAAGGGACTGTTACTTCTGGAGAGAGATCTGCAATTGTGAGTATATACTTCTGGGAATTTTCTGAAAGGAATTCTTTCTATTAAAGCTATTTAATCTGTGAACCCACTATTTTTTGTTAAATCAGTCAGGGCCTAGTAGCAGCAGTTTAAGTTTAAATTTAAAACACAGAAGAGAACTTTCTGGTTACATATCATAACCATCAGAGAACTTATAGTTTTAATTTAATAGTCACTCAGGGCCTAGTATCAGCAAAGTATTTTTAGTTTAAATTTAAAACACAGAAGAGAGCTTTCTGGTTAAATTTGGAACCCAGCAGAGAGCTGTAGTTTCAATTTAATAGTCACTCAGGGCCTAGCATAAGCAAAGTACTTTTAGTTTAAATTTAAAACACAGAAGAGAGCTTTCTGGTTAAATTTAGAACCCAGCAGAGAGCTTGTAGTTTAACTTTCATAATAAGTTAGAGCCTAGCAGCAGCAAAGAGCTATAATTTAAATCAAATAAGAATATAGCTTACCTCAGCAGCACAGGACAGGGTACTGTGTAGCAGCCCTCCTTTAATAAGTATCATTTCCCTCCCTCCCTCCCCACACCTACCCACCCCTGGGATAATCGTAGCTTTATAGGTACTTACACATCTTAAAAGACAGGAGGTGCTCTCAGGTGAAGCTTGTTACCCAAATCAGACATACACTAAGGACCTGAGATTAATTAAGCTTCAGGTGAACAAGGTATATTAAACGTATTAGGTACAGTTTTATTGGTATAAATATCCATAGCAACCCTTAGTAAGTAAAGAACTTAAAGATCTAAACAAAAACTTAAAACTAAGATGCAGACAGCAGTCCAGCAGCGGGATGGGGGCTTTCCAGTCTTTTGCATTGAGTGTCACATGTATGATTTTCTCCCAGTTGGTGAGAAGTCTTACGTGTGCACTAGGTGCAAGGAGCTCTTTGCTCTCAGGGAACGAGTCCATTCTCTAGAAGCTAGAGTAGCAGACTTGGAAAACATAAGAAAGACAGAGAGGTACATAGACGAGACCTACAGGGATATAGTCCTGAAGTCCCACCTCCAGTCTGGCAGCATCCCTGTTGCCATGGAGGAGAGAGGTCACGTGACAGGAGAGCATCACCCTGGTGTGGCAGGAAGTGATCCTGTAACTAGGATATGTCCTCCAGGTGATGTAAAACCCTCTCGCACCGAGAAAGTTTCTCCAGGGCCATCTGCCCATGAGGGAAGGGTTAGGACAGCCGTTATAGTTGGTGATTCGATCATTAGGCATGTAGATAGCTGGGTGGCTGGTGGACGTGAGGATCACCTGGTAACATGCCTGCCTGGTGTGAAGGTAGTGGACCTCACGCGCCACCTAGATAAGGTCTTAGATAGTGCTGGGGAGGAGTCTACTGTCTTGGTACATGTCGGTACCAATGACATAGGAAAATGTGGTAGGGAGGTTCTGGAGGCTAAATTTAGGCTTTTAGGTAGGAAGTTGAAATCCAGAACTTCCAGGGTAGTGTTCTCCGAAATGCTTCCCGTTCCACGTGCAGGACCCAAAAGGCAGGCAGAGCTCCGGAGTCTCAATGCATGGATGAGACAATGGTGCAGAGATGAGGGGTTTGGATTTGTTAGGAACTGGGGTACATTCTGGGGAAAGGAGGGGCTCTTCCGAAGGGATGTGCTTCACCTTAACCGGGATGGAACCAGGCTGCTGGCATTAACCTTTAAAAAGGAGATAGAGCAGCTTTTAAACTAGATAATAGGGGAAAGCCGACAGTCGCCCAAGAGCAGATGGTTCGGAAGAATGTATCCTTGAAGGATACTACCAAAAGCAGAGAGGTTCCAAAAAAGAGTAAAGTATAAGGACATAAGAACATAAGATATGCCATACTGGGTCAGACCAAGGTCCATCAAGCCCAGTATTCTGTTTCCAACAGTGGCCAATCTAGGTCATATGTACCTAGCAGTTTCCCCAAGAGACACAAGTTCCACAATGCTTGTACTGGGTCAAGCATTGATATCTTCGGTCACTTCTTAATAATGGTTTATGGACCTTTCCTCCAGGAACTTGTCCAAACCTTTTTTAAACCCAGCTACACTAACAGCCTTTACTACATCCTCCGGTAACAAATTCCAGAGTTTGATTACACGTTGAGTGAAAAAATATTTTCTTTTATTAGTCTTAAATAGTTTACCCTGTAGCTTCATTGCATGTCCCCTAGTCTTTCTATATTCTGATAAGGTAAACAATCGATCTACGTTTACCCGTTCCACTCCGTTCATTAATTTATAGACTTCTATCATATCTCCCCTCAGCCGTCTCTTTTCCATGTTAAACAGCCCTAACCTTTTTAGCCTTTCTTCATAGGAGTATCCTTCCATCCCCTTTACCATTTTGGTGGCTCTTCTCTGTACCTTTTCTAAAATCGCTATATCCTTTTTAAGATACGGCGACCAGAATTGCACACAGTATTCAAGGTGCGGTCTCACCATGCAACGATATAGAGGCATTATAATATCTTTTGTTTTATTTTCCATTCCTTTCCTTATCATACCTAGCATTCTATTTGCTCTCTTGGCCACCGCTGCACACTGGGCCGAGGGTTTTAACATGGTATCCACAATGACGCCTAAATCTTTTTCCTGGATGGTGGTTCCTAATGTGGAACCTTGCATCGTCTAACCATAGTTTGGGTTGTTCTTCCTTAGGTGCATAACCTTGCACTTCTCCACATTAAATTTCATCTGCCATTTTGATGCCCAGTCTTCCAATTTAGTTTCTCCAGTAGCCCAAATGCCCTCGAGTATGGAGCGGACAGAGCTTAAAGATCCCAAATTACCCATGTCTACCAATAGCCAAATTGATATGAATAAAACACAGTCTCTAAAATGCTTGTATGCAAATGCTAGAAGTCTAAAAAATAAGATGGGAGAGTTAGAATATATAGCACTAAATGAGAGGTTAGATGTGATTGGAATATCAGAGACATGGTGGAAGGAGGACAACCAGTGGGACACTGTGATGCCTGGGTACAAACTATATCGATATGATAGAGCTGATCAAATTGGTGGAGGGGTTGCGCTCTATGTTAGAGAGGGCATTGAGTCAGAAAGGATTAAAGTTTTGCAGGAAACAAAATTTGCTGTAGAATCTCTATGGATTGAAATTCCATGTAAAAAGGGGAAGGCGATGGCGGTGGGGGTGTACTATCGACCGCCTGGCCAGAATGAACAAATGGATGATGAAATGCTCAAAGAAATCAAGGAAGCTAACAAAAGTTACAGCGCGGTAATAATAATGGGCGATTTCAATTACCCCGGTATCGACTGGGTCAGTGTCACGGCAGTACATGCTAGGGAGATAAAGTTCCTAGATGACATAAATGACTGCTTCTTGGAGCAGCTGGTCCATGAACCGACGAGAGGGGAAGCAATATTAGACCTAGTCCTTAGTGGAACACCAGATCTAGTGCAAGAGATAAGGGTGTTGGGGCCACTTGGCAATAGTGATCATAGCATGATCGCCTTTGATTTAATTAGTGGAGGAGGGATAGTAAGGAAATCCTCAGTACTACCTTTTAACTTTCGAAAGGGAGACTATGATAAAATGCGGAAAATAGTTAAGAAAAAACTAAAAGGAGCAGTTGCAAAGGTTAAAGACTTACATCAAGCTTGGGTGTTGTTGAAAAATACTATCTTGGCAGCCCAGACCAGCTGTATTCCACGCTTTTAGAAAAGTGGAAGGAAGTCCAAAAAATTGCCAGCATGTTTTAACCCTTTGAAGGCCTACTTTAAATTTTTAATCCACATTCTGCAGCCGGGTTAACTTTTGCATATTTCAGGAAAATTGTACCCGTCTTATTCAATATGTTCTAATAGCGATTTTCCTTCTGCTATGGTCATGTATTATATACCATTTGATAGGAATATTTAGTCAGAATTTTGGATCCCGAGAGTTTTGGGCTCGGCCTGGAAAGGGTTAAAGGTGAGGTCAGAGAGGCTGTTGTTGCCAAGAAAGCATCTTTTAGGAAATGGAAAAAAGAGCCAAACGATGAAACCTGGAAACAGCACAAGCACTGGCAGGTCAAATGCAAGGCATTGATAAAGAAGGCAAAGAGAGAATTTGAGAAGAAGCTTGCTGCGGAAGCAAAAACGTGAAATAAAGATTTTTTCAAGTACATTCATAGCAAAAAACCTGTGAGAGAGTCAATTGGACCATTAGATGATAGAGGAGTTAAAGGGGCATTAAGAGATGACAAGGCGATAGCGGAGAGACTGAATGAATTCTTTACTTCGGTCTTTACTGAGGAAGATGTAGGGATGTTACCCATGACTGAAGTGGTATTTAAAAGTGCGGAAGAATTGAAGGAAATATCGATACATCGGGAAGATGTATTACAACTATTAGATAAACTGAAGAGTAGAAAATCACCTGGGCCGGATGGTATACATCCAAGGGTGTTGAAAGAACTGAAATATGAGATTGCAGACCTGCTATTAGTAATCTGTGAACTATCATTAAAATCATCTCTAATACCTGAAGATTGGCGGATCGCCAATGTAACACCAATTTTTAAAAAGGGTTCGAGGGGTGATCCGGGAAACAACAGTCCGGTGAGCCTCACGTCAGTACCGGGAAAAATGGTAGAAACCATCATAAAGAATAAAATTACTCAGCATGTAGATAGTCATGGCCTAATGGGAGACAGCCAACATGGCTTTAGACAAGGAAGATCTTGTCTTACTAATCTGTTATGTTTTTTTGAAAGTGTGAATAAACAGGTGGACAAAGGTGAGTCGGTTGATATAGTGTATCTGGACTTTCAGAAAGCCTTTGACAAGGTCCCTCATCAGAGACTTTTGGCAAAACTAAAGAATCATGGGATAGGAGGCAGTGTACTACTGTGGATCAGGAATTGGTTAAAAGATAGAAAGCAGAGGGTTGGGCTAAATGGCCAATTTTCCCAATGGAGGAAGGTGAATAGTGGTGTACCCCAGGGATCTGTACTGGGTCTTCTGCTTTTTGACATATTCATAAATGACCTGGAAAGTGGAATAACGAGTGAGGTTATCAAATTTGCAGATGACACAAAACTATTTAAAGTTGTTAAAACCCAAGAGGATTGTGGAAAATTGCAAGAGGATCTTGATAAATTGGAAGACTGGGCATCAAAATGGCAGATGAAATTTAATGTGGACAAGTGCAAAGTTATGCACCTAGGGAAGAACAACCCAAACTATGGTTATACGATGCAAGGTTTGACATTAGGAACCACCACCCAGGAAAAAGATTTAGGCGTCATTGTGGATAATATGTTAAAACCCTCGGCCCAGTGTGCAGCGGCAGCCAAGAGAGCAAATAGAATGCTAGGTATCATAAGGAAAGGAATGGAAAATAAAACAAAAGATATTATAATGCCTCTATACCGTTCCATGGTGTGACCGCACCTTGAATATTGTGTGCAATTCTGGTCTCCGTATCTTAAAAAGGATATAGCGTTATTCGAAAAGGTTCAAAGAAGAGCCACCAAAATGGTAAAGGGGATGGAAGGATACTCCTATGAAGAAAGACTAAAAAGGTTAGAGCTCTTTAACTTGGGAAAGAGACGGCTGACGGGAGATATGATAGAAGTCTATAAATTAATGAACGGAGTGGAACGGGTAAACGTAGATCGACTGTTTACGTTATCAGAATATATATGAAGACTAGGGGACATGCAATGAAGCTACAGGGTAAACTATTTAAGACTAATAAAAGAAAATATTTTTTCACGCAACGTGTAATCAAACTCTGGAATTTGTTACCGGAGGATGTAGTAAAGGCTGTTAGTGTAGCTGGGTTTAAAAAAGGTTTGGACAAGTTCCTGGAGGAAAGGTCCATAAACCATTATTAAGAAAGGACCCAGGATATCAATGCTTGACCCAGTACAAGCATTGCGGAACCTGTGTCTTTTGGGGAAACTGCTAGGTACGTATGACCTAGATTGGCCACTGTTGGAAACAGGATACTGGGCTTGATGGACCTTGGTCTGACCCAGTATGGCATATCTTATGTTCTTATGTTCTTATATTATATTCCTCGTAGCATTCTTCCAATATGTTTGAATGGGTGATTAAGATGCCTCTGTCTTTCTGATACCAAATATTCCTTCTGAGAACTTTCTAATAGTGATACGTATTCATCTACAACCACAATTCTTCTTACACAAGTAAGCAACAAATTAATTTCTGGCTAATATGTCACTTTTTGGATGCATATCTATCTATAGATAGATAGATATACAAGCTCGACAGTCAGTTCCAGTGCTTGGAGTCTACAAGCATATCCGCAGAGACGCCCTTTTCCCTCAACCTGAATTGATGGGCACCTTAGAATTCTCAGCTGCCCCTATTTCAGAAGCATCCAACTTAACAAATTCAAATAGCTTTTTTCAGGCCCACTGAATGGCAAAAACCCGTTCTCTCTATCAATTATGGGAAAGAGTGAACTGTGAAACAGTTTATCTGTATGCTGCATGAGTCAGCAACAGCTGACAGGCCTGCTGGGACTTACAAAGCAGAAATGCACTGTACTCACTTGCAGATGCTGCTTTTAAAAATAGACAGATTCGGTAAACACCATTAACCTTGATCTGGGTAAACACTTCTTGTCAGAAAAAGGAGCATGTGGACACAGAGCAGCCAATCCACTTAGCTTTAAAAGGTTTCCTAAATGACCAACTGCGGTTGATTTTACTAAATCAAACAAGACATGAATGGCCCAATTAACATACGACTGGCTCCCTTGTTTCATTAGTATAAATGGTGACTCCGGCTCTTAAGAAAACTGAGCCGTTAAATTAAATTGTTCTCAGTGTTTACCTATAAGAAGCAATCAAGAAGATGAGGTCGGGGGAGGGGAGGGGAGGTGGGGAGTGTGAGGACTCTTCCTAATGAAGAATCAGATTTTACAAAAATTACTTCACTTAATTACATCAGTTTGGAATATAACCTCTTGGACTCATTCTTCTTTTCCAGGTCTTTATTTGCAACAAATGACCTTATTTCCAGTACATCCTATGTTGTCTCTGGATAACATGACCTGCATAGCGCATTTGATACTTGACACTTTTCTCTTCCTCACATCATTAAATTCCATCGGTTTGATAAGTTAGGGCATTAAAATAAAGATGCTGCTTTCTGTTAATGTGGCCAGAGGTTTTGTAGCTTGAAGCCCTTTTTTGGGTACATTTCCCCTGCAAATGTGTGGTTAAATATCAAAATGTGAAGTATGAGGGGGGTGGGGCAATTCAGGAGCAGCGGGTAGCTTGATTAACGTGGTTGGCCATTGCTGCTTTAATTTATAATTGAATACTAGTGCCGGGGCCATATCCAACCACCAGCACTTAATATCCAGTTTGCCCAGCTAGTGATTTAACCATCGGGTCATGAGCAATCTTAAGCCACTGGCAAGATAGCTAAACCAGCTAAAGTTAGGCCTGTTTTCTTTTGACACAACTTTTACAGGTTTGGGTTAACTGCTTAGCGGATGAATATTGCCACTTATCAGTTAACCCTTGGTGCTGCCCCTGCTCCACCCCTGAAGCACCCTGACACCGGGGCCGCTGCTACCATGGGGCAAAGTAGGAAGTCGTCTAGAGCAGCGGCCTTCGGGGTGCCCATCGCTGTTGCTGTCACCCCTCTCCAGGACCGAAGCAGCAGCAATGACATTGCAAACGTGACACAGCGCTCACCTAAACTCTCTAGCACTGTGTCGTGCTCCGACACAGACTGCCGTGCAAAGCAATACCTGCATTTAAACAGAAAACTCTGCTATTGACAGTTTTCTTCCTCTGTGAAGAGCTAGTTCTCTGTTCCTTAAAACTGAGCGTTTTTGCTTCCCATTTTGGAGGACTTGATGACTGAAGAGATAAAGGCATAAAGCCACCCCTAATAGCACACTGGAATATTATGAATGATATCTATAGTCATAGGTGGAAGGGCAAATAAGAGCCTGTGTTAGTAATATTATGAATTAGGTTCACAGCTGAGTGTAGGCTGTGCACTTGACTAAGAACAAACGGCTACCCTTAGGAGGGAAATATGTCATCTTAAGCAGGTATGCAGGGCTCTTAGGTGCCAGAATGACAAAGGATGCTGTAATTTGTGAGCAGAGGCTGTTTTTCTTCAAAGATTTCTGTTTGTGTTAAACTTATACAAAATTCTTAATAAAAGGGCCAGTGGAATATCAAGTTTGAAGCAGACAGGGACAAGCTTCGCAGTTAGCAGTGACCTTGCCTGGCTTCCTCTTCGGCCTAAGATGGTATAAGACTAATTCCAAGTGTCTGTGTTTTTTCTTTGTGCTTAACAACCATTCCTTCTGTCCAGCCATCCAAAGAACCGAGGAAATACAAGGAGGTGTGGAAGTTTCTTGAAGGTAACCCCTGGGAGTTCTAAGGTCTTCAGTTTTTGTGCCATGACTCAGATGGATCTGGACAGAATGAATCACTGGTGGATGCGTGAGTATAATAAATGCCTGTGTGGCACTGTTAGATCCTGTGTGGATATTATAAACATCTGTGTGACATTGTTAAATCCTGTGTGGATATTACATTCTGTGTAGTTTTTGAGCACTCATAACTGTGATAACTCAAGTTAGAAATTTGTGTGCACTGTTGAAATGGGTAACCTAAAATTGTAAATAGCATAAGAAAGATGATAACAAATTAAGTGGTTAGCAGGAAACTGCCGGACGATTAGCGAACATCCAAAGGGGATGTCTAGCCAATAAAATTAAGAAAAAATATGGTACCGGAGCTCTACAGTTCATGACATCACAGAACTCCAGGTTACAATTCGCTTTTACAGGAAGCATTTAGTCTATACACTCTGTTTTTTCTCCCATTGCCAGCAATAAAAACAGCTGAACTGACCAGAGCTCTTCAGAAAAGTAAGGAACATGCTTTTGTTTCCTTTTGACTTTCAAAGTAAAGGTGAGAGCTCTGTCAGGACAATGGGGCATCTTCAGCTAGTACTGATGAGAATGGAACTTGAAAAGTATTTAAATTCTGAGCAAAGAAGAAGTAAAGAGTAATCCTGCTTGAGTCTTATCTTTGGTATATGTCCTGTGTGTTTGTCTCATGTTACTGAAACTAGTTGTGTGTAACTTGCCAAACCAACTGAAAGTGTAGCAGCAATCGCTGTGAAAAGCTCTTATTCAATCACTCACCCACAGAAGGAAAACTCACAGGCAGGCTGGAATGCAAACAGGATCTTTAATGTGCACAGGATCAGACAGAGATACCAGCAACCTCCACAAGGGTCTGAACCCCGAGGGACGGCCTACAATGCCTTATATACAGTACAGTTTTAAACTCATTCTACAATCCCATTTGCCACAGGTATTTCCTGCCCACCAATCAGCAGCCCCTGGGGAGGTACCTGGGTGACCTGTCCAAACCGGTATGCTCTGGTCTGTTGGTTTCAGGGCTAGGGAAATACTGTGCTCAGACCTGGAGTGGGGGAAGGGTGCCTACTGGAATCTCAATGTCTCTCTTAGCAGGCTGATTACCTCATGGCTTGCGGGGGAAGGGTCAGGCTGATCAGAGCCTCATGGCTTGCAGCATGGCTTGGGGGAAGGACTATCTACAGTTCGCAGCATGGCTTGGGGGAAGGGCTACCTATAGCTACCTCATGGCTGCCTCATTCCCCCCTTTTTAAGTAAGACCTCAACCGCTAGAGGCGGTTGAGGGCTGTATTACTGGAGGCAAGCCGCAGAGGAGTATATTGGGTCAGGGCCATGACCGTGGCAGCCGCCTTGCGTTCTACCAGGGTGCCAAGGGTGGAAACAACCTGTAAGGAAAAAGGCACTTGGTTAAAATGTACGGTACAGCAATGGGACAAGTTAAGGTAGAGAGTTACGTATACAAAGGTCTGCATGTTCAGAGCAGTTTGGGCAAGTAATACTGCTGTGTTAGTAGTCTCTGCACTTGTTTGAAAGCAAGTCTATATCAGCTAAGGCACCTTTTCTCAGTCTGATCCCGGTTCCAGGAAAGGTGTCTGTAAATCAGTCTCTCCGGTGGTCCAGAGTTCGTCGGCAGTCTGTTAGAACCCCGTACTGGGCAGAAGTGTCAAAGCGTAGGGGCTGGTTTGGAACTGTGACAGACGTCCAGGCTGGAACAATTTCTGGTGCAGCGGCCTTGACACGAGAGTGATGGATCCTCGGAGCAACTTCAGCCACCTTGACAGCCGTGGGGGTGGTCCGCAGAACAGTATACGGGTCTCGCCACTGGGGAGTCAGCAGATCCTGCTTCCACTCCTGGATCCATTATCACTGGAGGTTCCTTTGCTAGTAGGAAATATTCCATTATGCCCTTGACTGATCTCCACATGTTTACAGATCAGACAAGTGCACGCGCGTGTTCTGTAATTCTGACAAGTTTTAGAATCACACCAATTTTTTTTTTTTGCCTGTGAGAATTTGTCATCAATTTATCCCTCATCATTTTTTATATTCATTAGCCAGATACATCACTTCACATCATTAAATTGCCTTCACCAGTTTACTGTCCATCAGAGTCCTTCCACATCATTAATTACCTTCATCAGTTTACTGTCCATCAGAGTCCTTCCTCTTAATATATCACTTTACCCCTCACAACACTTTCCACCAACTACATACATAGGTCCTTCAATTTTTTTCTTTTTCTATACCATACTAATGTATCCTTATCTGGCAAGGCTGCTAAAACAATTGTTAGAGACATAGTATTGTTGTAAACAGTGTCCATTTCCCACTAACTTAATTGGTGCAGTTCTAGATTGGCATGGGTGCTCATTCTAAATAGCGACTGTCTAAACAATCTTCAATATAAAACGATACATCAATTCCAATAGAAAGAAATATGGCTCCTAACATGACAGCCACATATCTCTCATGTATGGCTAGAGTCTATTGTACACCTGGTTCCCAGTGAGAGTACTGTAGGAAACTTAAAAATACTTGGACTGATCTTGAAAATGCAGTGGTCCACAAAGATTTATGTAAGCTATCCATTAATTATGGTGTCAAAAGAGATCCTCTTGAGGTGAGAGACTAAGAGGGCACAAGGCATTGGTGGTTGGGCCTCATGGCGATACTCCTTCTGGTTCTTCTTGGCCTGCAAGGCATTTGTGAATAGGCCTCATGGCAATACTTCCTCGGGTTCTTCTTGGCCTATTCCCCCCTGCCTATTCATGTCTCTTCAGAGGCATAAATGTACAAGGTTCGTGTTTTCTCAGGCCTTGTGGGTCCTCGAGGAGTCTTAGAGCAGTCAGAATTCCAGTGGCCCAGATCATCACACTTGGAGTAGCACGTTTTATTGCCTTTTTCCTAGGCTGTCGTCTCACCTTCTGCCCCTCTCTCTCATTCATTTTCTCAAAGCTCTCCTGGATCATTGCTGACAAGTAAGATTTAGTTTTATCCAATCAACTCGAGTTAATGTTATCATTATATTTGTAAATAATATTTTTACAAATATTTCCATATTTCTGGGAATCACAGTTCCATCTTTCCACTAAATTTGCTTTATATACTTGGGAACCAAGCGATTTCAGATCAGCCCCTTTCCAAAATTTAATATTTACTCATCTTATTGCTGTGTATACTGGACCTCTACATAATGTACTCCTACCAGTATATTTGGTAACAAAGTACAAATGTATAAACTAAAAAGATTTGTATCTCACAGTGCTATAATATATTGTGCTCCTGAACTCTGGACACCAACATGTAAAATTCAAATACAGCAGGACAGGTGAATTTATTCTAAATAGCACCTATGATGTTACTGTCCTGTTCATCATTCATGAGCACAGAGCTTAACAAGGCAAAGTGATTACCTTGTATCTTATAGTTCAAAACAGGCATGAAACTGATACTTTATAAGAAGGTTGGTGGATATCTGGAATGCAATATCATTGTAGTATCAGAAAAATGAATACAGTTGATCAAGGCAGTTTAAGGTACCAAGCAGGAAAGAACGCAATCATCAGCACAGCATTTACTGTCTGCAGAATAAACTGCCAAAGATGGCATATCATTCAGAAGTATTACTTGCTTAAGTTTGTATGTGCAGTCAAAACCAAATATATGTACCAGAGAAAATCCAGGCTTTAAAGGACAAGTAAAAAAAAATCTTCATTTCTTCATGATCTTATAAGGATTTTTCTCCAGCCTTTGTTTGCTTCCAGCAGACATTTGAGGATGCTCAAAGGAGGCACCTCATGGTTCTAGAAGCTCAAACTCTACAATTAAAATTGATGACAAGAGGATTGTTTGCAGGCTAGGTGTGGCTAGGTGAATTGGGGTTCTTTGTCCTCTAGGAGAAAGACTCCTAGATGATTTTTTTTTTTCTTTTTTTTTTTTCTTTTGTCCTCTCTAATGGGCCTCCATTCATCTGCTAGAAGAAGGAACTCCTCCCAGTATCTTTCTATAGCTATGCAAACTATTTCAGCAGTTCCAACTATCCCCCAGTCACCGCTGAGAGGTGTGACCAAAACACCTGGTTCCCTGACCACTGATCATGCATGTAACATAGCAATGAAATTGGATATGCATCAAACAATGCAATTGTCTTCCTTCACTGATATACCAGTACCACAGTCCACACACAGCAAACCCCACCCCCCCCCCTTTTCCAAACTGTCCCCTTCCCTGCAATCAGTAGACCTGGTGTTTTTCACTGTTTGGGGACACAGGGGCGACTCGTCAATAACTTCACCTTTTACTGATAGAGTATCAAAATCAATCCTGAAATATAAAGACCTAATGTCTGGACAAAAACTTTCTTTCCCTAATGTCACAACCAAACACAGAGCCACTAACAAACACAGAGCCACTAGCAATTTTTACATAACAGTACATTAACTATATGGGCCAGCCATGAATCCATACAGGGAAGCTGGTCCGGATACTCCCTCACCACAATTCAGCCTCCGGACCCCATGCCCCAATCACAATTCACAAATCACAATGTTCAGTGTAAATTTTCTAATCTCACCTCTGGGAATACAACATACAATATAATCCTGGTAACAGGCAGAGTCTGGCTGCACAAAACGCACAGGACCACAAAGGGAAAAAGAAAGAGGGAAAACAGAAAACAGAGACGTCTCAGCAGCGAATACTCACACACTCTCCTTCCCCAGCAGCAGCTTGTTACAAATACATCACAGACACTCTCTCTAGCTGTATCATAGGATCTAACTTTCACCATGAGGACATTAGAAATACAGTATGAGAAATATAGCTAGCTATTTTCTAATGTCCACTAGATGGAGCTCCAGGATCACTTTAACCATAAGGATAAAAATACAGCTAGTTTTTAAATGACCACTAGATGGAGCTCCAGGATCACTTAAAACACAGGTAATAGTAGTAATTACAGCTAATGTCCACTAGATGGAGCTCCAGAGTCACTTTAAGTATATTGCAGTGTAGCTTACACGTGGTCTTTTCAAGATGGCCGCCTCCACGTGTGTTCTACTGCCCGATTCAGCTCTGGATACCTCCGGACAGACTCAGCTGTTCCCAACTTCAGAATCGGGTCAGCCGGGCCTCAAACATGCGGGAGGAGGAGGAGAAAAATACACTTTTAAAATCGGGGAGCCAGCCGGACCTCAAACATGCGGGAGAGGAGGAGAAAAATACACTTTTAAAATCGGGGAGCCAGCCGGCCCGCGGCACACAGAACAAGGACGGAGCAGTTTAAAAAGGGGCCCGCCGGCCCGCGGCACACAAATTACGGTCAGTATGATTTTTTTTTTATTTTTTTTGCTTGGGGCAAAAATTAATTTAATAGCTTTTGGCAGCGCTGCACTCTTAATACCCTTTAAAGGGGCTCAGCGGTGCATCGGGACAGCAGGGAAAGGCAGAAAATTCAGCGGGTCAGCAGGGGGGGCTCAGCGGTGCATCGGGACAGCATGGGAAAGGCAGAAAATTCAGCGGGTCAGCAGGGGGGCTCAGCGGTGCATCGGGACAGCATGGGAAAGGCAGAAAATTCAGCGGGTCAGCAGGGGGGCTCAGCGGTGCATCGGGACAGCAAGGAAAGGCAGAAAATTCACATCGGGGCACAACGGAGAGAGAAGTTCACATCGGAGCAGAAATTAACACAGCGGCAGCATGGGAGGGGGGACAGAAATTTACGTTGGAGCACAGAAACTACATCGGGGGTTCAGGGAAAGGCAGTAGATCCACACCGGAGCACATGGAGGGCAGAATTCAACATCGGAGCACAGAAATCACACAGTAGCAGCATGGGGGGAACAGAAACTTACATCGGAGCACAGAAATTACATCGGGGGTTCAGAGAAAGGCAGTAAAACCACACCGGAGCACATGGAGGGCAGAATTCACACCGGAGCAGAAATTAACACAAATTAGAAACGGAACGGAAGCATATTAGAGCCCTCTCCTTGCAGTCACGCTTCAGAAAACTCTCCACAAGCAGAACGGAAAGAAGAGAAGCAGCGATCTATTCTTTATCTCAGGTATGTTTAACTTATCAAGTGCTATATTTAGTTACATTTTTTTTTCTTTCGGCAGCGCTTTTAAAAGATCTCAGATTACTGCAGTTTCAGATATTCAGATTTTACCGGTATTCAGATTCAGATACAGGACGAGCAATGGCTTCAGGGCCACTAAGGCCCGTACTAGGACTGCTCGTGCAGTTGATCAGGCTGCTACAGGTTCCCAGAAATTACCAGGACTCACAGATAGAGTACAGAACTAGCCCCAGACAAGGTAGCAGTACTCACCAGAACTCTGATCAGACAGGAAGTTTGGATGCCAGTCTATCCAGCTGGTTTTTCAATCGGGGATTCAACCGCAGGGACCAGCTGTCCAGACAAATCAAGGTGTCCTTCCGAGCACAAAGTGGCCCGGGGGCGCCAAGGACAGTTAATCACCTGGAGGGGCCGGTCCCTGACTGGTGGAGGCCCAGATGCTGCAAAAGCAGAAGTCTTCCCACCGTGGGTGTGATGAGAGAGGCTTTTCTTTTAATATTTCCCGGCCAATGCACCAAAATGTAGCAGCAATCGCTGTGAAAAGCTCTTATTCAATCACTCACCCACAGAAGGAAAACTCACAGGCAGGCTGGAATGCAAACAGGATCTTTAATGTGCACAGGATCAGACAGAGATACCAGCAACCTCCACAAGGGTCTGAACCCCGAGGGACGGCCTACAATGCCTTATATACAGTACAGTTTTAAACTCATTCTACAATCCCATTTGCCACAGGTATTTCCTGCCCACCAATCAGCAGCCCCTGGGGAGGTACCTGGGTGACCTGTCCAAACCGGTATGCTCTGGTCTGTTGGTTTCAGGGCTAGGGAAATACTGTGCTCAGACCTGGAGTGGGGGAAGGGTGCCTACTGGAATCTCAATGTCTCTCTTAGCAGGCTGATTACCTCATGGCTTGCGGGGGAAGGGTCAGGCTGATCAGAGCCTCATGGCTTGCAGCATGGCTTGGGGGAAGGGCTATCTACAGTTCGCAGCATGGCTTGGGGGAAGGGCTACCTATAGCTACCTCATGGCTGCCTCAAAAGGTTTACAAGGAATTTTAAACATTGTGGCAGACGAGTCATAGAAGGCAAAGATATTGTTTATGTATTAAAAAAAATAAAAAGAACCGTGGATGTAGGTTTAATTAGGAATTCAATAACAATAACTTTTAAGTATTTTTTTTTAACTGTTAAGGAGACTGAAATCCAGGGAATGGGTATTAATTTAACGGTAATTAAGGCTTCACTCTCTGGTTCAACAGCAGATATTTAGATAAATGGCATGCCATGAGGAATTTTATTTGTGCTTTTTAAGGAGAGCAGGAAGAAAAGAACCCACCAAGACTGCCTCTCTCTTGAAAAGAGAAGATAAGTGAGATCCATTGTTTGCTTTCCTTAATGAGATAGCATTCTCCCCTTGTAAAAGATAACATTCGAAGGGTGGTTGTAACTCGGTAATTAAAGTTTTAATTTAAATCTAAGAAACTACTGGCATTTTGGTTAAAAAAAAAGGAAGTGTCTTCTGGTACCTCAGTGTCCTCTCTTTGAAAATGATTTGTTCAAATACCCTTAAACATTTGCTTCGGTAGAGTGTATACATGTAGAGGCCAATTCAGTTCTGTGCATTCCCAGGCCATCCGGGCATTCAGAATTTGGGCGGGTCAGGGTTGCACCCAATTCCGATCCCGCGGGGGCCAGATGTTCCCACGGGATCAGAATCGGGTGCAGCTGGCCTGGACGGGTCAGCCATGCCCCGATTCTGGGCCTTGCGACATACAGAAATGTACCTGGATAACTCAGCCAGGCTCCTGCATGGAACTGCGGACTGCCGTAGCCAGGGTTGGGCCACAGGGAACCCCCTGAACCCCCTCACCTTCCTTTCCGGGCTTGGCTGTGGAATAAGTCCATCATCCAAACCGCCGACACCGGATATACAGGGCCGACAAGACAAACGCTGTAATTTGTGAGCAGAGGCTGTTTTTCTTCAAAGATTTCTCTTTGTGTTAAACTTATGCAAAATTTTTAATAAAAGGAGCAGTGGAAATATCAAGTTTGAAGCAGACATGGAGAAGCTGTGCAGTTAGCAGTGTTCTTGCCTGGCTTCCTCTTCGGCCTAAGATAGTATCAGACTAATTCCAAGTGTCTGGGGGGGGGGGGGTGTGCTTAACGTTTGCAGCACTTCTGCCTGTGGGGGTTGGGCTGCAACGCTGGAGCCTGCAAAAAAAAAATGGAGTGGGGCTGAAGAAATTTAAAGGGGCAACAGGCTTGATTTATTAAAGAATGGTGGAGGGCTGAATGGAGGGCAGGGAGGGAGCGCAAGAGAGGGAGGAGAAGGGAAGAGAATCTGTGAATGGAAACAGGGATTTGGGGCATGGAGGAGGGACAGCAGGAGAGGAGTTGGAGTAGAAGTGGAGGGAAGAGTACAAGCAGTTGGAGGATGAAGCACCGCACCCCACCCCAGCATCACACACACACACAAATTGGCACCCGCCTCCACATCACACACACACAAAGGCAGACACTCGACCACGGTACATAACCGCACCCACATGCAGGCATGTCACCTCTGTACTACACACACATGCAGCCACACCGCAGCACCACACATACACAGATGTAGCTAAAAACATTAGTGAGGATGGAGAGGTTTGGAGAAGTAGGAGTGGAGCCACAGCCTTCTGTTGGCACTGTGCAATGGCCCATTAAGAATCTGATTTATTTAAGCTTTTTCTCATAGAAAATGGGAAAACAGTATTACTAAATCAGGCCCTAAAACCTAAAAAAGTTACTGCAATAAACCTTTCTGAAAATGGGCTGATGGGAGCTGGAATAAGACTGGAAATGGGCTGATGAGGAGCTTGGACTGGAAATGGGCTGATGGAGGCTGCAATAGGACTGGAAATGGGCTGATGGTGGGCTAGAATAGGACTGGAAAGGAGCATATGGGGGGTCAGGACTGGAAATGGGCTGATGTGGGGGCATGGGAGAATGGGACTAGAAGGGAGTGGACGCTGGGCGGGTCTAGAACTAAAAGGGAGCTGATTTTGGGGGAGGACTAGAAGGGGATGGGGATGGGAAATGAGGATGGAGATGGGAAAAGATATTTTGTGTGGGAGGGAAGAAAAATCTACGATTGGCCGGGTATTGGGAGAGTAAGTGGGGATTGAGGATGGAAGGGTGAAATTTGAGTGGATGATAAAGGAATAAAGAAAGAAATGGGGGAAAGAGCAAAAGGGGAAAGATCAGCATGTTAAAGCAGATATAGAGAGAGAATGGAAAAAATCTAGAAGAGAGAAGAAAGGACAAATGGACAGCTCGCAGAAGACACGAAGAAACCAGAAGAAAGTCGCTGGAGCAATTGCAACTGAAAAATAAAATCCTCTAACAGAAGGTAGAAAAATACTTTTAATTCTGAATTTATTAACTGGAATATGTCAGCTCTGGGAAATGTGTATCACTAACATCTTTGTGTTTTTGTTCAGTGCAAGAGGAAATTAAGTTATAGTTTTATTTCTCCAGTGTTGTTGTACATTTCATGTTTGGCTTTTGGGGTTCCCAATTTTTAATTACCTCCTATTTCTAAATTGTGATCCCTTGTTCTTTGTGTGGTGACGGTCTATGTTCTGCATGTGTAACCGAGCTGAGGTATTCTTTTTATGTAGTTTATATTTGATAATTCCACTTGTTCTCTTTCCCCAGTAAGAGATGTATTGGTTTAATATTTGCAGTGTTGCCTTTTTAATAGGAAGGGTTTGGTGCTTTGTGAGTCCTGGCAGTGCTGTTATGATATGGTGACTTTGCTATGGGTTCTAAATGGGCAGTGTTATAGTACTTCCTAATGGGCCTGGCGGTTGGCACTGGAATATAGTAATGTAGAAATCTGGTAATCTTTCTTTATCCTCACTGCTCATACAAATGGTATTCAGACACACATTAAGAGGCATATTTACTAAAAGCACGTGTAAACATTATGCAAATATGTATGCAAATGTGTTTTTTATGCACATGAGGTCCCACAATGAATCTCCGCACATGGCCCCGCACCCACCTTGGGCCGCCCTTGCCTTTGTCTTTCCTTTCTGACATAGTATACCATGTGATCATCAGATGCAAAGTGCCTGATGCCAGTCCATTTCAGTTCATTGGCACCCAACAAGCTAAACAAGTATTAATCTCCCTTTTGAGTGATTTGAAAATCCTAAATGTATCCACTTACATGTAAGAAGGGAAAAGGTTTCCTCTGATTATTAAAAACATGACAAAATATGTAGAGCTCAGGATTTGCACATGTGGTTTAATAAAACTGTTTCATTAGAGTGCTAATCCCCACATGATCACTTACAGCTTGCTCTCTCCTTCCCCTGTGTTGGTCTCTAGTGTCTCATTCATCTTCTTCTAACTTTTCCTATTGAATACTAAAGGCTAGCCTTTGTGAACTCCCAATGTGGTTTAAGCTGATTAGAGTTTGTGTAGCTTGAAACTGAAAACATATTAGCTGCATATTTCCAGTTAAATAGCCTTAAATATTCATTTCAATGCTATACTATAAGACCCTCTGCCACAAAACCCAGATATATTGACCACATGTTTTATTGTCATTCCACTCATTATTTATTTTGATATATATTTGTTTTATTAATCTTTATGTAACGTGTACTTTTTCTTCTCATGATCCAGGGGACACCACGTATGTGAAGGGTAGTGGCTTTCTCCTTTCCCTTCCATGACCATGTAAGATCGACAGCAGGGGGGAGGGGCTTCTTTTCCATAAGCAGCAGAATACAGAGGGCCACCAGGACCATAATCCCACCAATATTTTATCCTACACAACATCAGAAACAAGGGAGATTGGGGAGCAAGAGTGAAGTTTGCTTTCTTGGCTTCTCCCAACCTATTAGGGATTCCACTGCCATTGCCTACCACCATATACCGGTACTCTCTCTCTCTCTGACATGATCAATGTTCACATCAATAACTCACCCAAAGAATCAATGTCCAGTCAGGTCCTGGCTGAATAAAATAAAATCTTTATTGGATGTAAAAAGCCCAAAATAAAGAACTTCATGTCATTTTTTCTTAAAAACTGGGATCTCTGCTTCTTTCTGGTTGATCTAGGATCTACTCCTTTTCAGGCAGACTGGTCTCTTCTTCTTCTGGATTCACAGTGTCTCTCCTCTCACATCAGTGCTCTATAAAGTCTAAGACCTATAAGAGTACCCTTAAAAGAGCACTCACTTTCTAACCTCCTTCACTCCTTCATCTTTCAGACCCCAAGAACCCCTTAAGGGCCCAATCGAGGAAGGCGAATAGTGGGGCTATATGTCCCAATGGAATGTCCAGTCCCGCTATTCTCCCTCAGCCTATTCTGCCTCCTTGCCTCACTGCACATACACTACCACTGTATGTGCTGCGGGGGATGGGGCAGCATGGGGGCAAAGCGTGGGCGGGCCTGAGCCCTGGACATACATGGCCGATTCCAATGACAGCCCTGTACATCTAGGGAGCACCAGGGGTATTTATTTATTTATTTATTATTTATTACAATTTCTTATATACCGCACTATTTCTCATCAGCGCGGTTTACATACAACAAATGACCATAACACAAACTGTTTGGTTTTACAGAGAACAGGAGCAACAACTTGGATAACATAGGGATATATAAACTGGAGCTACTTACATATGTACAATGAGTTGTATGCTAAGATTTAGGATGCTATCTTAACATGGTAAGATAGAGAGGAGGAGGTACAGTTAGGTAGGGGTCAGGTTAATCTGATAGTAATGGAGAAATAAATGGAATTTGAGAGCCTTTCTGAATTGTGCCCTGCTTATTCCACCTCTGAGGTGGAATAAGCACAGGGTGACCCTACATCCCCACAGGTATGCAGGGGCATGCTGGGCTGTATCAGGGCCCGATCCTGCACCCATGGGAACATCTGGCTCCCATGATGTAGCATTGGGTCCTAATGGGCCTGTCCTGCTCGGGAGTGCCCAGACGTCCTAGATATGGCCCTTCAGAGATCGGGTTCTATGTGTCTGTGTGGATAATTCCCAAAACCCCTCACATTACTTGCTCAAGGAACAACTAAAAGCAATGGGACAAAAATGTCTCCCAAAAGACTCAATCTCTTCTCTTTTTCAATCTATTGGTCAGCTTGGCCCTCAGAACCCTATCCTGTAAGTTCAAACACTCCTTGAATTACATCTGGCCCTCAACAGGATGGTTTTAAAAGTGAAAAAAAAAACCCTTCTTCCAAATTCCTTAGGGCAATTCTTCAAACTTTAGCCCTCCTATCCCCAGTACCTCCTTCCAAAAAGTTCCATGGTTCTAGCATTCAAAATCCTGCCCTCTTGTAGATGGCAAAGAAGAGATGAGGATAGGTGAAGAAAGCACCCAGGTAAGTGAAACATTAAATACCGCTGTAGAAATGGGTAAAAGGGGCAACATCTGGCAAGCGGTGTGTATAAATGCTCATAACATAGGAAATAAGATCCCAGATGTTGCTGCGTTAATGGAACAGGCTAACTTGGCTTTAGTGGCGGTTACAGAGACATGGTTCATGGAAAACCATGACTGGGATGTAATTATACTGGGCTATACTTTATTCAGGAAGGACAGGGTAGGAGAAAGGGAAGGTGGAGTGGCACTATATCTAAAAAATATAATATTAAAGACGGAATACAAAGTGGCCTGGGACAGACACAGTGGATCACTTTACAGCAACAAGATTAAATCAAAATAAACTGAACCATCTAATTTCTCAACAAATAGGGGTATCCTACAAGGAGCGATGGGGGGAGGAGCGGTGGGTTCACCCCTAAACAAAGAAAGAAACAAAGATATGGGGATGGGTGAAGACATAGGGAGGGGTGCACCTGCTCCTGGTGGGTGCACCACTAAGCAAAGACATGGATAGGGGTGCACCTACTCCCTAAAAGACATGGGAAGGGGTTCACCTACTCCTGCCATATTGCTGGGCAGACTTGATGGACCACACTGGTCTTTATCTGCCGTCATTTACTAAGTTACTATGTTACTAAAGAATAGAATTGCAGGGCTTAAAAGAAAGAGAGGAGGCACTGTGGGTTAAACTAGAAAGAAGGAAAGGGAAATCCATTTGCATTGTAGTTATATACAGATCCTCCTCACTAGTGTGATGTGGTCATATCGTGAAATTTTAGTGATGAGCTGGGCTGCCGTATTTTGTGCAGTCTGCAGGGGTTTAAGGGCTAGGTTTGGGAGACCCCTTTTAATAATGGTTTATGGACCTTTCCTCCAGGAACTTGTCCAAACCTTTTTTAAACCCCAGCTACACTAACAGCTTTTACTACATCCTCCGGTAACAAATTCCAGAGTTTGATTACATGTTGAGTGAAAAAATATTTTCTCTTATTAGTCTTAAAGAAACTTGTTTAATTGTATACCCAAGTTATTATGCCTGTTTATTGTAAGCACAAATCTCTAAACTGAGATGTGTAGTTTTAACGTTCATTGTAAACCGCACTGATCTCAAATAGCGCGGTATAAAAGAAACTGTAATAAATAAATAAATAAATAAAAAATAGGTTACACTGTAGCTTCATTGCATGTCCTCTACTCTTTCTATATTCTGATGACATAAACAATCGATTTACGTTTACCCATTCCACTCCATTCATTAATTTATAGACTTCTATCATATCTCCCCTCAGACGTCTCTTTTCCAGGTTGAAGAGCCCTAACCTTTTAAGCCTCTCTTCATATGGGTATCCTTCGATCCCCTTTACCATTTTGGTGACTCTTCTCTGTACCTTTTCTAATAATGCTATATCCTTTTTAAGATATGGTGACCAGAATTGCATACAATATTCAAGGTGCAGTCGCACCATGGAACAATACAGAGGCATTATAATATCCTTTGCACTGCTGCACCGTGGCGGAGGGTTTTAATATGTTATCCACGATGACACTTAAATATATTTCCTGGGTGGTGGTTCCCAATGTGGAACCTTGCATCGTGTAACCATAGTTTGGGTTGTTCTTTCCTAGGTGCATAACTTTGCACTTGTCCTCATTAAATTTTATCTGCCATTTGGATGCCCAGTCTTCCAATTTATCAAGATCCTCTTGCAATTTTCCACAATCCTCTTGGGTTTTAACAACTTTAAATAGTTTTGTGTCATCTGCAAATTTGATAACCTCACTTGTTATTCCCTTTTCCAGGTCATTTATGAATATGTCAACAAACCCAGCACAGATCCCTGCGGTACTCCACTATTCACCCTTTTCCATTGGGAAAATTGGCCATTTAGCCCTACCCTCTGCTTTCTATCTTTTAAACAGTTCCTGATCCACAATAGTACACTGCCTCCTATCCCATGACTTTTGAGTTTTGCCAAAAGTCTCTGATGAGGGACTTTGTCAAAGGCTTTCTGAAAGTCCAGATATACTATATCAACCGACTCACCTTTTCCTACTTCAAAAAAACATAACAGATTAGTAAGACAAGATATTCCTTGTCTAAAACCATGTTGGCTGTTTCCCATTAAGCCATAACTATCTACATGTTCAGTAATTTTGTTCTTTATGATGGTTTCTACCATTTTTCCTGGTTCTGACGTCAGGCTCACCGGTCTGTAGTTTCCTGGATCACCCCTGGAACCCTTTTTAAAAATTGGTGTTACATTGGCCATCCTCCAATCTTCAAATATTACAGATGATTTTAATAATAGTTCACAGATTACTAATAGCAGGTCTACAATCTCATATTTCAGTTCTTTCAACACCCTTGGATATATACGATCCAGTCCAGGTGATTTGCTACAGCTGGAGATTAAATGAGGAGATTAGGGAAAGGAGCTTTAAGGTATAAGGGTCGGAAGGGTCATCAATGTGAATATTAAAATCCCCAAGAATAAGGGAAGGGGAAGATGCATCCAGAAAGGAGGAGAGCCAGGAGTCAAAGTAGAAAGGTAGAGGTGGACTTGTTGAGGGGTCGATAAATGACAACTACCCGGAGAGGTAGTGAAGAAAATAAGCGGATGGCATGGACTTCAAAGGAAGCAAAGGAATTAGATGGAGGCAAAAAAAGGGGCTGAAATTTGCAGGAATGAGAGAGTAGGAACCCATTACATTGGGTTTTATACTCTCACAGACATTAGAATGGCATTTTACTATAACCCCCTTCCCCCATATATTCCTAATAGAGAATCTGTTTTGCATAAACAATCTCCCAGTACATGCTTCCCTTATGCTAACAGGGATAGGGGTATCCCTGAAGACATCCAAGACATATGCCATCAGAGACTGAGGAAAAATGTACACACTGGTACATAGCTTCTTCAGCATCCTGTCTTTATTTGTCATTGTTATTGTTTGCTATCGCCTCACCCTCCCCTACTATCTTCTTCTTTTCCTTTTTCCTTTCTCCTTTTTCCAACCAAATCCTTATCTTTCTATTTTTCTCTGCAGCCCTTTCCATCTTTTCCCTTTTCCTCTATCTTCTACCCTCTACCCAGAACCTTCTGAGCCCTTCTCTCCCTTTAATGCCTCCTGCACAACCTTCTTCTTCCTTTTCTTTCTTCATCACTCCCTCTACAAACTTTCTCTTTCCTTTCACCCATTACTAGCCTATCTTTTGTCAATTCTGTCCCTCCATAGACCCTTAGACTTGATTTACTTTCTTTATGCTATTATTCCCCACCCCTTCACCTCTCTCCAAATTGTCCCGAGCTTAGACATGTCTCTCGGCTCTTGCAGGCAGAGCTGCTTCAGTGCTTGTCTGATCTGGCTCCTAATATTCCTACTGCAAATTCCACCTCAGCTGAAAATGTTTCCAGCTGACGTGGGATTAGTGTTTAGAGTATTCTGAAAGCCGCTTTTACTTTCCCACCACTTGAAGTTGCAGTGCTGATCCTCATTGGAATCTCATGTGGTTATTGCATTAATAAATATAAGGTCTGAATACACTTTGAGCAGCAGATGAGAGGATTCAAGAAAAGTGATGTTACAAAATCGGGGTCTATGACCATAGAGGGGATATTCCTCAGCGGCAGCTAGTGATTGTACACTGGCTGGCTGTCACAGCATTGAATATCCGGGTTGGCCAGATAGTGCTGCAGCTCGGTGGGTAGCAGCGATATCCAGCCGCAGCCTGGTTAGCTGAAGTGGTGAAAGTTAGACAGGCCTTTCAGCAATGTTCCCTCTAATTTTCTGTAGGCTGTGTGCGCATAAAATATCAGCTGTGCAGCTTTTGAAGGAAGGTTAAATTTTTTGTCTGCCACATAACGACACTCGGAGTTATATACTTTAAAATTTGACTACACGTCAGAATACGGTATGTACACTGCATTGATTGCACTAGAAAATATTGTAGAACTTGTGAAAACTGGAAATACACAACAACTTTTCAATTTTAAGCTGTCTGTGTTGTTTACTATCAGAATCAGAACCATAATTTTTGTGCGCTCTGTTGTAAAGTATGTGCGCTTGCTCGGCAAGGTGTGTGCGTGCACACACGCGCACAGCTTAGAGGGAACAGTGCCTTTCAGGTGCCTAACTTATGCTGCTTTGGGATCATCGGATAGCGGCTGAATATCACTGGTAGTCGGCTATCCCTGGGTGCCACCTCTGCTCCATCCGCAGAACACCCCAAAGGTAGCCTGCTAGCATCAGGGCGTTTAGTAGCGGGACCCAGGAATATTTAGTGCCACTGTTAGTACTGCTGAATATCCTGTTCAGCGCCATTTAGATGGTTTGCAAGTCTGCAAACCGCCTAAATGGCTTTGAAAATCCCTTCCCAGAATTTAAAAAAATCACGTTAACTATATATGTAAAAATGCAATGTGTGCCTTCGAGTCGTTCCATACAAACTCTTTTTGCCTGGCTAGCAGGATTAAGAAGCACCTTCAAGATAGATAGGGCATGCCGGTACTCCATTCTCCCTAGGGTTCTCCATGAATTAACAGAAAGAAATGTCTTTAGGGGCCTTAGGCTTATATGACTGGCACACGTCCCAGTGTAAAAAATAACATGCAGCATACTGTCTGAGGCTATTCAGAAATAAATCCTTAACTGGGCAGCTTAATGCAGGTAGAAAAATAAACACATTTAATTCAGCTAGTCCTGGTTCTATCCCATTCCACAAATATCCCAGAAATCCAAAACATCAAGTCAAGGAGTCATAAGAACATAAGATATGCCATACTGGGTCAGACCAAGGTCCATCAAGCCCAGTATACTACATCCTCCAGTAACAAATTCCAGAGTTTCATTACACGTTGAGTGAAAAAATATTTTCTTTTATTAGTCTTAAATAGTTTACCCTGTAGCTTCATTTTATGTCCCCTAGTCTTTCTATATTCTGATAACGTAAACAATCGATCTACGTTTACCCGTTCCACTCCGTTCATTAATTTATAGACTTCTATCATATCTCCCCTCAGCCGTCTCTTTTCCAGGTTAAAGAGCCCTAACCTTTTTAGCCTTTCTTCATAGGAGTATCCTTCCATCCCCTTTACCATTTTGGTGGCTCTTCTCTGAACCTTTTCTAAAATCGCTATATCCTTTTTAAGATACGGCGACCAGAATTGCACACAATATTCAAGGTGCGGTCTCACCATGGAACGATATAGAGGCATTATAATATCTTTTGTTTTATTTTCCATTCCTTTCCTTATCATACCTAGCATTCTATTTGCTCTCTTGGCCGCCGCTGCACACTGGGCCGAGGGTTTTAACATGGTATCCACAATGACGCCTAAATCTTTTTCCTGGGTGGTGGTTCCTAATGTGGAACCTTGCATCGTGTAACCATAGTTTGGGTTGTTCTTCCCTAGGTGCATAACCTTGCACTTGTCCACATTAAATTTCATCCGCCATTTTGATGCCCAGTCTTCCAATTTATCAAGATCCTCTTGCAATTTTTCACAATCATCTTGGGTTTTAACTCCTTTAAATAGTTTTGTGTCATCTGCAAATTTGATAACCTCACTCGTTATTCCACTTTCCAGGTCATTTATGAATATGTCAAAAAGCAGCGGACCCAGCACAGATCTCTGGGGTACACCACTATTCACCTTTCTCCATTGGGAAAATTGGCCATTTAGCCCTACCCTCTGCTTTCTAACTTTTAACCAGTTCCTGATCCACAATAGTACACTGCCTCCTATCCCATGACTCTTTAGTTTTGCCAAAAGTCTCTGATGAGGGACCTTGTCAAAGGCTTTCTGAAAGTCCAGATACACAATATCAACTGACTCACCTTTGTCCACCTGTTTATTCACTCCTTCAAGAAAACATAACAGATTAGTAAGACAAGATCTTCCTTGTCTAAAGCCATGTTGGCTGTCTCCCATTAGGTTGTGACTATCTACATGCTGAGTAATTTTATTCTTTATGATGGTTTCTACCATTTTTCCCGGTACTGACGTCAGGCTCATCGGTCTGTAGTTTCCCGGATCACCCCTGGAACCCTTTTTAAAAATTGGTGTTACATTGGCGATCCTCCAATCTTCAGGTATTAGAGATGATTTTAATGATAGTTCACAGATTACTGATAGCAGGTCTGCAATCTCATATTTTAGTTCTTTCAACACCCTTGGATGTATACCATCCGGCCCAGGTGATTTGCTACTCTTCAGTTTATCTAATAGTTGTAAGACATCTTCCCGATGTATCAATATTTCCTTCAATTCTTCCGCACCTTTCAATACCACGTCAGTCATGGGTAACATCCCTACATCTTCCTCAGTAAAGACCTAAGCAAAGAATTCATTCAGTCTCTCCGCTATCGCCTTGTCGCCTCTTAGTGCTCCTTTAACCCCTTTATCATCTAATGGACCAACTGACTCTCTCACAGGTTTTTTGATATGAATGTACTTGAAAAGGTCTTTATTTTGCGTTTTTGCTTCCGCAGCAAGCTTCTTCTCAAATTCTCTCTTTGCCTGCCTTATCAATGCCTTGCATTTGACTTGCCAGTGCTTGTGCTGTTTCCAGGTTTCATCGTTTGGCTCTTTTTTCCATTTCCTGAAAGATGCTTTTTTGGCAACAACAGCCTCTCTGACCTCACCTTTAAACCATGCTGGCAGTTTTTTGGACTTCCTTCCACTTTTCTTAAAGCGTGGAATACAGCTGGTCTGAGCTTCCAAGATAGTATTTTTCAACAACACCCAAGCTTGATGTACGTCTTTAACCTTTGCAACTGCTCCTTTTAGTTTTTTCTTAACTGTTTTCCACAGTTTATCATAGTCTCCCTTTCGAAAGTTAAAAGGTAGTACTGTGGATTTCCTTACTATCCCTCCTCCACTAATTAAATCAAAGGCGATCATGCTATGATCACTATTGCCAAGTGGCCCCCACACCCTTATTTCTTGCACTAGATCTAGTGTTCCACTAAGGACTAGGTCTAATATGGCTTCCCCTCTGGTTGGTTCATGAACCAGCTGCTCCAAGAAGCAGTCATTTATTTCATCTAGGAACTTTATCTCCCTAGCATGTCCTGACGTGACACTGACCCAGTCGATACCGGGGTAATTGAAATCACCCATTATTATTACTGTGCTGTAACCTTTGTTAGCTTCCTTGATTTCTTTGAGCATTTCATCATCCATTTGATCAAAGCCTAGAAACATATAAAAGGAGAATCTGTATATGCCAAATAATAGGCGTTTCTTTTTCTCCTGCCTTCTAGCATATGAGCCGACTTTGTGCACCTGCAAATCCTGAGTACAGACAGGTTGGTAAGAAGCACTCACCTTAGGATACACACAGAATCTTGAAACACCATAACTCGAAGACTTCTCTGCAAATCAATCATCCTAATGATTCCTCACAGAAAATCCTCTGATCAGACACTAAGGGCCCTTTTTACTAAGACTTAGCTCAAGCTATCTGCCACACAGACCATAGGGCCTATTCTGAACCGCGGTTAAGGAGTCTGGAATCCAATCTGGACATCCAGCCCCGTTAAACACCTGGCCTGCATCCTGGAAACAGAGCTTCCTGCACATAGATTTGAGCTGTGAGGGGAGCTCTGTTTGTGGGCGGGAAGGGGCAGGCTGCAAACGGAGTGAGGATGGGCTGTGGGCAGCACCATAACCCTGGATATACAGGGCCGATTGAAAGGTTAGTCCTCTATGTCTGTGGTCGGCCATTTGTACGGGGGACTTATTCCACCTCGGAGGTAGAATAAATCCCTCTAGAGAGAGGAGGACGATGGATCCGGGGCCAGGAAGGCAGGTGAGGGAGTGCAGGGGGTTCCCCGCAGCTCAACTTTGGCCACTACAGCCCGATCCGGGATCGGGCTGCGGGGAAAAGAACATTGCCGTTGCTGCTGGGGATCGTGGCTCCTGTACGGAGCCACAGTAGCATGGCAACAGAACACCATGTCATCGCTGCTCCATGCAGGAGCCAGGCTGGGCTAGTTGGGGAGTTGCTTGGATGTCCAGTTGGCCAGAATCAGGGCATGGCCTGCACGTCCAGGCTGGTAGAACTGGTTCTGATCCCGCAGGCATGTTTAGCCCCTGCGGGATCAAAATCGGATACACTGGATCACGTTCCAATTCTGATGGCTGGACATGTGGGGAACGCACACATCAGAACTGGTCTCCACATGAATAAAATGGGCCATGCAGTAGATAGCTCAAGCTAAGTGCTACTAAAAAGGACCCTAAGGGCTTTCTTTATTGAGACTGAGGATTATGGTGCTAACTCCTCTTCATTACACTTCCCTTCATGGTCTTCTCTAATCTCCCACAGTCCTCCCAAGGACCTCAAGAACTCTCTCATGTTTGAAGTCCTGAACACCCAAACTCTGGATCCCACCCAACTTCCCAGGACAAGACATGACAGAGAAATCACCCTTAGCTAGAGAATTTGAGTTGTATTCAACATTTCCTAAACATAACTCATCTTTATCACTCAGGGTCTGCAAGGACTCTGATATCTATAAAAATGCAATGTGTGCCTTTGAGTCAGTCCTGACTCCTGGTGACCCAGAAGCTCCTGGGTTTTCTTGGCAGTGTCACTGGAAGTAGATTGCCAGGCCTTTCTTCCAAGGCAGTGGAGGGTTAAGTGACTTGCCCAAGGCCACAAGGAGTGCTAGTGGGAATTGAACCCTGGTTGCTTGGTTACCAAGCCAGTGTTCTACCCAATAGGCTACTCCTCCACTCCCTGATATCTATAGTAGTAGACAAATTTGAGGGCACCTCTAAAATTCAATGAAGCAAAAACCAATATAGTAACCTCCTTCCTTGCTCTTTGTGCAGTCACCCCATATCTTTGTGTCTTAAGGTATATCCAAGGCATTGTTGAATTCTAGCTTTGGACACCTGCATCTCTCTTCTGCATGGTTGCCTCATAGGCTTGCACTAAGACCATGTGCACACACCACTAAGAGCAATTGGAGCACAGATGGGGATATGACCAATCAGAAGCTGAAGAGCACAAAAAATACAATCATGCCTAGGCTTTCGAGTTCAATCAGACCTGCTGTCCTTTGCAGAGGTCTCACAGTGAGTATCCCAGCTAGGTTGGGCAGTGGGAGATAAATAAATGGCTTGGAATAAGATTACTTATCTCTTCCTTAAATAACCTGTCTTGGAATCTTGATTGGCCCTAAGGGCTAACACCATGATTTCAACTTTAACTCTAGTATTCACAAGGAGCAAGTGCAGCTCTCTCAACAGTGGTTTCGCTATGTGATTTCCCTAACATATGGACTGCTGTAGTTTGTATTAATTGAATTCTTTTTACCAATCCCTTGGTAACCCCAACAATAAAGCATTCCCATAATCAAGCGTGAACAAGATCAAAGACACCACCGCCATATACAATGCTGGAAAAGTCAAATATGATTTCGGTCTCTTCACCCAACGTAACTTTCCATATGCATTTTTTACAGCCAATTGTACTCATAGTAACATATAGTAACATAGTATTGTCAGCATACATCAGCATGACATTATGCCTAGCATAGTTGTCATGGCTTTCCCAGACCTTGGATTACAAGCAGCTTTGTTACTCTGGTGATGTCAGTCTCCAAAGTTAATGAGCGTAGTTTACAAGATGAGATTAGCTCTGACCCCCTAGTGATGTCAGATACAGAAACTTCCACTTCCTACAGATAAGAAATCACTCCAGTCATTTCTAGGGCTCACTGGTTTCTGTCATGACTTCATGCACAATTATGCTGAAGTGGCAGCTCCACTTTACTCCCTTGTAAAAAGTAAAAGTTATGTTTGGGAGGAAGAACATACAGAAGCTGTAACTAAATTAAAGCACATTCTGACTTCTGCTCCTGTTCTTGCACACCCAGATCACACACAACATTTTTTCCTGTACCCTGTAGTTGGAGAGAACAGTATAGGTGCAGCTCTAACACAATGCCTAGGAGGAGTAGATCACCCTATTGCCTTCTGTTCCAGAGTTCTCACTTCTCCTGAACTCAAAATGGGAAACTGTGAAAAACATGCACTGGCTTCCTATGCTGCTATGCAGAAATTTACATACATCATTGGTGCTCAAACCACATACATATGCAGCCATCACACCCCCCTCAAATTCATTGTAGAGGGAAAGTTAGCATGTAGCAAGATTATGACTGAGAGAATAGTCCAGTGGACTCTCATGTTGCAAGCACAGAATGTAAAGTTTGAATTGTTGAAAGAACCTAACGTGCAAGTGGCTGGAATTTTGCTGGAGGGGCAACCTCATGACTGTCAGTCCTCACCCAGTGCCCCCAATCACATGATCTTTAGGGAACTGGGACTAGACAAAATTTCACCTTTTCTTCCTACAGTATATATTGATGGTAGTAGCCAATGTGAAGGAGGCAGGTGACTAGCAGGTTTTGCAATTGTATAATTGGACCCAAATAACCAAGTGGTACTGCAGAAACAGTATTCCTGTGGGTCAGCATCAGCACAGTACTGTGAGCTGGCTGCTTTTGTAGCTTGTATGCAACAATATCAGGATTCACACCCAGAGATACAAATCATTTTAGATTCTGATTATGTCTTTAAGAGTGCCATTGCCCTGTTACCCTGGTGGCTGGCAAATAAATTTAAATCCATAGATGGGTCCACGGTGAAAAATTCATCACTATGGACTATGGCACAAGAATTGAGTGAGAAGTTTCAGAGAGTACATTTAATTAAAGTGAAGGCACATAGGAAGAAAGGCCCTTTAGTGAAAGGAAACACATTAGCAGACTCACTAGCCAAGGAAGCATGCCATATAGGCCTCATATGGCCCTGGTATGAGCAGACACGCATGGTTGCTATTGCTACACGTTCCACAGATTATGATCAGATAATACCACCAGATTACTTTGTAGCACTGCAGACAAAGGACCCTGAGCTTTCCAATTTGAGGAAGCTTGTGCAGGACGCCCCAGATAACCTATATCAGCACACACCCTTTCTCACACTCGCTATAGAGAAAGACATTCTATGTGCAAAAAGAGAGGAAGCTTGGTTATAGCTATCCCTAGAGCTCGAGGTAAAGAATGGGTTCATGGTGCAGGTCCTATGGGACACCCTAAAGCAGAAGAAATGCAGACTATCCTCAATAGGTTGGTATGATGGCCAGAAATGAAACATGATATACAGGATCATGTTTCCTCCTGTATAATCTGTGCTTCATTTGGGAGGCAACCTAAAAAGAGAAGGGGACAGTTAATGAGGGCACCTCCTCGTGGCCCATTTGAGAGATTGCAAATAGATCATGTGGGCCCTCTCCCATTAACAGCTAGGAAAAATAGATTTTTACTCACTGTTGTTGATTCTTTTTCTCATTGGGTAGAAGCATTCCCTGTCCCAGATCAAACTGCTCGAACCACTGCAGAAATCCTAACTATGCAATATTTTACACACTGGGGCATTCCCAAGACTATTGATTCTGATAATGGTCCTGCATTTGTTTCTCAGCTCATCAAGGAATTGTTTGATTTTCTAGGCATAGAACAACAACTCCACATTCTGTACCATCCACAGGCAGCAGGGCTGGTAGAAAGAATGAATCAAACAATTAAGGCCCACCTCAGCCCTATGCTTAATCTGACCGGGAAAAATTAGGATCTGGTGCTCCCTTTAGTCCTTATGCGTATCAGAGCTAATGTTTGTAAATCCACAGGTTTTGCACCCTATGAAGCCTTAATGGGAAGGCCAATGCAACGGTGGGAAAATATGCAGCATCCTTTTCTTCCAGAGGACCAGACCGTAATTCTCACCAATGAGTGGATGAAATCCCTGCAAGAACATCTAAAAGAAATTCAGACCACTGTGCTAGCTAACACAGAAAAAGCTAGAGATTATCTGCTTGAGGTGCATGCAAAAGGTTCCGATTTAAGGACCCTCAAGGTTGGGAGTAAAGTGATGATTCTGAGACATAGACCAAACCTCCCCTTTGGAACTGCAAAGTGGGAAGGACCATACTTAGTTACTGATACCTTAGGCACAAGCCTATACCAAATCCTAATGTCCGACAACCAGCAGTATTGGAAACACATCACCCAGTTGAAACCATATGGGTAATACGTGTTTTATCAGTCTTTGTTTTCAGATACCACCTGAAGACAGCACGGACAGCTGCTTTCTGAAGACAGCACGGACAACTGCTTTCTAAACAAAAGTCGCTTGAGGATGGTAACTATTTACTTCTGCTGTATAGTTGATGTGTCCTATATAATGGACATGTGTCTAATAGCTATGTAAATAAGTAGTAAACATTATTTTTGTTGTTGCATAGTATAAGTGGGGAGCACTAGTTTACTCCCTAGTAGAGTGAAACAAGTTAGCTTTTATTATGTCTCGGTTTCCTGTTGTTCTTGTATCTGCTCTCTTCTACCCAAGTCTCATTACAGGAACTATCATCCGAATATGCACGATTGGCTGGGCTAACTCCACAGATGGGGTATATCGCTATCAAGAAATACCCCCATCTTTCCCGGAAGGAAAGGATCTGGTCATCCTGAGTTTCTGTTCCGTACAGGACAAGTCAGTGTTCTATTCATTAAACATCACTCAAGTACAGTGGGTGCCACCAGTTTCCACTTCTCTTGAAAGGACACAAGAATTGAGGGCACCTCCAGAACATTACTTTCTAGGTCCTCCTGCCTTGATTTTGTACAATATTTCCTATCAGGACAGAGGTACCTGGAAAATAACTTATACATGGGTTCTAAGTGATCAACAGCACATCACTGAGACTTCATTCCTTTTGGATGTCTCTTGTTTACCGACCACCCCTCATCCCAACCCTACCACCACTTCTGCTCCTCCTGTACTTTACCTTTCTGATTTCTTTGACTGGGTGACCAGGGAGTTGGACCGAGGGAGAGCTCTAGATGTGGTGCATTTAGATTTCAGTAAAGCCTTTGACACTGTTCCTCACAGGCGACTTACAAACAAACTGAGCACCCTAGGGATGGACCCTAAAGTTACTGCTTGGGTTAGAAATTGGTTGGGTGGGAGGCGACAAAGAGTACAAGTAAATGGAGCTCACTCTGAGGAGAAGGATGTTACCAGTGGTGTGCCCCTAGGATCTGTCCTTGGTCCGATTCTTTTTAACATCTTTGTTAGTGATATAGCGGAAGGGCTGTCGGGTAAGGTTTGCCTCTTTGCAGATGATACCAAAATCTGCAATAGAGTAGACACCCAGGAAGGTGTAGATAACATGAGGAGGGATCTAGCTAAGCTTGAAGAATGGTCTAGAATTTGGCAGCTGGGATTTAATGTTAAAAAATGTAAGGTCATGCATTTGGGCTGCAGCAATCCAAGGGAGCAATACAGTATAGGAGGTGAAGTACTTTTGTCCACTAAAGAAGAGCGGGACCTAGGCGTGGTTGTGTCTGGTGATCTTAAAGTAGCTGAACAGGTAGAAAAGGCGACAGCAAAAGCTAGAAGGATGCTTGGGTGCATACGGAGAGGAATGGCTAGCAGAAAAAGGGAGGTGATAATGCCTCTGTATAAGTCTTTGGTGCGACCTCATTTGGAGTATAGTGTGCAATTCTGGAGACCGCACCTTCAAAGGGATGTGAACAGGATGGAGTCGGTGCAGAGGGTGGCTACTAAAATGATTAGTGGGCTTCATTATAAAGTATATGAGGACAGACTTAAGGATCTTAATATGTACACCTTAGAGGAAAGGCGGGATAGAGGTGATATGATTGAGATGTTTAAATAGTCCTAACTCAATAGTCCTAACTCAATAGTTTAAATAGTCCTAACTCAATCATAAAAACAAAATGCATTACAAGCAACACAGCATTCTCATTCGTAGCTCCTTCATTGTGGAATAATCTCCCTGCCCAATTAAGAGAGATAAAAGACTTAAACATTTCCGAAAAGATTTAAAAACATACCTTTTTTCGCAATACTACACTAACATAGATAATAAATTGGACAAGACCTCCCTTAACTCACCAAGGCCTCCATAATTCACTGATACATTCATCTGCTCTAATATTCTCAACTCGACTCCCTTTTAATGAACATATGATGAAACCTGATGTGTATATATATGTATAAATATTGTAAATACCTGTAAATAGTTGCAAACTATGCTTATACTATTTGTATTTAGTTCTGACTACTGTTCAATGTACTTGTTTATCAATGCGCTGTTCTATGTATTTCTTATTGTTAGATGTAAACCGCCACTGATCTTGGGAAGTGGCAGTATATAAAAGACTTACAAATAAATAAATAAATAAATACCTCCGAGGCATAAATGTTCAGGGAGAGAGCCTCTTTCAATTGAAAGCAAGTTCTGCTACGAGGGGACATGGGATGAGGGTGAAGGGAGATAGATTCAGGAGTGATATGCGGAAATATTTGTTTACGGAAAGAGTAGTGGATCCGTGGAATAGTCTCCCAGTGGAGGTGGTAGAGATGAGGACAGTAACTGAATTCAAAAAAGCATGGGACCAACACAGAGGATCTCTAAAGGTAAAAAGTGAACTGTTGTAGTTGTTGATATGGAAAGACAGACTAGATAGGCCATGTGGTCTTTTTATGTCATCATGTTTCTATGTTTCTATGTTGATATCCACCCATTTCAGGAAGGACATCCCTTTCAGATTAAATATGATGCACCACACGATGTTTTATATGATGTAGAATACCATTTCCTTACTTGGCATCTATTTCCCAAATTGTTTCTAGTTACTCACAAATATCCAAATTGCTCTCAGTTTGTTGCCAACCACATACAAATGCTCAATACTTGGTTTGATATGCAGGCAGTAACACCCCGAGCCAAGCAATTTCGACACAAGCGTGAATTAATTGATACAATTTTAGGTGGCACAGGGACTGCACTGGGTGCCCTTAATATATAGAGGTGCTCCGTAATAAAATGGGATCCACTGCTCAGCATGCTGCTGATGGTTTTACCTCACAACATATTATTAATGAAGCTTCCTCTAAACTGTCCAATGTAGTTGTAGATACCTTTGCTCTTATATCTCCCATTATAGAACAGAAAATTGTTACCTTATCACATGCAGAATATAGATTGGGAAAGAATATTTCCTGGGCTCTTGCCTGTGATGAAGTACAGATCGAGCTTATTACTATACTAAAGGAAATTCTGATCACTGCTAAGTTAGGACACTGGCCACCATCTCTCGTCCATATGGCTAGTACCAAAATACCTGAATTTGCTATAGCTCACCTTGATTGGTGGACAGTTAGTGTTCCCATTTGTTCACCACAAGGCTGCTCTATCTGTACTTTGATCCCATGGTCAGGACAACACACAGTTATTTATCCTGTTGTTAATATTGGGGTGCAGTTTGATAATATGCTTATGTATCCTGTGGACCATCTCACCTGGGTGCAGCCACTGGACGACACCTGGACTTCATTCAAGCCGATGGACCCCCAGTTTGTGTGAGTAGACTACATTTCAGTTCAAGTGTCAACCTCACCAGTTTAAAGAGGCTGACACCTCCTGCTGGAACAATTCCTCCTCTTGCTCCCTGACTGTTAAGTTCTCATATTCCCTGACTACCTCACACAGTTTGTATTACCTTGGAGCTGGACACTTTTGTTTTCATCTGTTCTTTCCCCAGAATGTTTCTTTTTCGATTGCTCCCAGAATGCATGACATTCTCCTTCCTAAGAACACTTTGTTGTACAGTTCAAACTATTTTACCAAACAATACCTGGTGCAGTCATACACCACTGGTCTCCATCACCATTAACAGGACAACTTATTCCACACCGCTGGTTACCAATGACTCTATGGACATTCCAGTCTTTATCTCATATGCTGTGCATCCATTACCACTTGGCATGGGAGAAGAGACACTACATAAACTGCTCAACTTTACAGAACTCCATGCCTATATTGATCACCTTAAAACAACATCCACTGAAGTGAATCACACCATCGCTTATGAGAATGGACACATTCAACAAATTGTTGGACACTTGCTACAAGATGCTCATGTGTCTGTGTGGGGATTGTTATTTGGTTACTCACCTACTGATGATCATGTCTTTAATGTTTTTATTCACCCTATTATTATTTTAACTGCTGTACAAATATTGCTATGCATTATCACAATTTTCCTGTGTTGTACTCGTAAAGTTTTCCTGTGTTGTACTCGTAAAATGAAACAAATGTACATCTCCTTGCAGCGCATGTCCTACAGAACATCAACAACATTTTAAGGTAGTTACACTTAATTTCTCCAGCATCTACCTCTACATCCAGGCTCATTTGGCCTGCTAATTTGGCTAATTTGGCATTTCCTATTACATTGAAAACCAGAATCAGCTGCAGTCTAGTATTGCTTCCTATCCTCACTCATAGCATCCTGGTACCTTTCGGCTTTAACCTCCTCAGAAATTCCTGCACCCCTTATGAACTGTTCACTCTCTTTAAGATGGGTACTGAGGTAGCATATTGGGTTCCCCCACCCCACCCCACCCACCCCCAGTAGTGGCTGCCCTACCTAAGACAAGAGGTTTGGACTCATAATGGGACTTGTTTATCTCTAGAACACTAGAGACAGTACTGTGCAGGACAGGGGACCTGCTGGACATAGCAAGGTATTTAATACAGGAGGTATTAGACAAGCTGCCTACTATCATGTAATTGCAGCTGGGACAGGTACCACAGGTTTGCTTCCACCATTTCCAGGCACAAATAATAAATAAAAATAAAAAAGGTGTGGGAGATGTCAGCATACATCAGCATGACATTATGCCTAGCATAGGTGTCATGGCTTTCCCAGACCTTGGATTACAAGCAGCTTTGTTACTCTGGTGATGTCAGTCTCCAAAGTTAATGAGCATAGTTTACAAGATGAGATTAGCTCTGACCCCCTGGTGATGTCAGTCTCCAGGCCTGATGAGATTAGTCTGCGGCCCCTCCTTGCTAATCAGGTGATAGCAGACCTCAAACAAACCAAATTATGACAGAGGGAGGTGCTGAAGGAGAATTTCACTATAAAAGACAGAGGACAAAAATATCTCTCTCTCTTCCTATTTTCATCGGACACACCTTACCCCCCACCCTCCCTTCTGCTCTTTCTTATTCGAGGGACATGAGGCTCTGACACCCACTTCTCTCTCTCTCTCCTCCCCCTTGTTCTCTCTCTCTCTTTTTTTATTCTTCTTACTATGAGACTCTGACACACACTTCCACCTGCCCTCTTTCTCACTCTACACACACACACAGATGCAGCTCTGTAACAACGTTATAACTCTGTTCTGTACCTATCTAATAAGCCTATTTCTATATAAAACTCTTTTTCCAAGCCACACCAGTTTTGAGTTGTCTTATTTGTGCTACTTACCCTACTGTCTCTGTGAAATGAACCCAGGACCAAACGGAGCGTAACCAAAAGTAGAGAGCGGCGAAAGATTACATTTTCCAGAAGATTACAAGTATATGATTGCCGATAAAGACCAGTATGGTCCATCTAGTCTGCCCAGCAGGGCGGTAAGAATAGGTGCACCTGCCGCTCCATGCAGGTCACCCCTCCCCATGCCTTTGTTTAGGGGTGTACTCGTCGCTCCATGTCAGTCACCCCTATTTGCTGAGATATAAGAGATAGTTATGTTTATTTTAATTCTATACTGTTGCTTTAAAGGGATCCACTGTGTCTGTCCCAAGCCATTTTGAATTCTGTCACTGTATTTCCCCCAACACTTCTATCGGGAGGGCATTCCAAACATCCACCACCCTTTAATGAAAAAGTATTTCCTGACATTACCTTTCAGTTTACCCCCTTGCAGCTTCATGTTATACCCTCTAGTTTATACAGCTTTCCCATCTATGGAAGAGGTTTGTTTGTTCATTAATACTTTTTAAGTACTTAAAAGTCTGAATCATATCTCCCCTATCCCTCCTCTCCTCCAGAATGTACATATCTAGGTCTTCAAGTTTCTACTTATACATCCTCTGACACAGACTCCAAATTATTTTGGTCACCTTCCTCTGAACTCTTTCCAGCCTTTTTATGTCCTTTGTGAGATATGGTCTCCAAAACTGAACACAATATTCCAAATGAGGCCTCACCAGTGACTTGTACAGTGGCATTAGTACCTCTTCCTTTCTGCTAGTAATTCCTTTCTGTATGCAACCCAGCGACCTTCTGGCTTTTGCCATGGCCTGGTCACACTGTTTCGCCACCTTGAAATCCTCAGAAACAATCACTCCGAGGTCCTTCTCCTGGTCCATGCACACCAACCTCTTTCCCCCTATCACATACAATTCCCTTCGATTTCTGCTTCCCAAGTGCATGACACGACACTTCTTCACATTAAATCTTAACTGCCAAGCATTTGACCATTCTTCCAGCTTTTGTGGATCTTTCCTCATGTTATCCACTCCCTTAGGGGAGTCCACTCTTTTGCAAATTTTTGTGCCATCTGCAAAAAGACAGACTTTTCCATTCACTCCTTCAGCAATATCACTCACAAATACATTGAACAGTATCGGTCCCAGGACTGAACCCTCAGACGCACCACTAATCACCTTCCTTTCATCTGAGTGAGTTCTGTTTACCATTTTTTGTCTGTCAGTCAACTAATTTCTAAGCTGACAAGCTGTTGAGTTTATTGACACGCCTCCTATGAGGAACAGTATGAAAGGTTTTGCTGAAATCTAGGTAGATCACATCCATCGTATGCCCCTGATCTAATTCTCTGGTCATCCAGTCAAAGAACTCAATCAGATTTGTTTGGCAAGATTGTCCTTTGATAAAAGCATGTTGCCTCAGATCATGCAACCTGTTGGTTTCGAGGAAGTCCAGTATTCGCCCTTTCAGGAGCACCTCCATTACTTTTCCTGCCACTGTGGTAAGGCTTACTGGCCTGTAGTTTGTCACTTCTTCCCTATTGCCACTTTTGTGTAAAGGTACCACATCAACCCTTCTCCAGTCCTGTGGAACCTCTCATGTCTCCAAGGATCTATTAAAAATATCCTTTAATGGCCCTGCAAGAACCTCTCTGAGCTCTTTCATCATCCTGGGATGTATCCCATCTGGTTCCATGGCCTTGGCCACTTTCAGTTTTGCAAGCCACTCTAACACATCATCTTCGGTGAATGGTGTGGTAGCTACTCCATTCCCATTTGCATATTTGTCAATCACAGGTGTTCCTTCTCCAGGATTTTCTCTAGTAAAAACAGAGCAGAAGTATTTGTTTAGCATTTTTGCTTTTTCAATGTCACTTTCTACAAATTCGTTCCCAGCACTTTTGAGTCCTGCAATTCCACCTCTGATTTTCTTCCTCTCCCGAATATACCTGAAAAACGTTTTGGCGCCACACTTCACATCTTTAGCCATCTTTTCTTCTGCCTTTGATTTTGCTATCCTTATTTCTCTTTTTGTCTCTTTTAGTTTGATCCTGTATTCTTTTCTGTGTTCCTCTGTTTGCAAAGTTTTTAATTTTGTGAACACTGTTGTTTTTGCTTTTATTTGTGCAGCCACTTCTTTGGAGAACCAAATAGATTTCCTTTTCCTCTTGTTTTTATTTACTTCCTTACATACATATCTGTTGCCCCTTTTATTGCCTCCTTTAGTTTAGCCCATTGCAATTATACTTCCCTTATCCCCTCTCTCCCTGCCAACTTCTCCTTCAGGTACTTAGCCATTTTACTGAAGTCAGTGTTTTTAAAGTCTAGGACTTTGAGCTTGCTGTGATTAGATTCTACCTCGGCTTTTATCTAAAACCACACCGTGTGATGATCGCTGCTCTCACATGGGCACGCACCCAGATATTTGACACGCTATCTCTGTTGGTGAGCACTAAATCCAGCACCCAGCTCTCCCTGGCCGGTTCCATCACCATTTGTCTAAGTAATGCATCTTGGAAGGCATCCACAATTTTTTTACTTCTTTCCATATTTGCAGAAGGAATACTCCAATCCACATCAGGTAGATTAAAGTCACCCAATATGATCACTTCCCCCTTCATACCTATCTTTGCAGTATCAGCAATCAATTCACTATCCATTTCTTCGGTTTGAGTTGGAGGCCTGTAGACGGCATCATTGTGTTGAGCTTCTGATGCTCACAAGTATAAAGGACTCCTCCATCTTTCTTGTGAATTATCACAGCTGGTGAAGCCCATGGATTTATACATTTCAGTAAGATGCCCTGTGAAACTAAATCCTGTATGTGTTGTTTGATATGTGGAAATATCCTTCTGTAAGTTTGTTTTATTGGATGAGATTCACCAGTATTTATGGAATGAGTGATCAAGTCAGTGTAACCAATATCAGTATCAGACTTTGAGAAAATCTGATGGTATCTTTGCAACAGCATGTTCAAATCTTGTTGCTGGTCTGTTAATTCATTCCACTGAATTTGCAATGACGTTAACAACTCATTTATTTCTTCTGAATATGCTTCAGATGAATCAGTTGTCTGAGCCTGAATTAAACGTATGAAATTAGTGTTTAGTTCAGGTTGTAGCTGAAAAGTCTCAGGTGCACAAACTTGTTCTGGCTTGATTACTTCGGCCCCACTAATTCTTGGAGGTAATCTCACTGAAATATATCCAGCATTCATAAGTCATACAGGGACAGTTCCCCTTTTTGAAATGGTTCGAACACTAGCAACCAAGATAAAGGAGGATAATCACACTATTTCAGTTGGCACAACAGCTACTTGACAGTTTTCCCTGGCTGTAATTTAAATCATTTGCCTTCAACAGTTCTCTCAGTTAAGGGCGGTATTGTCACGCTTTGACTTCCAGTCAATTTTACAAATCCTACACACCCAGGTTGTTCTACAATTTCTTGCCTGTATTGTAGCTGAGATAAATTTCTTGAGATTCTTCCTTTCTTTCCAGATACGCAATTTAATTGTGTCAAATCTTTGAAAATACTTTGAGAGCTTGCAAGATGTTCATGCCCATTATACCAGGTACAGGTTCACCCTTATCTAACATTGTGTATTGTTTCATTCTGAAAAATGAATATACACTTCAATGGCAATATTTGTCCTATACATTCAATCTCTGCTTCAGTGCAACCTATCATGGGTAACTTCATCCCGTTGACAATGTTTAGTTTAATCCAGTTTGCATTATCATCTCGTTCAGTGTGGAATTTCTTCTTGAAAAATTCTTCTGTCGTTGTGGTCACATCTGACCCCATATCCAGCAAACACAAAGTGTGAACACCATTGATTGTGACTTCAATCACTGGACTCTTTCCAAATATGTGCATCTGAGAATATTCTCCAGAAGGTGCTCTCTTCGCCGTTTGCATTCTAATGCATGACGTAGAAGTAGAAGATCTTTCTTGGTTTTGGGCTACTTTTGAATCAGCACTCTTCTCTGGTACAACAGCTTCTTGTACAACCCCTGTTGTTGTAGCCATTGCTTTTCTGGGTTCATCAACTAAAGTTCTCTTTCCCAGAGTTTTCTCTCATTCGCTAGGGCAATTTCATCTAGTATGGCCAGATTCACCACAACCAAAGCATACAAAATTTGATTTCTCTCTCTCAGTTTCAGACAAACTTTTGTGAGTAAAATAAGAATTAACTTCTCCAAGTTATCTTGTCTTAGCTCTAAAATACATGTCTTATTTCTTCTCCTTTCTTTCATGACAAGAGGTAAGATTTTGAAGAGCAGAAATAATCAAAGTTCCTCTGAGAATGAAACAGGAGAAGTATTTGTAGCTCTTATGGCCAGTTCTGATGTTTCTAAATCTCTCCTACCTCTAGTAAAAAGCTTGGGCTGTTCCACCTCTGGTTTTATCAGCTAATCTTCTTCCCAGAGATAGCATTTTGTATGTGATCTGGAAATGAAATTTCCATATTTTCCTCTAATCTCCTCTTCATTTCGTGTTTTAAACCAATGTTTCATAATCCGCTGACAAACTTTCCCTTTAAAGATTTATCTGGTTCTCCGATGTAAGAGTTATCTCTGGCAAGTATTTTTGAAAGTTTATCTTCCAAAAAATATGCAAAATCCTATATGGCCTCTCGGGGTTGCTGTTTATGATCAAAAAACTCCTGTAACCTCTCAGTTACTAGCAGTCGAGCCCTGTAAACCATTTTCAAAACTTGTGATAAGGAAGCTTATCATAGCTCAGGAAGGAGCTATAGAAAAGGTGAAGTGACTCTGAACAAGCAACCTGTCAGTTCTGGTAGAAATAAGAAAACAGAATTTTCCCATAAAAGACTACCAGTCCCAGAATGCACCAGGTTTCCAACAGCCATTAGAGGAGCTGAAGTGGGGAAACGTGTGTTCAATCAGGAGGGCTATGAGGTAATCCCTAAGCACTCATCTCAAAGGGCAGGGCCTGATTCAGCACAGCTGCGCTGTATTAGGGGGGAGCACTCATCTAGGCAGAATAAAGGTAGAGTTTATTCTACAGAGAATTATCCTCATTATCCTGAGAATCAGCTTGAGCTTGATCATCAGTTTCATCTGAAGGATCATCAGAAGCAGAAGCCAAACCGGACGGACAGAGAGGGAAAGAAACCCTCTGGAAGAAAGAGGAGAAAAGCCTTTGAGAGGTCTAGAAGAGTCCAGAGCAGTACGTATACTGGGAGGCATTCCAAGGGCCAGCATACACCATTGGACTGGGGAAAGCCAGAGGAATGGTGCTGCAGAGCTAGGAATCTCCAGACGCTACCTGTGAGGGAGACGGCTGCACGTGGAAGGGACCCTAAGACCCGTGCCAGAAGGTATGTGAAGAGAGATCCAGTGTCCAGGGATCTGGATTAGAAGGCTGGACATAAGAACTGGACTACATACTGGCCAGGCTATATAGAGAGGAACTCTAACAGCAATGGAAGCTCAGGTATGAACACTGATCTATGCCCTAGCTATAACCTTGAAAGACAGCAGGGAAACAAGTATTCTCCTGAAAGTGCTCCATTGAGAGATTCATCTGTGCCAATCCATGATATTGAACCCATGCTTGTTGAAGAAGGGGGAATAATAGCAGATGAAGATTCTGTTTACATGGACTGCTCTCTGTCTAAACTCCTTTGGTAACTTTCTGTTACAAAGTACAGCAACCATCACAAAGAAATACAAACTTGTTCTTTAATCTACTCAGAAAAGCTCCTGAAGCAGGATTTGACCCACACAGTAGAAAGCAAGCCAGCTAAGGGGTTTCAGCTGGATAATTGCTAGCAATTGAGCCTTACCTAATTGCTTGTGAGCTAGGAGAGAATCACTTCTGAATCTATGTGGGAAGTTATCAGAAGTTAACCTGAAAAGAACAGTTTTTTTCTTTCTTTGTGGCTTTTCGTTTGTTGTTTGATATATGCTAAGAAAACATTAGCTAATGCCTGACAAGTTTGAATGTTGTTTTCCTGATTTTGATTTTGTTTTTCCAAGTTAAACACTGGAAGCAAGTAACCTGATTTATGTGCTACCAAGCATATCTGTGTTGGGAGAAATAACCCCATAAATAAATAAATATCTTATTGGCTTTAACACTTGAGCACAACTAAATAATTGTCAGCATCTGTGTCTGGTGTGAATGAACTGCATTGCCCACAATCCCTTGCAAATCATATAGATATATGCACTTGCCAAGACTGTGAAGATTCTCACCCAGGCAGCTGTCTGACAAATGGCGTAGTTGTCAGGATTGCTTTTGCACAAAAGGGGATTTACTTGCTGAGGATTACAACTAAAGTTCAAGTTTAAAGCTGGAAAAAAATATTGTCCCTCAACTGCACTTTGGAGGAGAAGTGGATGTTCTAGGAAGCTGTCCCAGGAGGAAAAGACCCTGTGCAGAGCTGGATTCATCACTGGCACAAGGTAACAAGTACCTGGGCATGTCTAATGGTGGATGGGAGTAAGGCACAGGGGTAATTGAAAAAAAAGTAGAAAAAAACACACCTGTTTGGAAGGTGGTGCACTTTGGGGTTTTTTTTTTCTTTGTTTCTTGCAGGGATCAAGATGGATCCAAAGGAACTACCTCAGTGGATGGCAGCCCAATTTAGCAGGCAGCAGGAGCTAGCACAGCAGGCTCAGGACACTGCTATGAAAGCCTTAATGGAACAGCAGAGGCCAGTGCTTGATCTGGTGCAAGCCCTAGTTCAGCTGCAGAACCAAAGTGGAACAGATGCAAGACCAGCAGTAAATACCGGTACACCACATGTGGACAGTGTGGGACTCAATCAAGGGATTGGGGCATTTAGTTTTGGGAAGCTAACTCCAGATGATAATGTTGATGATTTTCTAGAGTCTTTTGAAAGAGTGGCACAAGCATTAGCATGGCCAGAGACCCAGTGGGCAGTAAGGCTGGCAGCCTCATTAACTGGAGAGGCGCTTGCAGCTTACAGAGCAATGCCAGCAGCCCAGGCTTTGAATTATAAGGATGTAAAGGCTGCTATTAGAGATCGCCTAGGGTTGTCTATTTCAGAGTATAGGCGAATGTTTAGAGCTACTACATTGAGAGTGGGTGAAACACCCAGGGCTCTGAGTCAGAGAATCAGAGGTTTAGCTGTAAAATGGTTGGAGCCTGAGCAAAAGACGGTAGAAATGTTATTAGACATTATAATGCTTGAACAATTTATGTCTGCAGTCCCTAAAGATTTGCACACTTTCCTTATACAGCAAAATTGCCAAAATCTTGGAGAGGCAACCATGCTAGCAGAGAGATTCTTGGAAGCCATGCAGGCTTGCCATTGAATGGGTGGCCCTCTGAAGATTGGTGCTGAGGCAAGATGTGCTGTATCAGAAAAGAGAATAATTAAAAATGTTTCTGAAAATGAATGTACTGTATCAAACCAGATGACACAGTGGAATAGAAAGAAATGTTTCAAATGTAGAAAATGGGGACATTTAGAAAAGAGATGCCAGACACACACTAGCTTAGTGGGTGTGGATTTAAAACAGCCCAAAGAAGGATTTCTTTTGATGGTTGATGTGCAAGGAATTACCACAAATGCTTTGTTAGACTCTGGGGCAGACCAGAGTATGATGTCAAAAAGGCTTTGGAAGAGGATAGAGCCCCAAGAAGGATTTGTGCCTAAAACCCCTGAAAGCCAAGTTCACATCAGATGCATTCATGGTGCTGCAACATCATATCCCACCTATAGGCTAAAGATTAAGTGCCTGGGGGAACAAGAGGAAGTCCTGTTAGCAGTGGTGCCTAGGCTACCCTTTGATTTGGTTCGAGGAAGAGACTGGCCAAGATTTAAGCAGGGTCTAGTGGAAGAACTAGGAAAGAAGGAGGGAGAAGGTTTAATGGTAATAGCTCCCGGGCCTTTATTTGGAAGTCCTCAGACCCCAGCTAAAAAGATGGTTAAGCGTCCAGAAGACCAAGCTACCCCAAAGCAGACATTCATCCTAAAGTATCATAGGGTCACAGAGAAGGCCCAAGCTCCTAAGCGGGCAACCCCTCAAGCTGCTGGGTTTGACCTGTGCAGCATAGAAAATGTGACTGTACCTAGCCAAGGGAGAGCCCTGGTGGACACTGGTCTCCAAGTGGAAATACCTATTGGATGCTATGGGAGAGTAGCCCCAAGGTCCGGATTAGCCCTTAAATATTTCATCGATGTGGGTGCGGGAGTAATTGATCCCGATTACAGGGGCAATATTAAAGTTCTGTTATTTAACTTTGGACAGAATGATTATCACGTGAAGACAGGAGACAGAATTGCCCAATTGATCTGTGAGAGGCTGGGTTTTCCACCTGTGGAGGAGTTCACATCCCTGGAAAATTCTGAGCGTGGAACCAAAGGCTTTGGTTCTACTGACGTCAAAGGGGTTAAAAGCCTAGCTGCCACCTGTGCCCGAGAGAGGGAGGTGAATGAAGAGGAAGATTTGGGACCCCAGGTATCTGATTGTAAAGAAAAATCAGAGCCCCAAATAGGTGAGGACCTGACAGTGGTACAACAGGAAGAAATTAGGAAATTGCTTAAAGAATTCCCAGATGTGTTGACACCCATACCTGGGGAGACATATTTGGTTGCCCATGAAATAATAACTCCACCTGGGAAATTAGTTCGTCAAAGGCCATACCGCTTGCCTGAAGCCAAGAGACAGGAAGTAGTGGCACAAGTCCAGGAGATGTTGGACATGGGAGTAATAGAGGAGTCAAAGAGTCCCTGGAATAGCCCCTTAGTCCTGGTGCCGAAGCCTGATGGATCTTTAAGATTTTGTATTGACTTCCGGCAGGTAAACGCCATATCAGTTTTTGATGCATATCCAATGTCAAGAATTGAAGAGCTGTTGGACCAGCTGGGACAGGCTCAATACTTAACCACCCTTGATATGACAAAAGGATGTTGGCAAATCCCTCTCACCAGGGAGTCGAAGCCAAAGACTGCGTTCAGCAGCCCCGTTGGCCTTTTCCAGTTCAAGAGGATGCCTTTCGGACTGCATGGAGCAGCGGCTACCTGCCAAAGGTTAGTGGATCAGGTACTTCGACCCCACCAAAATTATGCTTTTGCATATATGGATGATGTCATAATCCATAGTAACACCTGGGCGGAGCATCTGAAGAGGATCAGGGCAGTCTTGTGCTCCATGAAGCAAGCGGGAATCACTTTAAACCCGAAGAAGTGTGCCTTTGCAAATAGGGAGATAAAATACCTGGGCCACCTAGTGGGAAGAGGAAAAATTAAACCTCTAATGAGTAAAGTAGATAACATCAGGAATTTTCCTCCTCCAACAACAAAGAAACAACTAAGAAGTTTCTTAGGACTTATTGGATACTACCGCAGATTTATACCGCAATTTGCAGAGAAAAGTGCAATTTTCATGGATATGCTGCGGAAGAATTGTCCAAACCAGCTAAAGTGGACACCTGAAGCTGAAAAAGCTTTTTCAGTCCTAAAAGGAAAATTGTGTACAGGACCGGTACTGAAAGGGGTGGACTTCAAGAAACCCTTTCTGGTTCAAACGGATGCATCGGACGTAGGGCTAGGAGCGGTTCTATCCCAGTGTCATGAAGGGGAGGAGCATCCTGTGATGTACCTAAGCAGGAAGTTGTCACCAGCTGAACAAAAGTATTCCACAATAGAAAAAGAATGTTTAGCTATTAAGTGGTCAGTGGAGGCGTTAAGGTTTTACCTTACAGGGAGAAAGTTCCAGTTGGTCACAGACCATGCCCCACTTAAGTGGTTGCAGCAAATGAAGAACCACAATGCCAGGTTGACACGCTGGTACATGGCCTTACAGGCATTTGATTTTCAAGTTGAACATCGTGCTGGGAAGTTACACAAGAATGCGGATGCCCTTTCCCGTATTACGGACTGTAGAGAAGAAGTTTCACCAGTGACACCAGTCCGTAATAACTTAAGCAGGGGGGTATGTGATAAGGAAGCTTATCATAGCTCAGGAAGGAGCTATAGAAAAGGTGAAGTGACTCTGAACAAGCAACCTGTCAGTTCTGGTAGAAATAAGAAAACAGAATTTTCCCATAAAAGACTACCAGTCCCAGAATGCACCAGGTTTCCAACAGCCATTAGAGGAGCTGAAGTGGGGAAACGTGTGTTCAATCAGGAGGGCTATGAGGTAATCCCTAAGCACTCATCTCAAAGGGCAGGGCCTGATTCAGCACAGCTGCGCTGTATTAGGGGGGAGCACTCATCTAGGCAGAATAAAGGTAGAGTTTATTCTACAGAGAATTATCCTCATTATCCTGAGAATCAGCTTGAGCTTGATCATCAGTTTCATCTGAAGGATCATCAGAAGCAGAAGCCAAACCGGACGGACAGAGAGGGAAAGAAACCCTCTGGAAGAAAGAGGAGAAAAGCCTTTGAGAGGTCTAGAAGAGTCCAGAGCAGTACGTATACTGGGAGGCATTCCAAGGGCCAGCATACACCATTGGACTGGGGAAAGCCAGAGGAATGGTGCTGCAGAGCTAGGAATCTCCAGACGCTACCTGTGAGGGAGACGGCTGCACGTGGAAGGGACCCTAAGACCCATGCCAGAAGGTATGTGAAGAGAGATCCAGTGTCCAGGGATCTGGATTGGAAGGCTGGACATAAGAACTGGACTACATACTGGCCAGGCTATATAGAGAGGAACTCTAACAGCAATGGAAGCTCAGGTATGAACACTGATCTATGCCCTAGCTATAACCTTGAAAGACAGCAGGGAAACAAGTATTCTCCTGAAAGTGCTCCATTGAGAGATTCATCTGTGCCAATCCATGATATTGAACCCATGCTTGTTGAAGAAGGGGGAATAATAGCAGATGAAGATTCTGTTTACATGGACTGCTCTCTGTCTAAACTCCTTTGGTAACTTTCTGTTACAAAGTACAGCAACCATCACAAAGAAATACAAACTTGTTCTTTAATCTACTCAGAAAAGCTCCTGAAGCAGGATTTGACCCACACAGTAGAAAGCAAGCCAGCTAAGGGGTTTCAGCTGGATAATTGCTAGCAATTGAGCCTTACCTAATTGCTTGTGAGCTAGGAGAGAATCACTTCTGAATCTATGTGGGAAGTTATCAGAAGTTAACCTGAAAAGAACAGTTTTTTTCTTTCTTTGTGGCTTTTCGTTTGTTGTTTGATATATGCTAAGAAAACATTAGCTAATGCCTGACAAATTTGAATGTTGTTTTCCTGATTTTGATTTTGTTTTTCCAATTTAAACACTGGAAGCAAGTAACCTGATTTATGTGCTACCAAGCATATCTGTGTTGGGAGAAATAACCCCATAAATAAATAAATATCTTATTGGCTTTAACACTTGAGCACAACTAAATAATTGTCAGCAGCTGTGTCTGGTGTGAATGAACTGCATTGCCCACAATCCCTTGCAAATCATATAGATATATGCACTTGCCAAGACTGTGAAGATTCTCACCCAGGCAGCCGTCTGACAAACTTCATATAAATTTTCCACTGTTCCCTCTCTTAATTCACAGTTTCATGGGCTTGACCTTTGAGATGATCCTTCATGATCTCCATTTGATCTTCTGGTGGAATTTTGAGAATTCTTAATGATGCCTTCGCCTGTTAGTGTAGCTGGGTTTAAAAAAGGTTTGGACAAGTTCCTGGAGGAAAGGTCCATAAACCATTATTAAAAAGGGACCCAGGATATCAATGCTTGACCCAATACAAGCATTGTGGAACCTGTGTCTCTTGGGGATACTGCTAGGTATGTATGACCTAGATTGGCCACTGTTGGAAACAGGATACTGGGCTTGATGGACCTTGTTCTGACCCAGTATGGCATATCTTATGTTCTTATGTTCTGTACCCATTCCTCAATCATTAGATTGCCTGACTTCTGAGGTGCTCCAAAAAAAGTGGGTATTTTCTTCTCTCTCAGAATACACAAGGTTGTAGTTTTTGTTGCAGCTGGTTTTTTTGACCTTCTTCCTGAGCTAGCTGAGCAATGTCAGCCATCCTATCAGCCAGTCCCAGGGCCTGGATAAATGCGGTTCTCTGTTCATCCATTCTGGATTCCTGAATCTGCAGTTTAGCATCAAGTGCTTCCAACTGTGCTTGCCAGTCTTCCATATTCTTGGCTTGGGGTGACAGAGTAGAGAACAAAGTTAGATACAGACACCACACAATAATGACTTTTATTTAATTTTTTCTGAATTCAAAATCCAATGAATTCAGGAGCTTCAAATCCTGTGTCATGACATCAATTCTGTAAATTGGGGGCTCCATGGGAGTGTTACCCTACCTTACTTTGATGATTTAAGTGTCACGGGTGGCTGAGTACCTCAGGTAAGCCACCAATGGAAACTCCCAGCTTAGAGAGAAAATAATTTTTATTTTTTCTGCACTACACGCCACAACTTCTTGAACCTTAAAATCAAATTTGACAATGTGGTGCAAATTCAAAGTTTGTAAACAAACAATCTTAATAAATGTAGTCAAGTATTTTCCGTGAACAATTCTTACAGTACTTCTATCCAACAATGGTACAACATTGTCTCTTTCCAAAACAGGCAAGTATTATTTAATGAGTTTAAAGCTTGAGCAAATCTTTACTCCTCAGCAGAAGAAAAGTTCAGTTCTAACACTGTGTTTTATCTGTAGCTTTGCAAGTGAATGAGTGTTATCATTCAGATAAAGACACTTTTTGTTTCAAAAAATTCATCTACTAGTGCACTAGTGTTTTGCCAAAAAAGTCACTGTGGTGTGCCAGTCACTTATCTCAAATTTTCTTTCCAGGTCTTGCTGCTTTCTTGATGTTTGGCGCCTTAGGATCTCCTATCTGTTCCAGCGATGTCCAGCTGTAGTCAGGATATCTACTACTTATCTTTAAAAAATTCAGTAAAAGAAACTAGCTGTGTATGCAGTAACTAGAAAGTGTTCCTATCTTTTTTTTTTATTTCTATTTTTGTTACTTGTGAGGCTAGCTATTTTCCCCCCAAAATAAAAGTTAAGCATGAGCGGTCTGTGACCCCGGTCATACAGGGCCGACTATGAGGTAGGCCCTGTACGTCCAGGGCCAGCAAATTGGCAGGGAATCTATTCCACCTCAGAGGTGGAATAAGTCTCTCTGGACATCGGGGGACGGCAGGCCTGGACAGTGTCAGAAAGGTGAGGGGTGCAGGGGATCCTCAATAGCCCGACCCTGGCCATGGAAGGCCAGATCGGGGGTCGGGCTGTGGGGAAAGAAGATTGTGGTCAGCGGCCGGGGATCTCAGCTCCTGAATGGAGCCGCAATGCCATGGCAATGGGACACCTTGGCACTGCGGCTCCATTCAGCAGCCTGACTGATGTAGCTTGGCAGGTGGCTGTGTGTGCAGGCCAATCGGAATTGGGTCTTGGCCCCCTGCGGGATCAGAATTGGGTTTGCCTCTGGGTGTCCTGATTCTGATCGGACGCACAAGGACCAGGATGCACACATTAGAATGTGCCTCGACAGGAAATAGAGGGAAGGTGAGAGTGGAGCAACAAAATTATCCAGTAATGGTGATCTTCAGCTATTATCCATTTAAGCTTGCTAAATGGCAGGCCTAAACCAAATGGATAGTAGCAGCAGCCATTATCCACAGGTGTAATTCATAAGGGGGCACCTACTTTTACATGTGAAAGCAGGTGCCTAGAAGGAACACCCCAAGGGAGTGGAAGAGGGAAAAGCAGCACCAAATTTGGTGCAAAACTATATTATAGTCATTTATGCATGTAAATGGCTTCATATAAAATCGGACCTGCGTAAAAATATGCAAGTTAATTTTATGACATGCACTTTCACTGTGAGTGTGCATGGAGTTCGGTGGAATGCGTAAGTACATGCATTGATTATGTAATAATGCAATTTATGGGTGTATTTGCAAAATGTAGATTCAGTCATTTGTACCAGCTCTAGAGCTGGGGTACATGATTGCATCTTAAATTAAGGTGCATTTTCAACCACGTACTGTACAATACTAGGCTGCTTAAACTAGGTGCCCAGTTATAAAATTACCCTGAATATGTGTGGTAGGTGCCACTGAATATACATATAGCGGCCCTGATTATATGTATTAATGGAAATGCTGGAAGTGGCATTTAAATTAACATGCTTGCCACTGCTACTGAAAACTGACCCCTTTCTTTTTCTGCAATTTTCTATAGGGGTCCTGTTATGATGTATGGGTAAGAACTGTTGATAGTGTGTAGGAAGAGAGTCAGGATTATGCTCTATATGGAGAGAGGCGAATTGCGTGAGTTTAGGTGTGATAGAAGAGACTGGTGGGTTTATTGATGTATATCATAGGGTTGATAGTTGGAATTATATGTTCAGCAGCAGCCAGTGAATTATAACTTCACTATCTGTAGATTTTCTGCTGCAATATGGATTCAAAGAAAATCCATCTAACCAGCTCATTACTATCATAAGAACATAAGAACAATGTATTTGGTGGATGGCCTTCAAGAAGCATCATATGGAGAAGTGAGAAATTTGGAAGTGAAGATGTCTAGTAATGTTTCAGGATCAAACTAAAAGAGACAGAGAAATAAGAATAGCAAAATCAAAAGCAGAAGAAAAGATGGCTAAAGATGTGAAGTGTGGTGACAAAACATTTTTCAGGTATATTCAGGAGTGGAGGAAAATCAGAGGTGGAATTGCAGGACTCAAAAGTGCTGGGAACGGATTCGTGGAAAGTAACTGAAAAAGTGATAATGCAAAACAAATACTTCTGTACTGTTTTCACTAGAGAAAATCCTGGAGAAGGACCACCGGTGATTGACAAATATACAAATGGTAATGCAGTAGATACCACACCATTCACAGAAGATTAAGTCTTAGAACAGCTTGCAAAACTGAAAGTGGGCAAGGCTATGGGACCGGATGGCATACATCCCAGGAATCGAAAGAGCTCAGAGAGGTTCAGAGAGGGCCATTAAATGATGTTTTCAGTAAATCCTTGGAGACAGGAAAAGTTCCCCAGGACTAGAAAAGTGGCAGTAGGGAAGAAGTGACAAACTACAGACCAGTAAGCCTTACCTCGGAGGCGGGAAAAGTAATGGAGGTGTTCATGAAAGAGCGGATAGTGGACTTCCTCGAAACCAACAGGTTGCATGATCCGAGACAACATGGTTTTACCAAAGGATGATCATGCCAAACAAATCTGATTGAGTTCTTTGATTTGGTAACCAGAGAATTAAATCAGAGGCATGCGATGGATGTGATCTACCTAGATTTCAGCAAAGTTTTTGATACTGTTCCTCATAGGAGGCTTGTCAATAAACTCAACAGCTTGGAATGAGTCCCAAGGTGGGGAACTGGATCAGAAATTGGTTGACTGACAGACAACAGAAGGTGACGGTAAATGTAACTCACTCAGATGAAAGGAAGGTGATTAGATGTGTCCCAGTGTTCGATCCTGGGACCAGTACTGTTCAATGTATTCGTGGGTGATATTGCTGAAGGACTGAATAGAAAAGTCTGTCTTTTTGCAGATGACACAAAAATTTGCAACAGAGTGGACTCCCCTGAGGGAGTGGATAACTTGAGAAAAGAGCTACAAAAACTGGAAGAATGGTCTAATGCGTGGCAGTTAAGATTTAATGTGAAGAAGAGCAGTGCCATGTGCTTGGGAAACAGAAATCCAAGGGAATTGTATGCGATAGGGGGCAAGAGGTTGGGGTGCATGGACCAGGAGAAGGATCTCAGAGTGATTGTATCTGAGGATCTCAAGGTGGCGAAATAGTGTGACAAGGCCATGGCAAAAGCCAGAAGGATACTGGGGTTGCATACAGAGAGGAATTACCAGCAGAAAGGAAGAGGTACTAATGCCACTGTACAAGTCAATGGTGAGGCCTCACTTGGAATACTGTGTTCAGTTTTGGAGACCGTATCTTACAAAGGATATAAAAAGGCTGGAAACAGTTCAGAGGAAGGATAGCAAAATGATTTGGAGCCTGCATCAGAGGACTTATGAGTAGAAACCCGAAGACCTAAATATATACATTCTGGAGTAGAGGAGGGATAGGGGAGATATTTATTTACATTCTCTTATATACTGTGCTATTCTGCATCAGTGCGGTTTACATTGAACAAACTGAAATTACATTGAACAGGGCATTATAACTTGGAGATAACTATTTTACAGGGAACATGGGCTATGGAGGGTTAAGTGGCTTGCCCAAGACCACAAGGAGCACCTGTGGGACTAGAAACCCCAGTCCTTCCGGCCCAAGGTTGCTGTCCTCTAGTGGGGATTTGAACCTCTGACCTTCTGGCCTGAAGTACCTTGCCCCAACCACTAGGCCACTCCTCCACTCCAGATATGATTCAGACCTTTAAATACTTAAAGAGTATTAATGAACAAACAAACCTGAAATGATGGTGGATGCTTGGAATGCCCTCCCGATGAAAATGGTGGGGGAAAATACAGTGACAGAATTCAAAATGGCATGGGACAGACACAGTGGATCCCTTTATAGCAACAGTATAGAATCAAAATAAATTATCTCCTATATCTCAGTAAAATAGGGGTAACCGACACGGAGCGGTGGTTACACACCTAAACAAAGGCATGGGGAGAGGTGATCTGCACGGAGCGGCAGGTGCACCTACCCTTGCTGCCTGGCTGGGCAGACTAGATGGACCATATTGGTCTTTATCTGCTGTCATATACTATGTTACTATGACCATAAAGGACACTTACCCTCTTCCAAGGATTAATAAGTCCCTTGCTGTTCTGGGAATAGCAAATTAATTTTCTTTGCTGGATATGATATCCGGATATTTCCAGATAGCAGTGAATGAACTGGATATTCCCATGACTGCTCTAACCACACCATTTGAGTTGTGCAAGTGGACCCGTAAGCCCCTCAGCTTGTATAACGCACCAGCAACTTTCCAACGCCTTATGCAGATGGTGTTTTTGGACCAAGTGTTTGAGATACTATTGATTTACCTAGATGATATTTTAATATTTTTTTCAGGATTCAATGAACATTTACCTAAACTTGAAAATGTGTTCCTGAAACTGGTGGAGCACAGATTGAAGTTAAAACCTATGAAGTGTCATCTACTATGTAAAAGTGCAAAGTATCTGGGACATGTGTTTTATGTAGAAGGAGTGTGAGTAGACCCAGATAAAGTTATTGCTATAACTATATAGGCAGTCCCAAAGACCACTAGAGAATTGCAACATTTCTTGGGATTCACAAGCTACTATTGAAAATTTGTTCCTGGTTTCATTCAAGTTGCTACACCATTGCACAAATCGATGGTAAGGCACAGAAGAAGGCCAAACAAATCTCTTCTGAGTGGACTGAAGCTTGTTAGAACGCATTCAAGATCCTGGCTCCAGAATTGGTTTTTCCATGGTTTGACGAACCTTTCATTCTCACATCTGATGCAAGTTTCAATGGATAAGGTGCTATACTAATTCCAGTCCAAAATGGGCAGGAATGGGTTATAGCATATGCAAGTTGTAGTCTCAGATTATCTGAATGCAATGACCAAAACTATAGCGCTTTCAAACTGGAGTTGTTTGCACCGAAGTGGGCTGCTACTGAGAAATTTAAGGAATATTTGGTCTACAGAAAATTCAGTCTAAGAACTGAACATAATCCTCTGTGTTATTTAGTTACTGCTAATTTGAGAACAACAGAACAACAATTTTGAGATTTGTGTTTGGAAAAACAAACACAAATGCTGATGTTTTGTCCGGATTGCCAAAGTATGAAGAGCATCAGAAGTGATGGAATCAGCAGATATACTGCAATATCTTAGAAGCGTGGTAAAGAGAAACAGGAAGATTTCCCTGTTCATGCCAGAAAAATTAATGCAAATGTCCAAGATCCGATTGATGTATGTTCTATGGAAGATCTGAGAAGACTGCAAAATGAATATCCAGAAATTGGTCCTGTTATGAAAGCCCTGAGGTCTACCATTGATCCTGATAGGAAGAAATTGTCTAATCAGCAGAAGAAACTGTGTAAGAGGTAGAATGCTGATTGAAAATGGTCTAATTTTCTGTAAATAGAAATATCCACGGGATGACCGTGTGATTTACCAGTTCATGGTACCACAGTATTAAAGGCTAAACATGTCTTTGCTGATCATTTTGATGTTGAACACAAGATGAAGGTTCTAAAAAGAGATTATTATAGGTTGAATATAGTATCAACGATAGAGAAGTGGATTCATAACGTTTCATGTTGTCAACTGGCCAAAGACGTATTTCCTAGACAGAGATGCCTGAAGAAAAATTTCAACACGGCATATCCTCTAGAAGTTGTAGCACTGGATTATACATTGCTAGCACCAACTACTCAACATATATAAAATGTCTAAGTCATCATCAATGTGTTTACACACTATACAATTGCTGTACCTGCACACAACCAGACAGCAAGAACAACAGATCAAGCTCTAATTAAACATTGGATAGTGTACTACAGATGTCCTGCTCATATACATTCCAATCAGGGTAGAAATTTTGAATTAAAGATAATCAAAGAACTCTGCATACTGTACGGAATGACAAACAGCCATACAATGCCATTCCATCCCAAGGAAATGGCAGATGTTAGTGTTTCAACTGAGCAACGCACGATATGCTGTGAACTCTGTCAGACAAGGAAAAGAACAAATGGGCTAACCATTTGCCTGAAATCGTTTTTGCATACAACAGTCATATTCACTCATCAACTGGATTTGTACCATTTTACTTGTTGTTTGGTTGAGACTCCATCCTACTGTGGGATTTACCAGTCAAGAATGAAAATACAGATGAAGGTAATCCTTCCACTCTGGATGACTGTATCATTGCTCACAAGCAAAGTTTGGAGAAGACATGTAAAATTGCTGGAGAACAGTCCATGAAGATGGGCAAGGTTCAAAAACACCATTTTGATAAGAAGGTTTGTGGGATGGCATTCAAAGTGGAGAATAGAGTTTTATTGCATAGGCATCAATTTAGAGGACGCCATAATATTTCTGACTTATGGGAGAGAACTCCATACGCTGTCACAAGAGTTCTTGAACCTGACAAAATGGTGTATGAAATCCATTCAAAGTCAGGGGAATCCAGAGTTGTGCATCAAAATAAATTGAAAATGATGACATTTTCCGTTTATGATACTACTATTGAAGATGTAAATGATGATTCAAGTTTAAAAGTAGATACACCTCAATTGGAAAGAGATACTTTAGCTTCTGATAACTTTGAAACTGATGAGGAACAGGATGAAACTGATGAAGTTTGATTTCTCCATAGGCATGACAAATTCTTAGGGAAGAGCAGGTTGACAAAATAGATGAAGAACCTGTAGATGATAATTCCTTTAAATTTCCTGATCTAGCACAGAAAGAGGAAGAATTTTCTAGCTTTGATGAAGGTGATAGTCCTGATTTAGCAAAGGAAAAGGAAGAAGCTGAAAGCTTAACTGAAGGTGAGAGAGAACCTTTACGGAGATCTTCCAGATCTATCAAATGGTTGGTTACAAGATATTTGACTGACAATTACCATTATTATTAAAGAAGACAAGGTATTTTGAAAATGTAATTAACTGCCCGTGAAATGTATAAGTGAATGGTATACTGTGAAAGTTTTTGAAAAAATGTTAAGGACAATATTACATTCCAGTTCAGGGGAGTGTAATAGCAGAGAAAAAAAGTTTAAAAATACCTGATCATGTTTTTAAAAGCAAAGCAGGTTTGGCCCGAATTTGTGCTATAGGGAGGCAGGGGGAGCATGCTTTCTGGATGCCCAGTTTTGCCACAGCATCAAGGTGGTGCTGGGGGGGGGGGGGCAAATAAAAAGAAAAAAGAGTTTGAAAATGAAAATAAAAAACAGACTGACCACCACATTAAAAATAAATGAAAAGAGTCAGTAAAGTCTCAAATAAGGAAATAAACATTTAAAATGAAACGCTGGCTAGTTCAAATGAAGTGTCAAATAATGAAGCCTGCCAAATAAATAAATCTTTACTGATTCTGAAGGAATATGTGTGTGTATGAATGTAAGGGGAATAAGACTGCAGTTTCAATACAGTGTTGAAAGGGTTAATGAACACAGCAGAGCTGATGCAGGAAGTATCTGAGCCTGTAACAAGCATGGGAAGAGCTCACAGGAGATAATAAAGTGACAGAAAGATACAGAAATCTTTCCCACTGTACTGGGAGCAACAGGCTTGATAAAGAAGAATTTCCAAGTACATCTTGACAGATTACCTATACCTGTTACATCTTTCGAAAATCATAGCAGTCTCCTTTTCTTTTTACCTTTATTTACCATTTTAACAAAAAGGTTGGTTGCCCATAAAATATCCCCTTTCAGTTTTGCCCACTGTTTTTCTACATTCCCCAGCTGTTCCCATCCCACTAATGACTCCCTGAGGTATTAGCCCATCTTGGTGTTTATGTTTATGTTTATTTAAAACTTGGTATACCGCCCAACACCATGGGCACCTGAGCGGTTTACAATAAAATTAAAATAATTTAAAAATATTCGAAAATATTTAAAAATGTTTAAAAAATAGGGCTGCAGGAAAAAGAAAAAGGAACGCCAATTTGGTTGTTAGTTCTTCTAAAGTCTAACACCCTCAGTTTGGAATAGATTTTAACAGCCCTACTCCTAATACTGAATCACACCATCTGGTGATCACTGGATGCAAAATGATCTCCCACTATAACATCAGAAAGACTTTCACCATTGGTAAGCACCAAGTCCAGTATGGCCCTTCACATGTGGGTTCTATTACCAGTTGCCTGAATAGTTCTCCCTGTAGAGAATCCGGGATCTTCTTACTTCTAGATGACATTGCAGCAGGAATGTGTCAATAAACATCTGGCATATTGAAATCCCCTATCAGTAGCACTTCACCTTTCCTACAATGCTGCGTATGTCTTCAATTAACTCTCCGTCCACCTCTTCCTCCTGTGAGGGAGGTGTGTATATAATGCCAATGCAAATAGATTTCTCTTTCCCTCTTTCTAGTTTAACCCACAGTGTCTCCTCTCTCCCTTTTAAGCTCTGTAGTTCCAAAGCTTTAATATTATTTTTTTACATATGGTGCGACTCCTCCTCCCCTTCTTCCTACCCTGTCCTTTCTGAATAAAGTATAGCCTGGTATAGTTATATCCTAGTCATGGTTTTCTGTGAACCATGTTTCTGTAACTGCCATGAAATCCAAGTCAACCTCTCCCATTAAAGCTTCAACATCTGGGATCTTATTTCCCATGCTACAGGCATTTATACACAGTACTTTCCATATGTTGCCCCTTTTACCCATTTCCATAAAGGTATTTAATGTTTCACTTACGTGGGGGCTTTCACTTACCTGGGGACTTTCTTCACCCATCCCCAATGAATCTAGTTTACAGCCCTCTTCAGTACATTAGCCAGTCTGCTACTGAAGATACGTCAACCTTTCTTGGACAGATGGACACCATCTCTGCTCTACAACCCTTGGAACAGCATACCATGGTCCAGGAAACTAAAATGCTCTCAATGACACCATCCATGTAGCCATGCATTCATCTCCAGGATGCGAGCTTCTCTGCCTTGGCCTTTACCCTCAACAGGGAGGATTGAAGAGAACACCACCTGCGCCCCTATCTGCTTCACCCTCTGTCCCAGAGCCATGAAGTCACTTTTGATATGCTCAGAGGGATACCTGGCAGTATCATTTGTGCTGACATTGATTAGCAATATTGGGTAATAGTCAGTGGGCTTGATGAGTCTCGGCAAACTCTCTGTAACATCTCAGATTTTGGCACCTGGAAAACAGCATACCTCTTTGGATAACAAGTCTGGTTGGCAGATAGATGACTCAGTACCCCTCAGAAGAGAGTTACCAACCACCACTACCCTTTGCTTCCTTGTGGTTACTGATTCTGCAACTTTGGGGTGCTCGAGCTGTGGTTGTTCCCTTTCCACGGACGCTTTCACCTCTTCCATGTCCAGGGCTGCATAATGGTTCTTCAATTCAAGGGCTGGAGAAGTTGGATTGGTGATTCTGCAGGTCCTGGTGACTTGTGTCCAACCTTCATCATTCTGTAGGCTCCAATCTACTCCTCAACTGGAGAGCTTGGATTTTGCAAGAAGTTAAATCTCTTTTAAGTGTGTTCAAAATGTGCAAGTCTCTGTGTGTAGTTAATTGGGGAGGTGCCCTATAAAGCAAGACTGCTCAGTAGGAGTGGGTGGGAGTTGGGGGGGTAGGAAGTGAACTAACACCTGATGAGGTGTCCATAGCTTCAAAGGGTTGAAAAAGATAATAAAGCAGAGTTTTATACCTACCCCACTTAAGAAAATAGTTCCCCCTTTAAACTAAAGCACCAAAAAGAATGTAATTTTGTTTTTAAAATGTACCAAAACCCTTTTAAGAGCTCCCAGGCAGAGAGCTAGTAATTTAAAAAGCCACAAACTCTTACCTTTGCTTGAAATGTATAGCCCCTGTTAGGAATGACTCAACAGTGCAAGGCTCTGAAGCCTTTTATGCAGGCCTCAGCTGCTCTCAGTTCTTTCACAGGCTAATCAGTCCCACTAACTCCTGATGAGGTATCAGTAGCTTCAAAGGACTGAGAAAGATACTAAAGCAGAGTTTTACGCCTACCCTACTAAAGAAAATATTTCCCCTTTTAAACTAAAGTACCCAAAAGAATGTAACTTTGTTTTAAAAATGTATCAAATGCACCTTTTAAGAGCTCCCAGGCAGAGGGTTAGTAATTTAAAAAGCCACAAACTCTTACCTTTGCTCGAAATGTATAGCCCCTGTTAGGAATGTATGTACTTGCACACCAGTACCTGGAAAGCTTGGGATTTCCTGCATTCTATCCATTAAAATCCATGTTGTATATCCCTTATTAGCCCAGTATAGGGTTGCCTGATATCAAGGACAAGTCCTATTTCTCGTTCTTGGGACAGCACAACTCGGCAGCTCATTATGTGCCACAAGCAAACTCTAGGTGCCCCTTCCTTCCATCTTTGCTATACTGGCTTTAGACAGATGCAACATTTTCCTCAGGGTATTCTGTGTGGCTTCAGCCAGATCTGATTTCCTGTAGTCCCTCCATAGAAGGTACCTGCCTACTACTCTAGGTTTTTCCCATCCATTCACAGTTCCTGGACCCTCAAGTCTCTTCCCATATCTTACCTTTCCACCATATGTCTAATGACTACTGATTTCAGGGGTAGGGTATATATAGACTTATATAATATGTAGAGAAGCATTTTATGGCCAAGGTTAGGGTTTTCTGTTGGTTTTCTGTTCCATATCTGGGAAAGGGCAGCCTAGGTACAGGCTTTTTATTGGTGTGTGCCCTCTCGACTAGGCCAAAATTTGCAACTGTGGAAATATGTATACCTTAGAAGAAAGGCGGGATAGAGGAGATATATTATAGAGATGTTTAAATTTCTCTATGGCATAAATACACAGGAGGAGATCATATTTCGATTGAAAGCAAGCTCTGCTACAAGGGTACATAGGACATAGGATGAGGGTGAAAGGGGATAGATTCAGGAGTAATATGCAAAATATTTATTTATGGAAAGAGTGATAGATGCGTGGAATAGTCTCCCAGTAGAGGTGGTAGAGATGAGGACAGTATCTGAATTTAAAAAAGCATGGGACAAACACAGAGGATCTCTAAGGGAAAAGAGGGGACTATTGTAGTTGTTGATATGGAAGGGCAGACTAGATAGGCCTCATGGTCTTTTTCTGCCATCATGTTTCTATGTTCCTATGTACACACTACATGTATTTAGGGTTTTGTTTTGTTTTTCAAATAAGGCATCTGAATAATATCACCTCAGATCCAAAAAAGTAGGTAAGGATTCTTAATTCTAGGTGGGCAGTTGCAAAGACCCTCCTTCTCCCTCATGACCACCACGTACCATAAATATCAACTTAGCGATTTCAGTAACCTAGCCTGTCAATCAAACATGAAAAGTAGTAATAAAATAGTACTAATAGTGGAAGTACTAATAAAATAGCTTCCACTAATAAAATAGGATTTTATTAGTGTAAGCTTTAACAGAAATAGTTCTAGGTATGTTGTTCTTCCCTGTTATGTCTCACTTAAAAAAAAATAAAACTGCATTACTAGAATACCAAGCACAGCACATGCATGCTTTCTTAGCCACAATAAAATGTTGTTTACACATTGTCTGTAGTGCATTAACAATTTTTTCCATTTTCGATGTCCTGGATGCCATTCTTTTGCAGATACTGTGTTATGTTTTCCTGTGGACTTCATGAATATGCATTCCAGAAACTGATTTCAACAGTTCAATAGCTGCTCGGCTTAGGTAAAAGGAAAAACAGAATGAGATTTTGGCAGGGTTTTGCTTGCCAATTGCATTCCACAACCGTGGAAGCCAACTTCCACTGTCTTCCTGTTCTTCTTTTTGCAAAATGAATAAAAGACAAAAACTTGTCAGCTGTTCCATGATTCTTAACAATGTAACTCTTCATCAGTTTCCAAAAGAGGAAATGTCATTTACTACTCAATGTTGTAACAATTATGAATATCCCTAAAAGTACTTTTGCTAAATCTTTCTCCATTGCCTTCGGAAGTATTAGGCAAACCATAAGGTCGGATTTCAGCAAGAAGCAGATTCATTTAAACACTGGCACAGGCCTTTAAATTAATGCATCTATTCAATGTCACAATATGAGTCAGCAGCGCTCAATATATGTCTAACGAGCCTATATATTTGGTTTAAGTCTGTTTAATTGCCACTATCGGATAAATGTTTAAATTCAGTGATCCTCGGGGATTTTTAAATGCTAGCCATGGTGTTTAATTAAATCACGTATATTTAGCACTGCTAGCCACCACATTTTCGAAAGAATGTGTAAGCCGCCACAGAGACGTGCATATACATCTGTGGCATAGTGGCAGTTCCACAAACATATCCCTAAACGTCCACACAGCTTAAGAATACAGACATGGCTGACGAATGAAAGGAAAAAACATCTGGCTGATGGAAAATGGACAGGTGGGAATGTGTAAATGTGTCATAGCCCGAACCAGGGCTCAATACATGTATGCCGTTGCAAAGTGAGGCTGCAATGGGGTAAATAGAATGTTACCCATCCCTCTCCAAAGGAATTATCAACAGTCCCCTTTAAGAAAGTCTGCTGCCCAGAGTTCAGGACTGGGAGGGCGTGGCTCAGAGGGAGAGGTTAAGAACCCAGAAGGCTGCAGGAGGGGGAAAGGCTTGTGGAGCCAGAAGTCCTTCCAAGAAAGACGTGCAAAGGAGTTCTGAGGTAGAAACTTTAACTGGTGCTGGAGGAAGGACCATGAGAACCAGTTTGTGGAAGTTTAACAAGCTGAGACGAAGTAAAGCTGCTTTTCTTTTCCCTGAACTGCTGTCTCTTCTGAGTTTTGCTTTGTGGAGGTTTAACAAGCTGGTACAGAATAAAAACTGCATTTGTTTTCCCTGGGAAGAAGAACCCCGTGCCAGGCATAATTTGGTGGAGTACATTATACAAATGCAAATCCAGCTGAGTAAAATCAGAGAGGTGACCAAACTCAGTCTGGAAAAAGCCCAAGCCAAGCAGGCCAGAGGCTACAATGGGGCAGCCATGCACCGCACCTTCCAACTGGGTGACAGAGTTTTAGTCTTGCTGCCTTCATCCAAGAGCAAGTTACTCTGTGGGTCCTGTTAATTACAACATTGCCCAGCCAGATAAATAGAAGAAAGCCAAAACTTGCCATATTACCCTACTAAAAAAGTGGACTCCAGTGATGGCTATGATAGTACAGGGAGATAATTTTGGGCCGAAAATTTCAGCTTTGTCAGATCTAGCTCAAATCCTGATTGTAGACCAGCTCTCTGCTGCCCAGAGAAGAGATCTAGAAGGTTTGATCCACCAGAATCTAAAAATGTTCTCCACCCGTCCAGGATGAACCCACCTCAATTGTCATGATATCATTACTGACCCTAGGATGGTTATCCAGCAATGACCCAATCAGATTTCATAGGCCCAGCAATGGGCCATCACCAAGAAGCTAGAAGAGATGCTTAACCTGGGAGTTATAGAAGAGTCTATGAGTGACTGGTCATCACCCATCATTTTGGTTTCTAAACCCAATGAAAGCATCAGATTCTGCATTTACTTTCAAGGGTCAATGCAGCTTCTAAACTGGAAGTGCATCCCATACCCAGAGTAGAAGAGCTAATTCAGTGTCTCAGTGGAACATGCTTTATATCAACCTTGGATTTCACCAAAGGATACTGGCAGGTGCCGTTGATGCTGGCTGCCAAGGAGAAGACTGCTTTTTCAACACTGCAAGGTCTGTTCCAATTTACAGTGCTGCCATTTGGATTGCATAGAGATCCTGCCATGTTTCAATGCCTGGTCAACCGCCTACTGAGAATGCACAAGGAGTATGCGGCTGCCTACCTTGATGACATTGTCATCTACAGCAGAGACTGGACTACCCATCTAACCCAAGAACAAGCCGTGTTGACCTGTCTGTGGAAGGCCGGGTTGACGGCCAACCCCAAGAGACGTTTTCTGGATAGTCGGGACGTTTAATACCTGGAGTATTTAATTGGGAATGGGCAGATACGACCTCAACTACGAATGGTGGATGCCATTGCCCAGGTCCCTATCCTAAAATTGAAGAAAGAGGTTCATGCCATCCTTGGATTGATTGGCTATGACCGCTGGTTCATCCTTACTTTTGCAGAGATGGCAGAGCCGTTAACCAATCTCCTCCGGAAGAGAGTTCCTGAATGGATCTAGTTATCACTGGATCTGGACCTGGTCTTCCAGCATCTCAAGAAACCATGTGCTCTGAACCCATCCTGATTATCCCTGATTTCTCTCTACTGTTTATTATAAAAACCTATGCCTCAGATGTGGTCCTAGGAGCCATTTTGGCCCAGGAAGTCAGGGTTGAAGAACATCCCATAGTATTCATCAGCAGGAAACTGCTTTTTTGGGAGAAGTGTTATGTGGTGATCAAGAAGGAGACCCTGGCTGTTAAGTGGGTCCTTGAAACCTTCAAATATTACCTGCTCAGACATCTGTTTATGCTAATAATGGACCAGCATCCCCTCCAGTGGCTGGCTCGACATAGGCTGTATTATGTGATGGTTTTTGAGTCTCCAACCTTACCAATTACAAGTTCGCCATAGGGCTGGTTGGACTCACCTGAACTTGGACTTCCTTTCCTGGGTGGAGGTCCAAGTGAGGCAGGTGCTCAATGGGACATGGTTGAGCTGAGGGGGAGGGTGTATAATGGTGTATTTCAAATGTTACCCATCCCTCTCCAAAGGATTATCAACAGTCCCCTTTAAGAGAGTCTGCAGCCCAGAGTTTGGGACTGGGAGGGCATGGTTCAGAGGGAGAGGTTAAGAACCCAGCAGGCTTCAGGAGGGGGAGAGGCCCATGGAACCAGAAGTCCTTCCAAGGCAAGCCGTGCAAAGAAGGTCTGAGGTAGAAACTTTAAATGGGGCTGAAGGAAGGGTCGGAAGAACCAGTTTGTGGAGGTTTAACAAGTTAGGACAGAAGTAAAGCTGCTTTTGTTTTCCCTGAACAGCTGTCTCTTCTGAGTTTTGCTTTGTGGAGGTTTAACAAGCTAGGACAGAATAAAAACTGCTTTTGTTTTTCCTGAACTGCTGTCTGGCCTGTGTAGTAAAGGAAACCCCTTCCCACCACACGCCACACTACCAGAGAGATTAAATATGCACCCTGGGAAAATGTGCACATGCATCAGGAAACAAGACGTGGACAGTGCCCTCTCATTCCCCCTACCCGCGGAACTTCCGCACATGCAGAAGACCTGAAATTCTTTCATTGCCTTTCATTTATTACATTTTTATCCCACAAAATATAAAGGGCCCAATATTGAACTGCCTGGATCTTCAAAGGGCTATGTGCCACCAAGCGCTTAGTGATTGGCACCTTAAAGATAGGTGAGGGTTTTCCTCGCCTATCTTTAGGGCACCAATCGCTAACCAGGCAGCAGTCAATATCGCTGCTGCATGGTTAGTGCCAGTCTCCGTGTCTGCTCCATCCCAGAACACCCCCAACACATCCTGATGTTAACCAGATAGGGGACTTAGCTGGGGATATTCAACGGCACTAAACATGTAAGTGCCGTTGAATATACCCAGCTAAGGCATTACCCGTTTTATTGGGCTTTAAACTGTGTAAATGCCTTTTGAATATCGGGCCCAAAACATCAATGAGCTTTATATAAAAACATCCATAATACATTAAAACATAATGAAACACAAAAAAATCTACATTATAATCATATAGGCCGGGGCACCTTTAAAACCTTGTTTGCAACATTTTATTTTGGGTTCTGTACAACACCACCTATCCCCTCCTCACTGGTCCTCTAACATTTTAAACAAGCTGTGCCTAACTTCTTTTTCCAAATAAATATGTATTTAACCAGTTTTAAAAATGTAATGCATCCTCTTCTAACTGCTGGTATAGTGGTAATGCATTCCATAAATTTGGAGCAATTATTGAAAATGCTCTATTATGTGTTACAGCCAAGTGACATTCATGCAACAAAGGCATATGTAGTAATTAATGCACATTTGACCGTAAATTTCTCATAGGGGAATATTTACTCAACATCTCTACTAACTCATTCTCCAGGTTTTGCCATACAAAATGATGTACTAAACAAAGACACTTAAACTCACTTTGCTGTTCAACTGAGAGCCAATGCAAATCTCAAAGACAGGCAGGTATTTATTTATTTTATTTAGCTATGCTTATATACCGCTTGGTTTGCAGCTTGTCGTGCTGTGAGGGCTTGTGTGCATCAGTGATGCTGAGAGCTAAACTATCGGTAGTTTAACTACTGGCAGGGTCTCCCAAGATGGACAGTTCTCAGCTGAGGTGCCAGACCAAGACAAACCACCCATCTGGGCAGCAGCAGAATGGGATAGTGTTGACGGCGGAGGATCACATTTCTGTGACAACGGCAATAACACCAAACTTAAACTGCGCGGAAGAAAGGCCCGGCAATCTACTTCTGTATTTTGCCATGAAAACCCAATGGATAGTTACAACAAAACAAATTGTGCTATAGTGCTGGAAGATGAGACCCCCAGGTCTGAAGGCACTCAACTAGCTACTGGGGAAGAGCTGAAGACTTTTCAGAGTAAATCCACCATATATGATGTGGTTGGATCAAAGCCCTCGGGACGTCTGACTGCTGATGTAGCTGCACATGAAATGAGAGTCAGAAGCTGTAAAGATGTCTTACACATTGGAACATGGAGGGAAGTTGGAGGTGGTCAAGAATGAAATGGAACGTGTACAACTTGATCTGTTGGGTGTCAGCGAACTGAAATGGACTGACATCGGGCACTTTGCATCAGATGATCACATGGTCTACTGTGCTGGAAATGAAAGACAAAGAAGAAATGGTGTTGCATTTATAATAAAGAAGAAACTTGCAAGAACTGTAAAAAAATACAATGCAGTCAGCGAACTCTTAATCTCTATTCGTCTACGAGGAATGCCTATCAACACAACTATAATTCAAGTATATGCCCCAACAACAGCTACAGAGGAGAATGAAATTGAAGAGTTCTATGAACAAGTACAAGCTGAAATTGACAGAACATGCAAACAGGATATCCTGATAGTCATGGGTGACTGGAACGCAAAAGTTGGCAACAAAGAAGAAGGCAAAGTAGTTGGAAAATATGGACTTGGCAACAGAAATGAAGCTGGAGAAAGACTGATAAAAGTCTGCAAGACCAACAATCTATTCATCTCAAACTCCTTCTTCTGGCAACACAAGCGGCAACTGTACACATGGACTTCACCCACTGGATTGTATAAAAATCAGATTGACTACATCTGTGGAAGTCAACGATGGAAAAGCTCTGTAACATCAACAAAGACAAAACCTGGAGCTGACTGTGGTACAGATCATCAACTACTAGTATGCAAACTCAAGCTAAAGTTGAAAAGGAGCAAACCACTCATGAATGCAGCAAAATATGACCTTGAGAATATACCACTGGAATTTAAAGACTGCCTGCAAAATCGATTTGCTGCTTTAGATACAAATGACAGAGCTCCAGAAGAGTTATGGAATGACATCAAGAAGGTTGTGTTGGAAGAAAGTGAGAAGTCTCTACAGAAGGTGAAAAAGAAAAAACGGCCAAAATGGATAACGGAAGAAACTCTGAAAATTTCCCAGAAACGCAGAGAAGCTAAAGCCAGAGGAGAAAGAAAGACAATCACAGAACTCAAAAGAGATTTCCATCGTGCAGCAAGACAGGACAAGGAAAAGTACTACAATGACGCAGGCAAGGAAATAGAAGCAGAAGCTATTAGAGGAAGAACAAGATCAGCTTTCCTAAAGCTACGAGACTTAAAGAAAAGGTTCCAGCCTCGAATTGGAATGTCACAAGATGCTCAAGGTTCTATGTTGAATGATGCTGAGAAGATCAAGAAAAGGTGGAAGAAATATACAGAGTTTTTATATGATAAAGATCAAGTGGACCAACAGCCGTTTCAACCTGTACCTTATGATCGGGAATCATTGGTGATGAAAGAAGAAGTTGAAGCAGCATCGAAAGCCTTATCAAAGAACAAAGCACCAGGCATTGATAGCATTCCCATAGAATTATTACAGCAATCTGATGCAGCTGTTACCGTACTTACAAGGCTCTGCCAAGAAATATGGAAGACAACATTATGGCCAACTGACTGGAAAAGATCTGTGTTTATACCAATACTAAAGAAAGGTGATCCAACTGACTGTGGAAATTATCGCACAATCGCTCTGATCCCACATGTCAGCAAGATTCTACTGAAGATTATTCAAAAGAGACTACAACCATACCTGGAACAAACATACCTGGAACCTGAAGTGCAAGCACGGTTCAGGAAAGGGCGAGGAACGAGAGACATCATTGCGGATGTGAGATGGATCATTGAAAAGACTAAAGAATACCAAAAGGATATCTATTTGTGCTTTATTGACTATAGCAAGGCTTTTGACTGTGTAAACCATGAGAAACTCTGGGCCACATTAAGAAATATGGGTATACCAGAACACCTGATCGTACTCTTGCACAATCTGTACATTGATCAAGAAGCAACAGTTCAAATGGAACAAGGAGAAACAGAATGGTTTAAAATAAGCAAAGGTGTAAGACAAGGCTGCATACTTTCCCCCTACCTGTTTAATTTATATGCAGAACAAATCATCAGAGAAGCAGGATTGTATGAAGACAACAGATGTGTGAAGATTGGTGGAACACTCATCAACAACCTTCGGTATGCTGATGATAAGAACATAAGATATGCTATACTGGGTCAGACCAAGGTCCATCAAGCCCAGTATTCTGTTTCCAACAGTGGCCAACCTAGCAGTTTCCCCAAGGGACACAGGTTCCACAATGCTTGTATTGGTTCAAGCATTGATATCCTGGGTCCCTTCTTAATAATGGGTTATGGACCTTTCCTCCAGGAACTTGTCCAAACCTTTTTTAAACCCAGCTACACTAACAGCCTTTACTACATCCTCCGGTAACAAATTCTAGAGTTTGATTACACGTTGAGTGAAAAAATATTTTCTTTTATTAGTCTTAAATAGTTTACCCTGTAGCTTCATTGCATGTCCCCTAGTCTTTCTATATTCTGATAAGGTAAACAATCGATCTACGTTTACCCGTTCCACTCCGTTCATTAATTTATAGACTTCTATCATATCTCCCCTCAGCCGTCTCTTTTCCAGTTTAAAGAGCCCCAACCTTTTTAGCCTTTCTTCATAGGAGTATCCTTCCATCCCCTTTACCATTTTGGTGGCTCTTCTCTGAACCTTTTCTAAAATCGCTATATCCTTTTTAAGATACGGCGACCAGAATTGCACACAATATTCAAGGTGCGGTCTCACCATGGAACGATATAGAGGCATTATAATATCTTTTGTTTTATTTTCCATTCCTTTCCTTATCATACCTAGCATTCTATTTGCTCTCTTGGCCGCCGCTGCACACTGGGCCGAGGGTTTTAACATGGTATCCACAATGACGCCTAAATCTTTTTCCTGGGTGGTGGTTCCTAATGTGGAACCTTGCATCGTGTAACCATAGTTTGGGTTGTTCTTCCCTAGGTGCATAACCTTGCACTTCAACACATTAAATTTCATCTGCCATTTTGATGCCCAGTCTTCCAATTTATCAAGATCCTCTTGCAATTTTCCACAATCCTCTTGGGTTTTAACAACTTTAAATAGTTTTGTGTCATCTGCAAATTTGATAACCTCACTCGTTATTCCACTTTCCAGGTCATTTATGAATATGTCAAAAAGCAGCGGACCCAGCACAGATCCCTGGGGTACACCACTATTCACCTTTCTCCATTGGGAAAATTGGCCATTTAGCCCTACCCTCTGCTTTCTATCTTTTAACCAGTTCCTGATCCACAATAGTACACTGCCTCCTATCCCATGACTCTTTAGTTTTGCCAAAAGTCTCTCATGAGGGACCTTGTCAAAGGCTTTCTGAAAGTCCAGATACACAATATCAACCGACTCACCTTTGTCCACCTGTTTATTCACTCCTTCAAAAAAACAACAGATTAGTAAGACAAGATCTTCCTTGTCTAAAGCCATGTTGGCTGTCTCCCATTAGTTCGTGACTATCTACATGCTGAGTAATTTTATTCTTTATGATGGTTTCTACCATTTTTCCCGGTACTAATGTCAGGCTCACCGGTCTGTAGTTTCCCGGATCACCCCTCGAACCCTTTTTAAAAATTGGTGTTACATTGGCGATCCTCCAATCCTCACGTATTAGAGATGATTTTAATGATAGTTCACAGATTACTGATAGCAGGTCTGCAATCTCAAATTTCAGTTCTTTCAACACCCTTGGATGTATACCATCCGGCCCAGGTGATTTGCTACTCTTCAGTTTATCAAATAGTTGTAAGACATCTTCCCGATGTATCGATATTTCCTTCAATTCTTCCACACCTTTAAATACCACTTCAGTCATGGGTAACATCCCTACATCTTTCTCAGTAAAGACCGAAGCAAAGAATTCATTCAGTCTCTCCGCTATCGCCTTGTCGCCTCTTAGTGCTCCTTTAACCCCTTTATCATCTAATGGACCAACTGACTCTCTCACAGGTTTTTTGCTACGAATGTACTTGAAAAGGTCTTTATTTCACGTTTTTGCTTCCGCAGCAAGCTTCTTCTCAAATTCTCTCTTTGCCTGCCTTATCAATGCCTTGCATTTGACTTGCCAGTGCTTGTGCTGTTTCCAGGTTTCGTCGTTTGGCTCTTTTTTCCATTTCCTGAAAGATGCTTTTTTGGCAACAACAGCCTCTCTGACCTCACCTTTAAACCATGCTGGCAGTTTTTTGGACTTCCTTCCACTTTTCTTAAAGCGTGGAATACAGCTGGTCTGGGCTTCCAAGATAGTATTTTTCAACAACACCCAAGCTTGATGTACGTCTTAACCTTTGCAACTGCTCCTTTTAGTTTTTTCTTAACTGTTTTCCTCATTTTATCATAGTCTCCCTTTCGAAAGTTAAAGGGTAGTACTATGGATTTCCTTACTATCCCTCCTCCACTAATTAAATCAAAGGTGATCATGCTATGATCACTATTGCCAAGTGGCCCCAACACCCTTATCTATTGCACTACATCTGGTGTTCCACTAAGGACTAGGTCTAATATTGCTTCCCCTCTGGTCGGTTCATGAACCAGCTGCTCCAAGAAGTAGTCATTTATTTCATCTAGGAACTTTATCTCCCTAGCATGTCCTGTTGTGACACTGACCCAGTCGATGCCGGGGTAATTGAAATCACCCATTATTATTACTGCACTGTAACCTTTGCTAGCTTCCTTGATTTCTTTGAGCATTTCATCATCCATTTGTTCATTCTGGCCAGGCGGACGATAGTACACCCCCACTGCCATCGCCTTCCCCTTTTTACATGGAATTTCAATCCATAGAGATTCTACAGCAAATTTTGTTTCTTGCAAAACTTTAATCCTTTCTGACTCAATGCCCTCTCTAACATAGAGCGCAACCCCTCCACCAATTTGATCAGCTCTATCATTACGATATAGTTTGTACCCAGGTATCACAGTGTCCCACTGGTTGTCCTCCTTCCACCATGTCTCTGATATTCCAATCATATCTAACCTCTCGTTTAGTGTTATATATTCTAACTCTCCCATCTTGTTTTGTAGACTTCTAGCATTTGCATACAAGCATTTTAGAGACTGTATTTTATTCATATTAATTTGGCTATTGGTAGACATGGGTAATTTGGGATCTTTAAGCTCTGTCTGCTCCATACTCGAGGGCATTTGGGCTACTTTACTCTTTTTTGGAACCTCTCTGCTTTTTGTAGTATCCTTCAAGGATACATTCTTCCGAACCATGCGCTCTTGGGCGATACCACATTACTTGTTGAAAGTGAAGATGATCTGAAACATTTGCTTCTCACAATCAAAGAATATAATCTCAAAATGGGCCTGCACCTTAATGTAAAGAAGACGAAGATCATGACAACTGGCATAATCAACAGGTTCATTGTTGAAGGAGAAGAAATTGAAATCGTGAACAACTTTAACCTACTTGGATCAACTATCAATAAAGAAGCAACAAGCAGTCAAGAAATCAGACGAAAAAGAGGAAGGCCAGCAATGAGATGGATCGATACAATAACAGCAGCTACGGGTACCAGTCTGTCAACAATGAGCCGCCTGACTGAAGACCGAACACAATTTAGGATAGCTATCCAGAGGGTCGCCATGAGTCGGCACTTAACAACAACATTGCTCTTGGCAGAATGGTTATTGTGATACAGAAAGCACTTCTGACATGATGGAATGGGAGAGTAGTGAGCCCTCTAGCGGTAAAACTCAGGAAAAGCCAGGTTTCCATAGAAGCAGGAAGCCTTTAGAAAAAATGCAGCTCAGTCAGGATTATGACGTAAGAGCTAGAGGCAGCTCTAACAAGAGGCAGCTGACTAATCAGGTGGGTGTGCCTGCACGTGGAAGCTGTTGGAGACCAGCTTCAGATTCACTCTTTAAGGGTGGAAGCAAAGTTAGTCAAGGAGAGACACAAGGAGAGACACAAGGAGACAGGCACAAGAGGAACACAGGAAATACAGAGAACACGAGGTCAGACACGGGGAAGGACGTGAAGGAAGACAATGTCCAGAGAGGATACAATCACAGCAGCAGCCACACAAGCCAACAGACAGGAAGGTCTGGAAACCCAGCTTCAGGCAAGAAGGATTCACGTGGGTTCATTCCTTACTACTTTAAAGCCAAGCTGAAGTCTGTTGATGAGCTACCTGAAGACAGGGCTAAGCTATTACCCTGGGGGAAGGGACAAAGCTCTCAACACAGACAGAGCAGTGCTGACAAAAGAGGTACGTCTGTATCACTTCCTAATCAAAGCCTGGTAGAAGAGATAGTAAAGCAGTTAAAATGTAGTGCTAGCCAATGCCAAGATAGCACTGCTGTAAATGCTTCTAATTCTAATGCTTTGGAGAAGTGGCTAAAAGCTGATATAAATTCTATAAGAGAAAGCTTACATAACAAGTATTCTCCTGAACCAAAGACTGTCACGGCATATGATCAGGGAACCTTCCTAAACCAGTTGCAGGACGTGAGCTCAGCTGTGCTTGATAGGAACTCTCAAGAGCAGTGCTGTAGCATTGACAATGAAGAAAAGATTGTTGAAGAACCTTTTGTTCCTAATGATATAGAATGCTGTCAGATGGATTGCTCATACTGTGATTCTGATAAACTGGATCTCCGTTGAAACAAGCTTTGCTGAAGTACTGACAAAGTTGTTTAAAAGGTTTTCAGTTACTGTGAAGAAAACAGTTTATTTCATGCTTTCTAGTTTACCCTTACTTTCTGTTACTCAGAAGAAAGAATTCTTATTTGCTTTATTTACCTACGAACCCTTGTGAAGAGGAAAAACCCTTATAATAAATTTATCTGTTTCAAATTGACCCTCGTGCCACAACACAATTTGTTCCAGGTGTTCTCAAAACTACAAATCCCAGCAACCCTTGCTGGCAAAAATAGTAAAAGGACACTGTCAAACAAATATAGCGGTCGCCCCTGCTATTAAGCCACTGGCCTGTAGGAGGGGAGTTGCGACATTATGAAAGACCTAGATAAGATTCTCAAGAGCAGAGATGTCTCTCTCCATACAAAGATTCGACTTGTTCAACCCATGGTATTTTCAATAACATCATATGAATGTGAAAGCTGGACAGTGAAAAAGATAGACAGGAAGAAAATTGATGCCTTTGAATTATGGTGCTGGCGGCGAATACTGTGTATACCATGGACTGCCCGAAGAACAAACCAGTCGGTACTAGAGGAGATCAAACCTATGCTTTCTTTAGAAGCTCAGATGACAAGACTTCGACTTTCATACTTTGGACACATCATGCGAAGAGAGAGATCTTTAGAGAAAGACATCATGCTTTGCAAGATAGAAGGTCAACGCAAAAGAGGAAGGCCATCAATGAGATGGATCGATACAATAACAGCAGCTACAGGTACCAGTCTGTCAACAATGAGCCGCCTGACTGAAGACCAAACACAATTTAGGATAGCTATCCAGAGGGTTGCCATGAGTCGACTCCGACTCAACAGCAGTTAACAACATATACCGCTTTTCACCGGGTCAAAGTGGTTTACATTAAACAAGAAGAGATACATCGAACAGGTCATATTTACAGGGGGTTATACATTCAACATGGTCTCAACTTATTTACAATCCCAATTGGGTATGCATCAGGGTTTCCTAACTTATTTACAATTCTTCATATCTCAGTCTCAAATTTATCTAATAATGAGATCCTGTATTCATTGGGTGTTGCTCGGATCTGTGCCAAAGTGTTCTCTGAATAAGTGGGTCTTTATTTGTTTTCGAAATGAGGAGAGGTCCTTGTTGTTCTGGATTTTGGTTGGGAGAGAGTTTCATAGGGATGGGTTGTAGAGGTGAAATGCACGGGTACACGTTTGGTGATTGTATTTTGTCTTTGCATGTGGTGCCGGCAGAACATTATTAGTGGTATGCCTTGTGGATCTTCCAGAATTCAGTTGTTGTAGGAGGGTTGAAGATGCAATGTTTGTTGTTGGGTGTGGTGCTTTGTGAATCAGTATTAAGGATTTGAACTTGATCCGAGCTTCCAATGGAAGGATGTGGAGATGCTTCAGTACTGCGGTGATGTGGTTATATTTCTTTACCCTTTGAATGATCCTGGCAGTTGTGTTAAGGGCTATCCGTAGCGGATGGAGAGTGGAAAGTGGGAGTCCTTGATATATCGCATTTCAGTAGTTCAGGTGGAGGAGTGTCATTGCTTGTAGAACTGATCTGAAGTCCTGAGGGTCTGGAGTGGTCTGAGGCACTGTATCATCTTGGTTTTGAAGAATATTTTTCTTGCAGTTTTTGCAGTCTGTTGCTTGAATGAGAGAGTTTGGTCAAGAATGACTCCCAGGAACTTTATTCGTGTTTGAACTCTTATTTGGGTTGTTCCCAGGGTGAGGTGGGTTGCTGGGGTGAAGGTTTGATCCTTTGTGACATATAATGCTTCTGTCTTCTTGAGATTGATTGTGAGATTGTTTTCTTGGAGCCATCTGGAGACGTCGTTGAAGCAATGCAGTAACTGTGTGTTTATTGGGTTTGCAGTGGTTATTTGTCCATATAGCATAATGTCATCTGCATATATGTGAAAGTTGATGTTGTGTGACCGTATTATGGAGCAGAATGGTTGTAGATAGATGTTAAAGAGCAGTGCCGATAGTGCGGAGCCTTGAGTCTGGCGGTAGGAGGTGGAGGTGCCGGAGCTTGTTCAAATTAGTTGATGCCTGTCTGTTAGGTATGATAGGAACCATTAAAGAACCTTGTCCCGTATGCTGGTTTCTCATAGTTGGTGAAGGAGGATGCTGTGTGATACGGTATCAAATGCTGCTGATAAAGCTAGAAAGATGAGTGTGTATCCGGTTTGTCTGGTTTGCCTTTCCTTGATTAGCATACCTATTAATGAGACCATGAGTGTTTCAACTCCATGAGATAGCCGGAAGCCATGTTGCTGTGGATCAAGTAGATTGTTCCTGTCCATGTGATCCTGAAGTTGCTGCAGTACTGTCTTCTCAATGACTTTGGTGGCGAATGGGAGACTCACTACTGATCTGAATGAGGTAGGATCCAACGGTTCAAGTTCCGACTTCTTAAGAATGGGACAGATGATGGATATTTTAAGGCTATTAGCCATCTGGCCTTCTTTGAGAGATTTGTGTGCAATGGCGGTGAGTGCTGGGCTTAGCTCATGCTTTGTCATCTTGATCCAGCTGACCGCACATGGATCAAGGGGAGAGGTGGTGGTGTTGAGAATTGTTATGATGCTTTCAACCCTCTCTTTGCCGATTGCTTCAAACGTGCCCCATGTGTTATTTGGGGTGACATTGTGGCAGTTCCCTGTTGGTGTGAGTGGGATATTGGGGTTTGGTTTGAATTGTTTATATTGTGCAGTGAGTTGTTGTGGTGGAATGTTTGGGAGTTGCTTAGTATGGTTAGGGGTTTTGGTCAGCTGTTTGACAATATCAAAGAGCTCACGTGGGTTGTTAAGAGATGTGTTTAGGAGATTTGTGTGGTAGACTGTGTGTTGTCTATTTCTATGCGGTAGTTTTTTAGTGCATTCATATATCTTGTTCTGTCTGATTCCTGTTTGTTTTTCTTCCATCTTCTCTCAATTCTTCTAAGCTGTGTTTTTAGATTCCGTAAGGTAGGGGTGAACCAGCGTGCTCTTGCTGGTCTTTCATTCTTTTCCTTGGGGGCTGTCGTTGATTGTGCTGTTGTAGCTATTACATTGTTCCAGCTGTTGATTAATGTATCGGGGTCGGAGTGCCCTGATTGTATGCTCAGTAGGATTTGTTTGAGAAAGTTGTCTTTATTAATGGTTATATAATCAAATTTATGCAATTTATATAGAAAGTGAATGGCCACATTCTGTACAATTTGTAATGCATTAATATACTTTGCTGGTAAACCTAAGATTAGCTGGAAAATGGCTACTTGCCTGCCCAACCTCTCCAGGGCTGAAACCCTGCTGCTGTGCAGGAGAATGCCGTTGCAGAAGGAGACCCTCTACCCACCACATGGCCGCAGGCCTCCACAAGCTGCAGCAAAAAGGGTCTGGGAACAGATCCGCACAACCTGGCATGGCGAATCACCCAAAGATATTGCATGCTGGTAGACATGTAGCAGCAGGCACATACCCAGTGGGTAAGCAGGAAAATAAGGCAGCCACGGCAGGATGAAAAGGGAGCAAAGAAAGCTGGTCCCTCTGTGAGACACCCACTGCACAGTCTTGCAGAGCCACAGCAGCCATATGAGAGGCACATGGAGAGAGAGAGGCATGTAGCCAGCAGCACATGCACACACTGATGCACTATACACCCAGAGATGGAGTGTGGGCACACATGAATAGGTCAAGTGGTGGCAGAGGAGCAGGGGACAAGATACTTGCACAATATCAGCTATCACATGGGAAGACTATTTATTTTATTTATTTATTTCACATTCTTATATACCGCCTTATCTGGCAATCAAGGCGGTTTACAATTAACAGAACAAGGTACATTAAACATTAATCATTTTACATTGAACATTATAACCCCAATACATAAACATACATAACTATGTACATTAATAGCATAAATGCACTATTTACATATTTGCTCTGCATGTGTTAGGGGTTGTGGTGTTGTTTAGAACTTGAAGGGTACTTTGCATAGAGTCAAGTTAGTATGTTTATGTGGAGTGGGGTTAGGTGCTTTGCTATTTATGATAGGGGCTTGCAGGTGTGAATGCCCATAGTATTCATTGAAAAGGAGCTTCTATAATTTTTTTCGGAAGTTGGTGAGGTCTTTTATTTCTCTCAAGTATGGTGGTAATGTATTCCACAGAATTGGGGCGCAGTGAGAGAATGCTCTTTTATTTGTTGTTTTGGTTGCTTTACGGAAGTCGTCGGGTGGTTTAGGGAATTTTGTATGGCGCTCCTTCTTAGTCTAGTGTTTTGTGTTTTTAATAATAATGTGGTGATATGTGATGGTGCTATGTCATGTATCAGTTTGAATATGGCCAGGCACAAAAAGAGCAGCAGCTCTTGCAAATTCGATCAGGAAACACAAAGAGCAAGAGTGATGATGACACAAATGCTTTATTGAAATTCCCCAACGCGTTTCAGCGGAACGCCTTCCTCAGGGGGGTGAAACTATTTACAAACATATAAGAACATAGATTAGAAACACATTAAAAACATTTAAAAGAATAATAAATTAAGAGAAACATATTCAAGCTAAACGGGCATCATAATAAAAAGTGAAAAAGTAATAACATAACTACATCATGTGACACTCAAATCAAATAAATAAATAGGTGATTAGATAATAAGAGCATATGTAGATAAAAATTATTACATAAAAAGACCATATATAATATTACACATATGTACATCATATAGTCTAACTTATACATAATCTCAAATAAAGAAAGAAAACAATAGGAAACAATAGACGCAGGGCAGAAAGTGGGCTAAAAAATAAATAATAAAAGATAAAACACTCAGAGGAACACTTAAAAAATTATATGACAATCGGTACTCACTACTATGTACCATGAGAAAATTTCCGTATGGTGAGATCTAAATGACAGTCGCCGTTAATCCAACAGTAAAGGAGCCTTGCTGGTATAAAACTGAAAAGGGCTACAAAATAATGAGATCATAATATTAAAATCCGTTTACTATTGGAAGAGCTCACAAATCTCAATGCAAGATTTATTATCTGACACAAATTTTTGAAAGCTCAGCATGTTTTCATTCTAACAGATGAAAGGAAGTAAAATAATGTTGAACTGACACTGGACCGTCAGAATAGTGCCTAAAACCACATATAAACGACTGCTGGGGCTAAAAAAGTAAAAGATGAGACATCTTTTGTAAAACCCAGTAGTTGTAGAACTTAGTCCAATAATGGTAACAAGACAAGAGGGCTCACTACCCGAAAGAGCAAGAAGGTTCTATAAAAGTTAAAAATGCACTTACTTAAACGGAATGAACTCCCAGAGTAATGATGTGTTCTTCTAACAAGAGTAACACCTCCGTTGAAACAAACACAGTAAAAATGCTAACGTCTAAAGAGAAAAATGATAGCAAAAATAGCAATTTGTAAGGCTTATATGCTAACATCGTGTAACAGTGAAATGAGGGTATTGTCCATCGGCAAATAGCTTGCATCGCTAAGGCGAGTCATCGGCCCAATTATATGTTTAAAAGTAACCAAGTTTAAGAAGCAAACATGTACTCAGGGGGATTAGAGCACTACTCAAAGTTACGATTTAAATGAAAATCGTCCTATGGCAAATAACGTGCAGCTCTGAGGCAAGCCGTGTGCTCAGTCCTGTGTTTAAAATTGACCAAGTTTAAAAGGCAGAGAGTACTCAAGGGGATCATAACACTGCTTTGAAATTGCTGTTAAAATGAGAATTAAAAACTACTGATGTTACCTGACACAGTATACTTCAGAGAACGCTAACTCCGATGCAATGTGCAAAAGATAGACTGGTGAAGAAACCAAAGTTTTGTAGACGCTGAAGAAGCGCGCCAAAAACCAGGGGGCGTGGCTTAAATTAATATCAAATTTCAGGGAAGTGAAGAGAACTACAAAATAGTATCAGTATAATAAAGACTCAACGATATGAAAAATCTTGACAATGTCCACACCTGCTAAAAACTATAAAGATCAAAGGACATTGTGTTTCCTAAACCAATCTAGTGAATGGCAATAAAAGATTATCAAATAGTGAATGTGCTTTTGAGACTGGGACAAATGCATATGGTTTGCAATCGGGAGAACAATATTGTAAAACAGAATGCTGTATCACTATATTTACAGATAAAAATGGACCCTATATAATGCAATTAAAGGTGTTCAAAACTGTGTCTATATGAAGGAACGGAACGAAATAAAAATCTTAGGTGTGTATGATGAAAAGGAAGTTGATGACAAAATCTTTTGATTAAATCTGCCAGTAAGCTACAAGTGGCTTGTCTGGGATCCCTCTCTGTATACAGCTCCTATGCTCTATTATCCTGGTGCGTATCTGTCTCTTGGTCTTACCTACATAAACTAATTTACAGGGACATAATATTAAATGGATCACGTTTTCTGTCTTACAGTTAGAGAAACTGTGTATATAAACCTTATGTTGTGAAACCGGATGAACAAAAACCCATACAATTCCAATTAAGGAGGTTTTTGTTCATCCGGTTTCACAACATAAGGTTTATATACACAGTTTCTCTAACTGTAAGACAGAAAACGTGATCTATTTAATATTATGTCCCTGTAAATTAGTTTATGTAGGTAAGACCAAGAGACAGATACGCACCAGGATAATAGAGCATAGGAGCTGTATACAGAGAGGGATTCCAGACAAGCCACTTGTAGCTCACTGGCAGAAAAAGAACCATACTATCAGTGATTTGAGATACTTAGTTTTGAAGACAGTAGTACCGCATTGGAGAGGAGGGGATGTCAACAAATTATTGTTGAAACTAGAACAACGTTATATATATGAGTTTAATAGCTTAAAGCCCAACGGACTGAACCAGGAAACAGATCTATCAGTGTTCTTATAAATAATATCTATACCAATATACCATATATATGCACATTTAATCAAAAGATTTTGTCATCAACTTCCTTTTCATCATACACACCTAAGATTTTTATTTCGTTCCGTTCCTTCATATAGACACAGTTTTGAACACCTTTAATTGCATTATATAGGGTCCATTTTTATCTGTAAATATAGTGATATCGCATTCTGTTTTACAATATTGTTCTCCCGATTGCAAACCATATGCATTTGTCCCAGTCTCAAAAGCACGTTCACTATTTGATAATCTTTTACTGCCATTCACTAGATTGGTTTAGGAAACACAATGTCCTTTGATCTTTATAGTTTTTAGCGGGTGTGGACATCGTCAAGATTTTTCATATCGTTGAGTCTTTATTATACTGATACTATTTCGTAGTTCTCTTCACTTCCCTGAAATTTGATATTAATTTAAGCCACGCCCCCTGGTTTTTGGCGTGCTTCTTCAGCGTCTACAAAACTTTGGTTTCTTCACCAGCCTATCTTTTGCACATTGCATCGGAGTTAGCGTTCTCTGAAGTATCCTGTGTCAGGTAACATCAGTAGTTTTTAATTCTCATTTTAACAGCAATTTCAAAGCAGTGTTATGATCCCCTTGAGTACTCTCTGCCTTTTAAACTTGGTCAATTTTAAACACAGGACTGAGCACATGGCTTGCCTCAGAGCTGCACGTTATTTGCCATAGGACGATTTTCATTTAAATCGTAACTTTGAGTAGTGCTCTAATCCCCCTGAGTACATGTTTGCTTCTTAAACTTGATTACTTTTAAACATATGAGCATAGACCGCGGGCAGGGTCCCGATGGCCGTCATTAACCGGGCGCGCGGCCCGGTGCGGGGACCCTGCGCGCGGCCGCTTCCTGGGGCCGGGGGGGGGGGAGGTTATGGTTTGAAACCATTGGCTCCCGGCGAATGCGATCGCACGGGAGCCAATGGGGGAGCAGCTGGGGGGGAGCGCGGTGGGTTGAGAGGCTGCTGCAGGTCTCCGCGTGCTCAGTCGCCGCTGGAGACCTGCAGAGTGCCGGCTTCTTCGGGGCCTGCTGTGTCGGTGGATCGGGTGTTTGCCTGGTGCGGTTTGTCGGCGGTGCTGTTGCTGGCAGGCAGGTGCTCTTGGTTGTTCGGGTGTATGCTGGGGGTGTGCGGGCCCGCGGGGGTGTTGTCGGGGTTGGGGTGGGCTGGTCGCTGGAGTGGGGTGCGGGCCTAGTGCCTCTCACATGGTGGTGCTGCTAGGAGGGTGGGTTTAGCCCTTCTGGCAGTAGCGGGTGTGCAACACAGCATAGCAAATACTAGGAGATATTAACAGAGGGAGAATTAAAGTTGTGTGTTTTAAGTGGCTGCATTTGCTTCAGACTTATGTCTCCACGTGGGGGTCGAGGGGGCAGGGCAAGGGGGCAGAGCAGGTCTTCGGGTCGTCGGCCTGTGCCTTCCAGGGCTGGGGGGGGGGGTGGGGGAGGTTGAGGGGGTGGTGGGGGATACAGCTGGTGAGGGGAGGTTGCGTGGGGGAGTGCCTGTTAGGAGGGGGGTCTCGAGGGGTCGGGGGTTGGCGCAAGGGCGTGGGAGCTCTCAGGGGGAGTGGAGGGCATCTGTTGGGGGGGCTCAGAAGGGAAAAGCGAGGGGAAAGGTGAGCACGCAACGGGGGGTGCGGCGGGCTAGCGCTGTTATGCCGGGGAGTGGGGAGGCTCTGGGTGCGGGTGCCGGGGGGAGTATAGTGGATGGGGTGGACGGCGGTGCTGGGGGGGTCGATGCTGTTGGCTGAACGGTACAGGGGCAGTGCGGTGCGTTGCCGGTAGGCGGGGCCCCTGGTTTTCCAGGGGCTCCTCCTGCAGCAGTGTGGCCATCTGTTCTGGGGGGCTATATGCCTGTGAGGGGTCCTTCACCTTGGGACCATTGGGTGAGTGGGGGGCAGGGCACTTCGTCAGCTGATTGGCGAGCGCCTTGGTCCCCCATTTGGCCTGCGGCGGGTTCCCCCCCTGTTTTTTTCTTTTTTGTCTCCGCAGGTGCAGGGGATGGTGCAGCCTCAGTGGGGGCTCGGCGCTGCGAGCCCAGATCTGGTTCCGACTGCGGACGGCGGTGCGGCGGCGCTGAGCAGTTCCGCGGAGGTGTTGGAGGCTGGAGTCCAGGACGCCGCAACCCGAGGGAGGTGTCACCGGAGGGAACAAGCTGCGACTTTGCCATCGGGGGTGGATGGACAGGCCGCAGGTGAGTTGTCGGGGGACCAGGGTGGGGATGGGTTGCGGCAGTTGGCCCTAGACAGTGCGGAGCGCGGGTCGCGGAGGAAGCGGCGTCGATCTTGTCGTAGGATCTTCCTCCTCGGCGGATTCGTCTTCGTCTTCCTTAGGGCGCGAGGCGGTGGTTGGAGAGGCGGGGTCTCGGTCGGGTGGGGGGGCCCCGTCGGTGGTGGCTTTTCCAGAGTTGTGGGAAGGGGTTCCGAAGACGTTGCGGAGGAAGATTCGGAAGCGACGGTACATAGATATTTTTAGGTTGTTGGAGGGCAGAAAGAGGTCCGGCGAGAGCCGGAAAAAGCGGAAGGAGGACGAGAAGGCGGGTCGGCTTCGGAAGGTGGCGCGTAACGTGGTTAACTGGACACGGGCGTTTTTGCGCCTGGCCAGTGTGTGGGGGCATTCTTCGCCAGAGTATTATGGGATGTTGCTGGCGTATGCCGATTCTATTTTGGAAGCCTCGCAGACGCACAAGGGTTGGGCGTGGCTAAACTATGACGAAAGGTTTCGGGATAAGATGGAGGAGAATAGACTTTTGTCATGGGGCACGCAGGACATCAACCTATGGTTGACTCAAATGTCTGCTCGGTCGGGCGTGGCCTCCGGGGGGAGAGGGGGTGTAGCGGGATCTTCGGGGGGGGGCCGTTCCTTTCGATCAGCAGGGGGAGGAGTGCAGCAGAAAGTCGGGTCAGGGGGCGCCAGCGATGTGTGCTGGCGCTTCAATAGGACCACCTGCCCCTTTCCTGATTGTAAATTCAAGCACCTCTGTTCCGTCTGCGGTGGGGGTCACTCCGCCGTTAAGTGTGGTAGACGAGGGCCCGACGGTGCCGCCAGGCCAGGGCCGAAGGCCCAATGAGTGGGCTGCCTTGGCCCCGACTCCGGTGCGGGTGGAATCCTTACGGGTTTGGCTGCAGCGATACCCGCGGCAGCGTGATCGGGAGCTGTTGGGATCCGGTTTCCAGTTTGGTTTCGTTATCCCGGTTCGGGGGGTAGTGCAGGCTAATCGGTCAAGGAATTCCCCTTCGGTTCAGAGGTTTGTAGACGTGGTGCGGAGCAAACTGGCGGCTGAGTTGCGCTTGGGCCAGATCGCGGGGCCTTTTCTGGAGCCGCCTTTCACGGGTATGGTGGTTTCTCCTCTGGGGATTGTGCCGAAGAAGGCGCCGGGAAAGTTTCGGCTCATTCACAATCTGTCCTGTCCGATGGGTGCGTCGGTGAATGATCATATCCCGCGGGAGCTCTGCACTGTGCGGTATGCGTCTTTTGACAGGGCGTCTGAGATGGTACGGGCGGCTGGGCGGTCCGCTTGGATGGCGAAGGTGGATATTGAGTCCGCCTTCCGCTTGTTGCCGGTGCATCCTTCTTCTTTTCCGTTGTTGGGTTTTCATTTTCTGGGGAGCTATTATTTTGATAAGTGTTTGCCGATGGGCTGCTCTGTTTCTTGTTCTTTATTTGAGAAGTTTAGTACGTTTTTGCAGTGGGCCTTGAGTCAGAAGACTGGGTTGCGGAATGTGGTCCACTACTTGGACGATTTCCTGTTCATAGGTTCGGCCCATTCCGATGAGTGTCAGGCGCTGTTAGCGGGGTTCCAGGAGTTATCGCAGGAGTTGGGTGTGCCATTGGCGGTGGAGAAGACGGAAGGGCCTACGACCAGGCTCACATTCCTAGGCGTGGAGCTCGACTCGGTGGAGCTTATCGCGCGCTTGCCCCCGGAAAAGGTGGCTGGTTTACGTGCGTTGGTCGCTAACGTCCTTGCGTCCGCTAAGGTCACCTTGCGTGAGATGCAAGCCTTGTTGGGCTCTCTGAATTTTGCGTGTCGGGTGATCCCCATGGGCAGAGTTTTTTCCCGGCGACTTGCTGCTTCAACGGCCGGAGTGCTGAAGCCGCACCACCGGATCAGAGTTTCCGTCCCGATGCGGGCGGATCTTCGGGTTTGGAGCCGATTTTTGGAGGAGTTTAATGGGACTTCCGTTTTGCTGGGCGCAGAGGTGTCCAGTGCGCAGTTGGAGCTGTTTACGGACGCGACAGGGGGCATCGGATTCGGGGTTTACTTCGGGGGGGCTTGGTGCGCGCAGCGGTGGCCCCAGCATTGGCACGAGTCAGGTTTGACCTCCAACATCACTTTCCTGGAATTGTTTCTGTTTTTGGTAGTGCTGAAGTTGTGGCCTGAGCGGTTGCGGGACCGGCGGGTGGTGTGGTGGTGTGACAATGAGGCCGTGGTCAGCGTGGTTAATCGTTTCTCGCCGAAATGCCTGCGGGTGACTCGCTTGATGCGTGAAGTGGTGTTAGCCTGCTTATACTTGAATGTATCTGTTCGTGCCAGGCACCTCCCTGGTTGCAAGAATCATATAGCTGATGCGCTTTCTTGTTTGCAGTGGGATTGTTTTCGCGCACTGGCCCCGGAGGTGGACCTGGAGGGAGCCATAGTCACCGATTCTTTGTGGAGCATTGGCCTGGAGAGATGCTGAGCTTACTGCGAAGTTCGGTAACGCCCGGGATGTGGTCGGCGTACTGGCGCGGCTGCGACGAGGTGGTGGAGTTTCTAAGGGAGAGGGGTTGGTTGGCGGGTAGGGTGCCTGGTGCCCTCATTGGTAGTTATATAGCGGATGCTAAGGGTCGCGGGCTGTCCCGCACGGTGGTGCATTCGCAGCTGGCGGGTTTTAACTTTTTTGCCGGCGCCGTGGGCTGGGGTGGTGCTGCTGGGGGAGTTTTGGCGCGTCGCCTGCTGCGTGGATGGGAGTGGCTTCGGCCGTCACCCGCGGATCGCCATAAGCCCATTACGCATGGGTTGCTGGTGCGCCTCCTAGAGGTATTGCCCCGGGTGGCCTCGTCAGCTTTTGAGGTGGTGCTATTCCGGGCCGTTTTTTGTCTCGCTTTTTTCAGGGCTTTTCGCATGGGGGAGCTTATGGCCAATTCGGGTAGGCTGGGGGCTGGGGGAGGTTTGCACAGGCGCCACGTGTATTTGGAGGACGGCCGGATACAGATCCTGTTGGAAAAGTCCAAGACGGATCAGCGAGGTCGGGGTTTGTGGATCATATTGCGGGAGGTCATGGGTCTCGTTACTTGCCCTGTGCAGGCGGTGCGGAGGTACTTGCGGGTGCACCCGGAGCGGGTCGGGGTTCTCTTTCTGCATGAGAATGATCGGGTGTTGACTCGTTTCCAGGTAGTGGCGGTGCTGAGGTTGGCTCTGGGTGCCTTGGGTGAGGATCCAGGCTGCTTTGCCTCTCACTCGTTTTGTATAGGTGCGGCCACCAGTGTGGCGGGGACCGGAATGTCAGATGATGACGTTCGGTGCATAGGTCGTTGGCGGTCTCGAGCTTTCCAGGGTTACATACGGTTATAAGGGCTTGTCTTGGTTGGGGGTGGGGGTATACTGATTGTTTATTTGTTTTTCAGATGGGGGCATCGAGCCTGGTGTTGCCTGGGTGGTGGGGCATTCCTTTGTCCACTGGGCCTGTCAGCACGCTGCCATTCGACCTGGGGGCCTGAACTTGCGAATGGATCCTGCAGTGGTGTCGGTCTCATGGCTGGGACAGAGAGGACTACGATGGCTGCAGCTGCTTCCTTTACTCCGTCACCACATGAGGACGTCGCGGCAACCGGCGGTGCTGCTGCTGCATTTGGGGGGCAATGACTTTGTCTCTTGGTCCTGTCGCCAGCTGATTAGAGCGGTACAGGACGACCTGGCAGTGGTTTTGCAAATGCTCCCTGGGACAATTTTGTTGTGGTCGGACATTATCCCTTGGCCAGCATGCTGGGTCCAGCGGCGTTGGTCGAGGGGGCTGACTAAGATAAACCGGCAGATCGGTCGGTGGGTCTGTGTGAATGGTAGCTATCAGATCATGCACACATGGGTGGAGGTCAGTTGCGCTGGTCTTTATAGGAGTGATGGCGTCCATTTGTCCCCAGTTGGCATGGACCTGCTCCTTAACGACTGGCAGGAGGCCTTGGAGTATGTTGTTTTGCGGGATAGACGCTGGTCGCAGCTTTAGGCTTGGGGGGGCGGCGCATCGACAGATTTGTCGCGTGTGCCGGTGGCGGGATCCCGGAGGATCCGGGGTCCGGTGCCTCAAGGTACACTTGGGCGGGGGTTGGGGTGCCCCTGACCCGGATATACCCTGGCCAGCTTTTGCTATGGGCATGGCGAAGTCGGGAGAAGGGTGGGAAAACTTGCCGGGGGGCAAGTGTCGGGCCGTAGCAGTGGTAGGCACTTTGCTAAGGCATGGCTGGTGTGGCACTACTCCGCTAGGGGGCCTAGTTATGTTTTCTGTGGTTGGAATATTGTTAATAGTTATTACTTAATAAAGCTGCGACCAGTTATTGTTCCCATAATAGTGGTGTGGTGTTTTTCTTGGAAGTGGGGGTTTGGTGGGTGAGGGTGGGGGGTGGGGGACGATTGTGGCAGGGCCCGGAGCACCGGGTACGCTTGCCTCGGTTATAATTGGGCCGATGACTCGCCTTAGCGATGCAAGCTATTTGCCGATGGACAATACCCTCATTTCACTGTTACACGATGTTAGCATATAAGCCTTACAAATTGCTATTTTTGCTATCATTTTTCTCTTTAGACGTTAGCATTTTTACTGTGTTTGTTTCAACGGAGGTGTTACTCTTGTTAGAAGAACACGTCATTACTCTGGGAGTTCATTCCGTTTAAGTAAGTGCATTTTTAACTTTTATAGAACCTTCTTTTTCCTTCGGGTAGTGAGCCCTCTTGTCTTGTTACCATTATTGGACTAAGTTCTACAACTACTGGGTTTTACAAAAGATGTCTCATCTTTTACTTTTTTAGCCCCAGCAGTTGTTTATATGTGGTTATGGCACTATTCTGACAGTCCAGTGTCAGTTCAACATTATTTTACTTCCTTTCATCTATTAGAATGAAAACATGCTGAGCTTTCAAAAATTTGTGTCAGATAATAAATCTTGCATTGAGATTTGTGAGCTCTTCCAATAGTAAACGAATTTTAATATTATGATCTCATTATTTTGTAGCCCTTTTCAGTTTTATACCAACAAGGCTCCTTTACTGTTGGATTAACGGCGACTGCCATTTAGATCTCACCATACGGAAATTTTCTCATGGTACATAGTAGTGAGTACCGATTGTCATATAATTTTTTAAGTGTTCCTCTGAGTGTTTTATCTTTTATTATTTATTTTTTAGCCCGCTTTCTGCCCTGCGTCAATTGTTTCCTATTGCTTTCTTTCTTTATTTGAGATTATGTAAAAGTTAGACTATATGATGTACATATGTGTAATATTATATATGGTCTTTTTATGTAATAATTTTTATCTACATATGCTCTTATTATCTAATCACCTATTTATTTATTTATTTGATTTGAGTGTCACATGATGTAGTTATGTTATTACTTTTTCACTTTTTATTATGATGCCCGTTTAGCTTGAATATGTTTCTCTTAATTTATTATTCTTTTAAATGTTTTTAATGTGTTTCTAATATATGTTCTTATTATATGTTTGTAAGTAGTTTCACCCCCCTGAGGAAGGCGTTCCGCCGAAACGCATTGGGGAATTTCATTAAAGCATTTGTGTCATCATCACTCTTGCTCTTTGTGTTTCCTTTCAGTTTGAATATGATCACAAGGTTTTTGTATTTGATTCGGCTGGCTTTTGGAAGCCAATGTAGGCTTTGTAGGATTGGTTTGATGTGGTCTGTATTATTTGCATGCTTTATTATACATGCTGCTGTGTTCTGTGCAAGTTGAAGGTGTGATAGTGTTTGCATTGGGAGACCATGTAATATACTGTTACAATAGTCTAGGTGGGGATCGATCATTGCTTGGATGACTGTTCTAAAGTCAGATGGTTCAAGAAGTGGTCTTAGCCGCTGGAGCATTTTTGCTTTTCTGTATATGGATTTAGCTGCATTGGTTACGTGTGACGTAAGTGTTAGGGTCTTGTCAATGATGACTAATAGGCATTTTATTTCATCTTTTATTGTTATTGTTGCTTTTCCAAGGTGTATTTATGAGGGTGGTGTGAAGTCTTTAACTCTTGATATGAACATGGCTTCTGTTTTATTAATGTTTATAGAAAGATAGTGGTAAGCCATTCGGAGACTTCAAGATAGCATGTTGTGATTTGGTCTAGGTTACGTTTTATAGCGTTGATTGGGAGGTACATCATGATATCGTCTGCAAAAATATGGTAGGATACTTTGTGCTTCTGGAAGATTTTTCATACCGGTTGAAGATAGATATTGAATAATAGGGAAGATAATGCGGATCCTTGGAGTATTCCCTGGTTTTGGGTAAAAGGTTGGGAAGTTGTATGCTCTATTTTTACTTGTTGGGTTCTGTCATTAAGATAAGAGGTGAACCAGGCCAGGGCTATTCCACTGATACCAATTTGCTGGAGTCTTGCCAATAGTATTTGCATGTGGCTGCATGAATACATGGGAGTACAGCAACTGATATGCCCCATGTCCATGCTGTAGCAATAGTATATATATAGGCTGACAATGGGTCCAATGAGACCCCAATCCCCAGGACAGCACTATAGCACAGCACAATGTACACATGGTTGCAGGCAGGAATAGCAGGCATTCAAGGGCAAAAAGCTAGGACAGCAGCCACAGTGTGGCCAGAGAGCGCACAAACACAAATCAAAGCCATCAGTGATGTCCATGGATTGTGTGGCCAGCATCTGGGAGAGGAGGTGCTGCAGGGAGCCATGACAGGGTCCAAGCATACCTCTATATGGAAGCCTCCCTCCATTCAACTGCCCCAAAGAAACAGTCAGGTGCATAACAAGGGCTGAGCAGCATTAACATGGTTAGTGCTAAGCAGTATATCACCTCTTCTCACCATTCAACACTTCAAAATACTTAGAGACCTTGAGGCAATCAAGGTGCAATTCAGGGCTGTGTGGAGGACCACAATCCACTTGCTGCAGCATCTATGGTGGGAGATCCAAGAGCAGTACAGTAAGTCTTGCTGCAGGTGCTGAATGGTGGGGTGGCCACAGGTCATAAGAACATAAGATAAGCCATACTTGGTCAGACCAAGGTCCATCAAACCCAGTATCCTGTTTCCACAGTGGCCAATCTAGGCCCCAAGTACCTAGCAGTTTCCCCAAAAGATACAGGTTCCACAATGCTTGTATTGGGGCAAACAGTGGATATCCTGGGTCCCCTTTAATAATAATTTATGGACCTTTCCTCCAGGAACTCGTCCAAATCTTTTTTAAACCAGCCTACACTAACAGCTTTTACTACATCCTCCGGTAACAAATTCCAGAGTTTGATTACATGTTGACTGAAAAAATATTTTCTCTTATTAGTCTTAAGTAGGTTACCCTGTAGCTTCATTGCATGTCCCCTAATCTTTCTATATTTTGATGCTGTAAACAATCGATCTACGTTTACCCGTTCACTCCATTCATTAATTTATAGACCTCTATCATACCTCCCCTCAGCTGTCTCTTTTCCAGGTTGAAGAACCCTAACATTTTTAGCCTCTCTTTATAGGGGTATCCTTCCATCCCCTTTACCATTTTGGTGGCTCTTCTCTGTATCTTTTCTAATAATGCTATATCCTTTTAAGATATGGCAACCAGAATTGCACATAATATTCAAGGTGCGGTCACACCATGGAACAATAAAGAAGCATTATAATATCCTTTGTTTTATTCTCCATTCCTTTCCTTATGATATCGAGCATTCTATTTGCTCTCTTGGCTGCCACTGCACACTGGGCAGAGGGTTTCGACATGTAACCAGGTAAGGCGGACGTGGCTCTCTCGTCCCTTTAACCCAGCCCTTCCACCCCCTCCCCCCTTGCCCTTCAAATAACCACCACAGGATCACTTATTGGCATATTAACTGGTCGCAGCTTTATTAACCAAGCACAACATAAAAATACAACCATAACTGTTTAATTAGGGTTCCGGCAGCGGGACAACCCCTCACCAGCCATGTGGGTAGCAAAGCGAGTTCCTTCCCGCCTCCGCCGAGAACCGTTCCCTGGCAATTCCATCCCCCTCTTCCGGCTTCGCCATATTATTAGCAAAAGCCGAGGGCTTCTCCGGGTCGGGGGTACCCCACCCCCGCCCTGCATATTGCCATGCCTCCGGACCCCGGACACCTCCGGGATCACGCCACAGGCTCAGTGACACCTGTCCCTGAGCCCCCCCCCCCCAAAGAGCAAAGCTGCGACCAGCCACCCTGCCCAGCACCGCAAACTCCAAGGCCTCCTGCCAATCATTCAGGAGCAAATCTATCCCCACCGGGGATAGATGTACTCCATCCGGCCGATATAGGCCAGCACATTCCACCTCAGCCCAGGAATGCATAATCTGGCAGCCCCCGTTCTCGGATACCCAACGGCCAATTTGCCGATTAACCTTAATCAAACCACGAGACCACTGCCGGTGGCCCCAGCAAGCAGGCCTGGGAATTAAGTCGGACAATAGCAATACAACATCCTGGAACATTCCCCCAAATCCCGCTTAGCCGCTCTAATCAGCTGCTTCACTGTCCAAGTCCCCAAGTCATTGCCGCCGAGATGCAGCAACAAGAACTCCGGGGATCCTCTGACGCGCTGATGGTGCCGAAGCAAAGGCAAAAGCTGCAGCCATCGGAGACCACGCTCGCCCAGCCATGATAATGTCACCTCTTCAGCCTTCAGTCCAAGGTTTGTCCCAAGCGGCCGCAAGGCTGCCTGCTGCCCGGCCCAATACACAAAGGAATGGCTGATCATCCAGCAGGCATACGGCGTCCGACCCCCATCTAAAAGAAAAAACACAGTTATCACAGAACAACCAAGATCACAGACCACCATGATCACAAGCGCACATACCCCAGAAATGCATTCGAACGCCATCTGCCGATCCGCTGAATCTCTGTCCCCGGCAAACCCGCCACTGCAGCACTAGTAGCGGCCCCAATCCTGAAGGAATGCGGTGCAAAGTCACCAGACTCCAAGCCGACCTGTCGCACTGCCATCCGCAGCACCGCCGTGAACTGAAAACGCGTCAAGCACCGAGCATTCACGTGCACAAAGAGCAGTTCACCCCCCGGAGGACGTACCCGCAAGTAAGCCTCCATCGCCACCACTGGACAAAGAGGGGAAGCCCCGACAGGCCTCAAACGCACCCAAACACCCCGCCCCCTCTGATCGGTCTTGGACCTAGACAACCATATGCTCAGCTCCCCATGTGCCAGCCAAACATGCCGCAGTTGCAGAGCCGCACCCCCCGCTACCCCACTGGACGCAACCAATTCCCCCGACCTGAAAGCCCCAAAGAAGGCCACACAAAACACAGCCCGAAACAGCATGGTCTCGTATGCCGACTCCGCCACCTCCGGCAAAGCGGCGCACAGCCACACCTACAGATCGGGGGTGATTGGGCGCCACTTGTCCACCTGGGGAGGGGTAGCTCGCTCCCAGCCTAGCAAGAGCCGGCGAGAAAGGAACCCCCAACTGTGCACTCCCCACCCCACCGCCCTAGAGAAGAATGCAAAACCGGCTAGGTGAGACCGCACAGTTGATCTAGCGGCCCCCGCAGCCTTTTCTGCCGCGATGTATAAGCCTATGAGGTGATCAGGTACAGGACCCTGCCGCCATCCGCGAGCTGTCAAGAAGTCCACCACGCTGTCATAGCCCCTGCAGTAGGAGCGCCAGGTCGCCGGCGACACGGAGCACCGCAGCAAACTCAGCATGCCTGAAGGCCAAGCCGCCATAAGTGCTCGGGGACCGGCCGTCCCACGGGGTCCGCCTCTGGTGCCAAGCACCGAAACAGGTCCCACTTGAAACAAGAAAGAGCATCAGCGACCTGGTTAGCATATCCTGGCACATGACGAGCCCTCACCACCACGTTCAACCGCAAACAGGCAAAGATCACCTCCCTCATCAAAGCCGCCACTCGCGAGCAACGTGGAGCATATCGATTAATAACATTGACCACCGCTTCGTTGTCACACCACCACAACAGCTGACAATTACGAAGCCTGTCTGGCCACAGCTCCAAAACAACCAAAATGGGGAACAGCTCCAGGAACGTTATACTGTCGGTCAAACCTGCCTCCCGCCAGGTCAACGGCCACGGCTCAGCGCACCATGCTCCCCCGAAATAGACACCGAGCCCGAAACCGCCCGCAGCATCTGTAAAAATCTGCAGATCGAACGTGGACACCTCCTTCCCGAGGAGGACCGTAACCCCATTAAAGTCCCTTAAGAACTGGTCCCAAACCCCCAAATCCGCCCTCAGGCTCCGGGAAACCCGGATGCGATGGTGCGGCCGCCGCACTCTCGAGGTAGCCACTGCCAACCGTCGCAGGAACACCCTTCCCATAGGGATAATCCTACATGCAAAGTTAAGTGAGCCCAACAGTGCCTGCATCTCTCACAGCGTCACTTTCGCCGACCCCAACACATTCGCCACTAGCACCCGCAATCTCGCTACCTTCTCTGAAGGTAGGCGCGCTACCATGTCCACTGAATCCAATTCCATTCCCAGAAACGTGAGGCGCGTGGAGGGGCCCTCAGTCTTGCCCGCCGCCAGAGGGACACCCCACCCCCGCGCCAGCCTCGCAAAGCCGTCCAGCAGCTCCTGACAGAGCCCAGACTGCGCCGAACCGACGAAGAGAAAGTCGTCCAAATAGTGGACCACGTTCCGGGATCCGATGTACACCCCCAGAGCCCAGTGCATGAAAGAACTGAACATCTCGAAGTAACAGCAAGAGACCGAGCAGCCCATCGGCATGCACTTGTCAAAATAATAGTGGCCCTCAAAAACAAAACCCAATAAATGAAAGGAATCAGGATGCACCGGCAACAGGCGAAAAGCGGATTCAATATCCACTTTCGCCAGTAAACACCGGTGCCCACACTCACGCACCAACCCTGCTGCCTCGTCAAACGACGCGTACTGCACCGCACACAATTCTCTCGGGATAAGATCGTTCACCGATGCTCCCTCCGGGAAAGATAAGTTGTGAATGAGCCGGAATTTCCCGGGTTCCTTCTTCGGGATGATGCCCAGAGGGGAAACCACGAAATTCGGGCATGGCCGGTCCACAAAAGGCCCAGCTATCCTCCCCAGGGCCAGCTCAGTGGCCAGCTTATCCCTAACAACCTGCACAAAACGCCTCACCGACGGCACATTGCACGCCCTCTCCGGGCCCCCCTCCCCGACCACCGGTATGGGGAACCCATGCTGGAAACCCCCCTCCAACACGTCCCAAGCCTGAACCCTCCTGTACCACCACAACCAAGGCCTCAGTGCTGCTAAACGAATAGGAGTAGGGGCCAATCCCATCCATTCCTCATTGCTTCGGGGCAGGGGGGGCAGTTTTTTGATGCAAGGGAGCGCTGAGTGCCCCCCTCCACAGACGGAGCAACTGTGCCAGAACTTACAGTCCGGAAAGGGGCAAGAAGACTTATTAAAGCGCCAACAGACGTCCCCGACCCCCCCGCTAACGCCTTTTTGTGACCCGGGAGCCAGGCCGCTCCAAAAGGGCCGCCCTGCACTTGCCAACGCACCGGAGCCCCCCTTTTGCCCCCCCCCCGCACTAGCCCCCCCTTTTGCCGACATCTGAGTCAACCAGAGACTGATGTCCTGGGTCCCCCAGGACAACGCTCGATTCTCCTCCATCTTGTCCCGAAACTTCTCATTATAGTTGAGCCATGCCCAACCGTCGTGAGTCTGAGCCGCCTCCAGGATCGAGTCAGCATATGCCAATAACATCCCATACTGCCCCGGGTAACGCTGCCCCCACACGCTAGCTAACCGTAAGAAGGCCCTCGTCCAGTTAATGACATTTTGAGAAGCCTTCTTGACCCTGCCCGCCTTCCCGTCCTCCTTATGTTTCCGTTTGCTGTCCCCCGAACGCTTCCTACCCTCCAGCAGCCGGAATATATCAATGTACTTCCTCTTCCATATCTTACGCCGAAGTTTACGCGGAACCCCCTCCCAAAGTTCCGAAAAAGATGCCAGCGTAGCACCCCCGCCACCCACCACCACCGCCCCCCCCCCCCCCCCCCCCCCCCCCCCCCCCGCCGACCGGCTGATCGACAACCCCACCGCTCGACGAAGACGATGAAGACGAAGACGACGAGGAGCCCCCTCTCCGCTGCCGCTTACGCGAGTGACGGCTCTTCTTCTTTGCTTTGCCCCTGGCTCCCCCTGCACGGCTAATCGTACCGCTCCGCTCAGCCTGACCCCCTTGCAACTCACCATCAGCCGAACTCCTGGGTTGCACCAGCTCTGAGAGGCTAGACGACGTCGGCGTTAGCCCGGCGCCCGGGAGCACCTCCTGCCGGTCCTCTCGCCGCGGCATTGGATGCACACTGGGTACCTCTTCCGCAGCCATTCCTTCGCTCTGCACCGCTGCATCACCGATCTGTTCCGGCCTCCTCACGTCACCTGTCTGCACCTGTGGAGACACAGGAAAAAAGGAAGGGGGACCCGACAAAGCACACGGGAGCTGCCAAGACCCCAACCACTATGCCCTGGAGGAGCCCTGTCCCCCTCCCCGCCAATGTTCCCAACTTGCAGGACTCCCTCCCCCAGGAACCATAGGCCAACCCCAGGGCCCCCCCCCAACCCACCCATCCTGCCCCCCCGCTGGTCCTTGCCACCCTAAAGGCAACTGCGGCGCCCCCAAAACCCCTGAGGAGTCCGCTACAAGTTGCGGGGGCGCTCTGATACCTGCTGCCCCCCTAGCGACCCTCCCCGCATTCCTTCGCCCTGGGCAGGCCCTTCCAGGGCCCCCCGGGCTCCCCCACTGCCCCGAGCCACTACCCGGCCAGGTCCGGCCCTACCCCCCCAGGGCCTTCCAGAACCTACAGGCCGCTCCAAGGCACCACCCCTGCCTGGGTCCCTGGGCCCCCTGTCCTGCCGTGGCACCCCCTTCTTTTCTCTAGCCTGCCCCCCCGAACCCCCAGCAGCCCGGCCCGAGGGCCGCCGACCGTCCCTTATTCCCCGGCCCCCTGTTCCCCTGCCCCCCTGCGCCGGCATCTCCCCTAGCAAAATGCTGCCTCTTTGCTGCCAAAGCTCTTTTTTTGTTGTTGTTGTTGTTTTAAATGGTATAAAGAAGCCCCCCGGTTCCTTAACCCCAGCACCTGAAACGCCGGCTGAAGAGCAGGAGGTCAGCCTCCACCGCACCGCACCGCACCAATGACTCCCACGTGCCGGCTGGACTCCGCCTGTCTGCCCCCTCCACGGGACTGCTCCTCAGTCCCCTGCCGCAAGCCGTCCGCCGCACCACCGCAGGCCGTCTGCACTCTCCGCGCTGCTCCTCGGGCCCGCACCAGCGAAGAAAAAAAAAAAAGGAAGAGAGCTGCAGCCAGACGCCCATCCTTCACCTAAGCTCCGGAGGACTGGCGTCTGACCGCCCCGCTCCCTAATGCCCTCGTGCACGTCCCTTCCACCTCATTGGCTCCCGCGGCCACCAGCACCCGCGGGAGCCAATGATTTAAAAAAAAAATCGCCCTGCCAAACTGGCACACGCCCTCCCCCGCCGTCGGGGACCCGTGCCACGCCACCCACCCGGTTACGCGCGGCCAGCGGGCACGTGGGCCCGCGGCCTTCGTTTTATCAAAGATGACACCTAAATCTTTTTTCCTGGATGGTGGTTCCTAATGTGGAACCTTGCATTGTGTAACCATAGTTTGGGTTGTTCTTTCCTAGGTGCATAATTTTGCACTTGTCCACATTAAATTTCATCTGCCATTTGGATGCCCAGTCTTCCAATTTATCAAGGTCCTCTTGCAATTTTTCACAATCCTTATGGGTTTCAACAACTTTGAATAATTTTGTGTCATCTGTAAATTGGTTGGTTGTTACTCCCATTTCCAGGTCACTTACTAATATGTTAAGAAGCAGTGGACCCAGCACAGATCCCTGGGGTACTCCATATTTCACTTTTCTCCATTGGGAAACTTGGCCATTTAGCCATACCCTCTGCTTTCTTTTAACCAGTTTCTGATCCACAATAGTACACTGCCTCCCATCCCATGACTTTATAATTTTGCCAAAAGTCTCAAAAGCTTTCTGAATATCCAGATACACTATATCAACTGACCCACCTTTGTCTACTTGTTTATTCACACCTTCAAAAAAACATAACAGATTAGTAAGACAAGACCTTCTTTGGCTAAAGCCATGTTGGCTATCTCCCATTAAGTCATGACTTTCTACATGTTCAGTAATTTTGTTCTCTATAATGGTTTCTACCATTTTTCTCGGTACTGATGTCAGGCTCACCGGTCTGTACTTTCCCGGATCACCCGTGGAATCCTTTTTAAAAATTGGCATTACATTGGCCATCCTTCATTCTTCAGGTATTACAGATGATTTTAATGATATTTCACAGATTACTAATAGGAGGTCTGCAATCTCATATTTCAGTTCTTTCAACACTCTTGGATATATACCATCCGGTCCAGGTGATTTGCTACTCTTCAGTTTATCAAATAGTTGTAATACATCTTCCCGGTGTATCGATATTTTTTTCAATTCTTCTGCAGCATCACCTTTAAATATCATTTCATTCATGGGTAATATCCCTTCATCTTCCTCAGCAAAGACCAAAGCAAAGAATTCATTCAGTCTCTCCGCTATGGCCTTGTCCCCTCTTAGTGCCCCTTTTACCCCTCTATCATCTAATGGTCCAACTGACTCTCACAGGTTTTTTGCTACAAATGTAGTTGAAAAAGTCTTTATTATGTGTTTTTGCTTACACAGCAAGCTTCTTCTCAAATTCTCTCTTTGCCTGCCTCTTTGCAAGTGCTTATGTTGTTTCCATTTTTCATCATTTGGCTCCTTTTTCCATTTCCTGAAAGATGCTTTTTTGACAACAACAGCCTCTCTGACTTCACCTTTAAGCCATGCTGGCAGTTTTTTGGACTTCCTTCCACTTTACTTAAAGTGCGGAATACAGCTGGTCTGGTCCTCAAAGATAGTATTTTTAAACAACACCCATGCTTGATGTAAATCTTTAACCTTTGCAACTGTTCCTTTTAGTTTTTTCTTAACTATTTTACACAACGAAGGGGGGGTGGCTGCAGATGCAGCTGATGTTGGGGCACTATTGCAGCACAGCAGCAACCATCAGGGTGGAATGTTGGAAAAGGTGATCAAGAGTGGGAAGGAGGAGGTCATTTGGGGATAGAGTGCAGGGACAGGCAGTATGCCTGTCATAGGAGGCATCAAAATATTATTCATACGTTCAATGTTAACTTCCAGTGGTTGGTTTAAATAAACAGCTGATCTAAAGCGTTTCAGTATCGCACTTTCATCAGGAGATTCTTCTTAGTGTTATGCATGTTGCTGCCCACGTCTCATCGTTGTGAATTCTGAATAGAAAAGGCGCTTTAGAGACGCTGCAGTAGAGCGTCGGGATTCATTTCTATTAGTGCCAAAAAAGTTTGATATGTGAAAAAATGTTTTACAAAAGAAAAGCAATTAAGAAGATGGTTGTGAAAGAAAAAGTGTGTGATATATACGTTTGAAGTAACAAAGAATTTTTAAAGAAAACATTTGATAAATAAAGAAGATTATTTTAGATGAAAACATTGTCCACTTGGTCTGGAAAACACTGAGATCAGCTGTATATTTAAACCAACCACTGGAAGTTAACATTGAACGTATGAATAATATTTTGAAGCTTTATACGCGTTCAGAAAGCAACTCCAATCTTGGACGAAGTGTCATAGGAGGCAGGCATGGATGTGGGAGAGATGGAGGAGGGGGAGGAGGATGGTATGGCAGGAGCGGAGACAAGGAAGGGAGACAAGGCAGATTCACAGGTTGCACAACATATGCCGCCCATGGTTGCCCAGCCTCTTAGCAAGCATCTCTGCCCATATGCTTTTCAGATATGCCTACCACAAAATGAGGGTCATACAAAAACTACGACCGTTACTCAACCCCAATGACTTCCAAACAGTATTCCAAGCCATAATAACACCACATCTGGATTACCTTAATGGGATCTACCAAGGTTTCCCAAAGCATGCAATACACCTTCTACAGATAGCACAAAATATGGCAGCATGTATAATAACAGAGTTCACATGGCACAACCACATAATGCCCATCCTAAAACAATTACACTGATTCCCAATGCAGACACGCATTAAATTCAAAATCCTACTCACCATATTAAAGATCATATACCAAACATCATCAAAGACTCTACAAATCCTGATCCAAAAAGATACAGAAAACAAACCAAGAGGAACCAACAACAAAAACTCGCTTGTCATCCCCACCATTAAAACAAAAATTAAGCATCAATAAAGATGAAAAAGTGACCAATAAAGTAGCACGAACTGAAAGGTTAAGACGTCCAAATTCTGCGGACAGACGATAAATATATTTCCCGATGTCTCACGCCCTACGCAGCTGCGTCGGCGGCAATTCTTGGCTCTTAAACCTCGTGTGCTAGCTATTGGGGCTTCGTTTTTTTTACGATTCCCATGTAGATGTGTTATAAATTATGATAATGCCTCTCATAATTTCCAGGACGTGTCCCATTTAGAGAAATTCTTAACGGATAAATTCGGCTCGGGGGGGGTTGGAAATGTGTAAAATACCTCCTGTATTGTGGTCCTTTTGGACTTGTTTGCCTTTCATCCTTGTTGGATGCTATGTTTCCTAATTTAAGGGTACAGTTGGCGCTCTCATGATGTGGGCTTCATTGGTGTTCGTTTTTGTATCTTTGATTTTTTTCTAGATTTGTTATGAGACGGAATATCTATTTCTTTTCATTATCTTGTATAATGTATTTTGTTAAAACCTAATAAAAAAAAATTAAGCAAACAACATGCAACAGGGCATTCTCCCTATTCGCGCCATCACTATGTACCTCCCTCCCAAAAGACCTAAAATCCATGAATGACACCCACGACTTCAGAGAGAGATTACAAACATTCCTATTCACCAAACACTTTGGAACTGATACATAACTCTAATCTGCCAGAATCTACATATTACCAAACATTACCATAAACTGATAACTAATCTGATAAGTTAATTGTACACTCCAAGTTGTCCCTGTTCCTGCTTAATGTTCTTACTCTAGCTTAAATTTCACTGTAAACCACTTTGACTAAATCATAAAGTAATATAGAAAACCTATTAACTAACAGCAAGGCCGCGGAGCCTTGTGCACGTGGCCGGCATTAACCGGGGGGGCGGCTACGTAGCGCCCCGTCGGCATATGCCGGCATTGGGGGGGTGGGGGCGGGATGGAAGGTAGGCAGTGCTCCCATTGGCCCCGCGTGTTGTTTGGTGATGCGGGAGCCAATGGGAGAGAGAGAGTGAGCGGTCGCTGGGGGTTTTGGGTGGAGGTGCAGCGTGGCTCCGGCCTCTTTTTGTCAGATGCCGGAGACGCCGGACGCCCGCCCACCCTCCCATGTTGCCTGGGGTTCACGGCTGAGGATGTTGGGGTGTTGCAGCTGGTGGGGGTTGGCGGGATCCCGGAAGTTTCCGGGGTCCGGAGCCGGATGCAAGCATTTAGGGCGGGGGTGGGGTACCCCCGACCCGGACAATCCCTCAGGTTTTTGCTAATAATATGGCGAAGCCGGATGAGGGAGGGCGAAGAGATTTACTCGGGACTTGTACCCGGTTGAGGCAGAAGCGGCGTCACCTTGCTAATAATATGGCTGGTGATGGCTCGCTCTGCTGGTGGGGGGAGGGGGTTTAGTTATGTTGTTGATTTGTAAATGGTTATTGTTTGAAGTTAATAAAGCTGCGACCAGTTTTGAGTCCAAGGAAGTGTAATTGTCTGTTATGTGATGGATCTGGTAGAAGGGGCGAGAGGGGGGAGGGGGAAAGGGGTATGTGCGGGAAGCGTCGAGTCTGCCGTACCCGGTTAATAAAAATAAAATATTGCCCCTGAGGGCTGCATCTCACACTGCCTCATCACAGGAACATGAAATTCTGGGAAAACACATCTGCTATCTCAGCCAGCGTATTACACATGACCTACATGTTGAGAGACTGGAATGCCTTTCTCTTCCGGTAGGTAGCCTCCCACACTCATGGTGGTCTGAGGACCACATGTGTGCAGTGTATCAACCCCAACACTGATGGGAATTCATCCACCTCATGGAATTGTATCATTGTTGGTTGCATCTGCTGCACTGTCTGTGGCAAGGCTAAACAGTCAGCTGTGTGAGTTAGAAAGGCACTCAGGAACAGGGAAATGCACTGTGATACATAGAAACATGATGGCAGAAAAAGATCGTGTGGCCTATCTAGTCTGCCCTTCCATATCAACTACAATGCTCCCTATTTTTCCTTTAGCGATTCTCTGTTTGTCCCATGCTTTCTTGAATTCAGATACTATCCTCATCTCTACTACCGGCAACCAGTCCAGAGCAAAATGTAAACCACAAAAAAAAATTTTATTGAGGGAACAACTAGGGGTCACAGGACCCAACACAGCCGTTTTTCAGTTCCGTCTTCATCAGGGGTATTGGCCACTAAACGCTGCGGTATAGAACCGCACACTTATAAGGCCACCAGGATAAAAGTCATTGATTCGTGGTTGGACCTTTTTTGCTCTGTGGTTCGACCTCGTCTCTACTATCTCCATTGACACAGTATTCCATGTATCTGCTACTCTTTCCGTAAAGAAATATTTCTGCATATTACTCCTGAGTCTATCCCCTTTCATTCTCATCCTATGTCCCCTCATAGCAGAGTTTGCTTTCAATCAAAAGAGGCTCTCTTCTTGTGCATTTATGCCACAGAGTTACTCAAATGTCTCTCTCATATCTTCTGTATCCCGCCTTTCCTCTAGCGTATACATATTAAGATCTTTAAGTCAGTCCCTATATGCTTTATAAGGAAGACCTCTCTCTCTCTCTATCTCTCTCTCAATCTCTCTTTCTCTGTGCCTTTGAGTCAATACTGACTCCTGGTGACCCAGCAGCTCCTGGGTTTTCTGGGCAGTGTGACCAGAAGTAGATTGCCAGGCCTTTCTTCCGAGGCAATGGAGGGTTATGTGACTTTCCTAGAGCCACAAGGAATGCCAGTAGGAATAAAATCCTGGTTATTTGATTACTAAGCCAGTGCTATAACCACTAGGCTACTCCTCCACTAACCACTGACCATTTTAGTAGCCACCCTCTGCACCAACTCCATCCTTTTTGAGGTGTGGACTCCAGAACTGTACACAATACTCCAAATGTAGTCACACCAGAGACTAATACAGAGGTATTATCACCTCCTTTTTTTCTGCTGGCCATTCCTCTCCCTATGCACCCAAGCATCCTTCTGGCTTTCGCCGTCGCCTTTTCTACCTGTTTAGTCACTTTAAGATAATCAGAAACAACCACACCCAGGTCCCACTCTTCTTTTGTTGACAGAAGTACTTTGCAGCCAAAATGCATGACCCTGCAATTTTTAGAATTAAATCTCAGCTGCCAAATTCATGACCATTCTTCAAGCTCAGCTAGATCCCTCCTCATGTTACCTAATCCTTCCTGGGTGACTACTCTATTGCAAATTTTGTTATCATCCACAAAAAGGCAAAGCTTACCCAAGAGCCTTTCTGCAATATCACTAACAAAAATGTTAAAAAGAATCGGACCAAGGATAGATCCCTGCGGCACATCATTGGTAACATCCTTCTCCTCAGAGTGAGCTCCATTTACCTGTACCTTTTGTTGCCTCCCTCTCAACCAATTTCTAACCCAGTCATCACTTTAGGATCCATCCCTAGGGTGTTCAATTTGTTTTTAAGTCGCCTGTGCAGAATGGTGCAAAGGCTTTACTGAAATCCAAGTACACCACATCTAGGGCTCTCCCTCAGTCCAGCTCCCTAGTCATCAATCAAAGAAATCAATCAGATTTTTCTTACAAGACCTGGCTCTGGTAAACTGTGCAATCCACTAGACTCCAGAAACCTCACTATCCTCTGTTTTCGCAGCATTTCCAATAACTTACTCACCACAGAGTTTAGATTAACCAGCCAGTAGTTCTCAACCTCATCATTACTTCCACTTTTTGTGTAAAGGGACCACATGTACCTTACTCCAGTCCTCTGGGACTACTTCCGACTCAAAAGAAGCATAGAAAAGGTCAGTCAGTGAAGTCACTAGAATGTCCCCAGGTTCCTTTGATATTCTTGCATGTATCCCATCCAGTCCCACTCTATCTACTTTTAGTTTAGCTAGTTCCTCACGAACACAGTATTCTGAAAAATGTTCAAGATCCCTGTCACTTCTGTTTCTATTTGTGGGTGTTTTCTGAGGTCCTTCTCCTGACTCTTCATCTGTCAACACAGAACAGAAATATTTGTTAAGCAATTCTGCATTATCCTCATCAGCTTCTACATATTCCTCCCCTTCACCCTTGAGTCTGACAATACCACTTTTGCATTTCCTCCTCTCACTAACATCTGAAAAATGTCTTATTCCCCCATTTTATTACATTGGCTATTTCTTCTTCTTTTTGTATCTTTCTTTTTCTTGACTACTTTCCTAGCTTCTCTAAGTTTTTCAAAATATTGATGCTTGTCTTCCTCTCTCTATGATCTTTTGTATTTTATGAAGGACACCCTTTTACATTTATTTACCTTTCTAACAAAAAGATCTGTTGGCCTTAAAATATACCCTTTCGATTTTGCTCATTGCTTTTCTACATTCCCCAGCTGTTCCCATCCCATTAATGACTCCTTGAAGTACTGTCTCTCATGGCAAAATTAGTTTACCTAAAGTCTGAGACCCTCGCTTTTGAATGGGTTTTATCAGCCCTAGTCGTAATACTGAACCGTACCATCTGGTAATCAGTGGATGCAAGATGATCTCCAAACGTTTTCCCCATTGGTAAGCACCAATTCCAGTATGGCCTCTTCACGTGTGGGTTCTGTTACCTGTTGCTGGAATAGTTCTGCCTGTACAGAATCTAGGATCTCCTTATTCCTAAATGACACCACAGCAGGGATGTGCCAATCAACATCTGGGATATTGAAATCACCTATCAGTAACACTTCTCCTTTCATGGCAATGCTGCGCTTGTTTTCAATTATATCTCTGTCCACTTCTTCTTCCTGTGTGGAAGATTTATATATCACACCAATGCAAATGGATTTCCCTTTCCCTCTTTCTAGTTTAACCCACAGTGCCTCCTCACTCCCTTTTAAGCCCTGTAATTCTATACCTTTAATATTATTTTTTACATATAGTGCCACTTCTCCTCCTCTTCTTCCTACCCTGTCCTTCCTGAATAAAGTCTAGCCCAGTATAATTACATCCCAGTCATGGTTGTCTATGAAACATGTCTCCGTAACTGCCACTAAATCCAAGTCAGCCTCTTCCTTTAAAGCCTCAACATCTGGGATCTTATTTCCTATGCTACTAGCATTTATGCACATCACTTTTCAGCTGTTGCCCATTTTACCAATTTCTACAAAGGTATTTAATGTTTTACTTACCTGAGGGCTTTCATTTAGCTGGGGGCTTTCTACACTCATTCCCAACAAATCTAATTTAAAGTCCTCTTCAGTAGGTAAGTCAGTCTACTGCAGAAGACACTTTGGCCCTTTTTTGATAGGTAGACACCATCTTTGTTCTGCAGTCTTTGGAAAATCATCCAGGATGCGAGCTTCTCTGCCTTGGCCTTTACCCTCATCAGGCAGGATTGAAGAGAACACCACCTGCACACCTATCTGCTTCACCCTCTATCACAGAGCCATGCAGTCACTTTTGATATGTTCGGAAGGATACCTAGCAGTATCTTTTCTGCCGACATAGATGAGCAACATCGGATAATAGTCTGTAGGCTTGATGAGTCTCAGCAAACTCTCCATAACATCTTGAATTTTGGCACCTGGCAGACAGCACATCTCTCTGGACATCAAATCTGGTCAGCAGATGGATACCTCAGTACCTCTCAGAAGAAAGTCACCAACCACCACCACTACCCTTCGCTTGTCATTGATTCTGCAACTTTGGAATGCTTGAGCTCTGGGATGCTTTCATCTCCTCCACTTCCAGGACTGCATGCTGATTCTTCAGTTCGAGGGCTGGAGGAGTTCTATTGTCGATTCTGCAGACTCTGGTGATTCATGTCCAACTCTCTTCATTCTGCAGCATCCCATCTTCACCTCTGTTTGAGAGCTTGGATACTTCAAGAAGCATCTCATCCATGTACTTCTTACTGTCTTGAATGCTTCTCGATATTGTTACCTCTTCTCTGGGTGCCTCCACTTGTTTCATGAGAGCTCAGCTTGCAGGCATCCTGAACATGGAACCGATCCTTCATCTGGCATCAGGCTGTCTGGCTGGACAGAGGTAGAAGCTACAATGAGAGCAAAAGCTTTGGCAATATGATTTTTCCCAGCCATCGTTCATTTCGTAGAGCTTTGGTACCTGTTGAAGTAAATAAGAAAGACTTATGAAAGTTCCTAACTTTTCCTCAGCTGTCCTTAAGAGAAAAAACAGCTAACCTCTTTTATTTGTGTTCAAACACAGCTGTTCTATGTCCCTGTGTGTAGTCCTGCTTCCTTGCTAGACAGTTATTACCTTACATTAGTAAAATTTGACATTATGTGTCTAAAGAATACAGATTAATATGTTCCCTTTGTAAAATTACCTAATCAAAGCTCCTTGAAGAATTGTTTGTCCATAAACTAATTGGGGAGCTGCTCTATATAGCAAGAATTCTCTCATGGGGTAGGTGGGAGCTGGGGTGGTTAGGCAAGGATCTAACACCTGATGAGGTCAGTGGCTTCATAGAACTTGCTTTGAATGGAAGGCTTGAAAAAAACAATAAATTCTAACAGCAAAGCTCTATACAAGAACACAAAAAATTCCCTTTTTGCAATATAGCATCAATAAAAGAATTAGCTATTAAAAATGAAAACGAAAACCCTTTTAAGAGCTCTCAGGGAGACACACCTGTATTTAAAAGCCAGATAGTATTACCTTTCTTGCAATGGAGACCCTTTTAGGAAGTAGATATCAGGTTGCCATAAAAGTACACAGATTCCATGCTGCTTGTCCAATGGGTAAGCAGTGGATTTCCCTGGTCCCCCCGGAACTGCAAGACAGGAGCACATCACACCTACCTTAAAGGACTTACACTGGCTTCCAATCGGTGCACGCATCAGATACAAAACTATCATAAACCTATTTAAGATAAAACAGCGCACATCAGCCAACAGCCTGCACACCCTCATACAACCAGACATCAGCACACGTCCTAGAAGAAAACAAACACACACAACCGAGTCAGCACCCCAAGTGAATACAAACACACACGCAAGGACACAACAGACAGAGCACTCTCCATGGCTGCTCCAACAATATGGAACAAACTACCGGACAATTTGAGGGCAACTACAGACCTCAAAGACTTTAGAAAACAACTGAAAACCATGCTGTTCATAGAACACTATGACACATCACATAACCTAAGTGACTGTATAGCAGCACATGTTACCGCCTAACACTGTATGTATATAAAAAGTTTTTAGCACCACTGTATATAGCCCACATTGTACATAGCTCAAACAAATCTAGCACACAATTCAACATGCACTCAACTAAATTTTCACCCTCACTGCATGTATAACACACTCACACTACCAGATTGTTTGCTGTGATACCACCTTGATTATTATGATAAGGCGGTTTAGAAATACTGTTAAATAAATAAATAAATAAATAAAATAATAATGGTTTTGGACTTCTCTTCCAGAAACTTGTCCAAGCCTCTTTTAAATCCAGCTACACGAACAGCTTTTAGTACATCCTCTGGTAACAAATTCCAGAGTTTGATTACGCGTTTGATTGTAGCTTCATTGCGTGCTCCCTAGTCTTTGTACTTTTTGAAGGGGTAAACAACCGATCTACATTTACCCACTCCACTCCATTCATTAATTTATAGACCTCTATCATATCTCTCCTCAGCTGTCTCTTTTCTAAGTTGAAGAGCCTTTTAAGCTTTTCCTCGTAGGGTTATCCATCCAACCCCTTTACCATTTTTGTCACTATTCTCTGTACTTTTTCCAATTCTTCTATATCCTTTTTAAGATATGGTGATGAAAATGACACACGATATTCAAGGTGTGGTCACACCACAGAGCAATACAGAGGCAATATAATCAGTGCCGTACCTAGCCCTGTGTGAGCGGTGAAGCTGCACAGGGGTCAGAGAAGTAGGGGCACATTTGGGGCTGCTGGCCTCGGCTCCCCACACACTATCTGCCCTTTCCCTGCCACCACCGCTTTTCCCATTGCCTTGGCAGTGGCAGTGACAATGGCAGCAGCAGAGCAGATAATCAATTTAAAAAAATAAAAAATGCATATCTTTCCAACTCCACGCTCGCATCACAGGAGGGAGGGACCAGATCAGCCAGTCAAGCACGGAGTTGCAAAGACCCACATTTGAATAGCTGCTCTGGTCCCTCCCTCCTCTGATGCGAGCATATGTCAAAGGAGAGAAGGACCAAACTAGCCATTCAAGGTGGAGTTGCAAAGACCTGCGTTTTAATGGCTGGTCTGGTCCCTCCTTCCTCTGAGGAGAGGATATGTCAGAGAAGGGATTGTAGGGTATATTCGTAGCACAAAAAATAAGTTAGACTCTCTCCAAAAAATAAGTTAGACTCTCTGTTGTTGTCTATGGGGTCTCTTCCAAGGGATGAGTGTTTCTGAATGTGCCACGCCTCTCAGAATTTGTGTAATATTTCTGCATTGTCCTATTGTGGTCAACGCAGCGGTTTATGCTGAGGGTTTTGTGGCCAGAGAGCTTTGTCTGTGAGACGGCTTTGCAACCCCCATTACAGGCTCTCTGCATTAGAGTGATTCTAGCAGTGCCCTGTGTTTGTTTTTACAGACAGTCTCAGCTATTGATTTACGATGGCTCACGCAGATAAGGTTGATTTGGCATTCCAGAAATTAGCTTCCCTATGTTGGTCGAAAGATACCACTGCCGACCACATTGAAAGAATTTCTAAGTGCCTTACAACAGATACGCAAGAGCTTGTTAGGGCTGATAGCTTTTTCAGTGAGTTCCTAGACCGGCTTCTGGCTCATAAGGCTAAATTACCGGTGGATATGGTAGCCGAACATGCCTGTGTGCTGCATATTTTTACTGACAAACTGCAGAAGGCATTATGTCACCTGCAAACTAAATCTGAATTGCTAGAGTCTGATTTAAGGACTGCTCACAGTCAGATACAGTGTGCTAAGGAGACAGCTAACCAGTGTGAAAAGCAGAGTGCTGAGTTACGTCATCAAGTTGACGAACTTCAGGCTGAGGCGACCAGACGGGCTAGCAATAGCCTCTTTTCACCAGGTACTACTAGCCTGTGGTGTCTGCGATGCCAAGAGTTAGTGGCTCAGGTTTCCGCTCTTAAAAAGCGGGGTGAACAGGATCAAAAGGAATTGCAGTTTCTGACAGTTTGTAGAACTGAATTAGCCGCCCAAACCAAGAGGTTAAAAGCGGACGCTTCTCTTTTTGAGCAACGAGAGTTCTTTGATGGCTGAGCTCGAAGCCACAGAGTCTGCTCTCAGTGCAGAGAGACGGCGTACAGCCGATCTGCAAAGGCAGCTAGTTGTTGCACGTCAGGAATGTGGGCAGGAAATGCAGAGAGTTAACCTAGAAATCCAGCAGTTAAGAGCTGACTGTTTTGAATTGGCTTGTGTGTCCACTTCTCAGAGTAATGAGACAGAGTACAGGGATAATTTCAGCCCTCTAGGCTTCTCGAAGTACCAGAGGGTAGATGACGGCAGTTTGCCACTGGAAACCCTGCCCAGTGTAGAACAGCAGCTTTTCCAGAACAGAGTCAGTTCTCTCCCATCAGCGCATGAGCACAGGAGAGACACAGGGTGGAGTGAAACACCCTACTCTTGACCCCTCCCCATACAGGGAGCGGTGGAGGGGGGGGTGGGAAGTCTCCCTAGTGATGGCAAACTGTACCAGCAGCGACCACCAGAGGGAGCTGAAGGGACGCAAAATCCCTTAGGCTCCCGTGTCCTGCAAGGAAAACACACAAATGAAGGCGCTTCTGCCGCACAATTGCAAATTATCAAGACCTTGCGGAGCATGGTCACTCCTTTTGAGAAAACTGGTCATGCCACCATAAATGAACATTTAGCTGCAATCAAAGATGCCTTTCGGGCACTGAACATTACCAGGGGGGAGGACATGGTTCTGTATCTTCCATGGTCCTTCGATGTGCCTTGCCAGCAATTTATTCGGGCCATGGCAGACGATGAAAAGAAGGACATTGTCATCTTTGAACAGGCACTAAAGAAACATTATGGGCCATATCCTGATGATATTGCTGCAAAGCAGGCAGCATTTAGTATGACTCATAAGGAAAATGAAACCCCCGAGAGTTTGCTTACAGACTTAGGCAGACTTTCTTCCAGAGTGACCCTTCTTGGGAAACAATAGAACACCATCAGGAGTTTCGTAATCTTTTCTGTCAGTTGCTCCTTCCATCTATCAAGCCTTATATGTCTGACAAGCGTCACGAACCCCTGTCACGTGTGATAGAACATGCTGAGTGGATTTGGGAAGCTGTTCCCAACATGAGAGCAACCAATACTGGCAGCACAGTCCGGGCTCCCAGCAAAGCCAGAGAGCCAAAACAGTGTGTTAGTGCTGTAAAATCCACTCTTTCATTAGAAAATAACTCTACTCCTTCTGTTCCACAGAATCCTCCCAGGCCACCCCAGAATAACCAGTCATCTGGGTCTAAGCAGCGCTCTGGGAATCAGCGTTTCACTCCACAGAACCGGAACTGGAAGAGAAAGCCCGGTTTTGACAAATACCTGGAGCTGGAGAAGAGAATAAGCGAGCTGACAGATATGATGAAGGCTACCATTGCATTCAGCTCCTCACAGGAGGCTCCTGCTAGTAGTGCGCCTCCTAAGCCACGAGCAAAGCCTCAGAAGCCAGAGGAGGAACTGGTTGACTCCTCTTCCCCTTCTAAGGCGACTGAATGACTAACCGACTTTGTTTCTGTCCCACAGGTCACTATTGCACAGGTGCAGCCAGCCGTGGATGCCACCCCATGGACACAGAGTGACAGTTCTGCCATGGACAGCGAGGGTCCAGCCTTTGACACCATCAGGAAGCACAAATACTTTCTGGGAAAACTCAAGCCAAAAGGACAGAGGTACACTGTTCCTGTTACAATTCAGCAGGCTTTTCTCTGTGAGGGCCTGATAGATTCAGCCTCTGAGGCTACCCTGATTACCTCGAGTCTCTTTGATAGACTCACTGCTTCCTTGGGGAGTCAGAGGACCCTACACGTCACACCCAGTGATTTGTCACTCGCAGCTTATGGGAATCAGCCCATAGAGTCTATGGGGCAGGTCTGGCTTAACCTCCAAATTGGAAAATTACAGGTGAAACATCCTGTCATCATTACCAAGTGCCCTGGGGAAGAATTCTTGATTGGCAATGAGCTCCTGAAACGGTCACGCCCCATTCTGGACTATGACCAGGAAGTGATCTGGACACAGGTCACACATCCCATACCTTATGCTAGGGTAAAACATGACAGCAGAGTCAGTGGTCCTTGTTCGGTGGAACGCACAAACAAGTCCATCAGGATTAATTTCCAGAGGTCAGCTGATCCCCAAATCCTTCAGCTCCAGTATGAAAGGGCTGGAGATGAGGATCAGGGCATCAGCGACGTGGTTTCCATTGCAGTGGGTTCAGTAGCTAACATTGTCCTTGATACTGACTGCCTGCAGATATTCCTGAAGGAACCTGTGGAAGGTTGTGAGGTGCAAACCCCTCCTCCATCCCATCCCTGCCTAGATCACCCTAGGAGACTGACGGACATATTCTCGGTTGAGAAAGGTCCCCTTTATATCTGTGCAGGTGGGCATGTCCCAAAAGGAAAGGGCCTACCTATTACCCCACTGTGACCACTCCCTCATCAGTGAGACTCTTTTCTATCGGCTCAAACAACAGCTTACCCTTGATTGGGTAATGGGAGCGAAGACTTCGTTCCAAGTGCCTGGGGAAGGGCTCAAGACATTAATGGGCTACTGCAATCTCCCCTTACAAGTTGGGGTCAAAGGTTTTCGGCACACCTTCTCCATCATCAGAGGACTTGAGGTGCCCCTCTCCTTAGGCTCAGATTGCCTTGTTCGACTGGGAACTTATGTGGATTTTGTGAACAACATCCTCTGGAGTAGGATGGAAGGAGATCCGGTGGATTTCTCTGGTGCCCGCCCATCCCTACGGGCTGGTCAGACTATCCCTCAAGTCTGTGAAGTGGTCTGTGCAGAAGACACCCACATACCTGGGAGGGTACAGGATTGTCCCCTGCCGATACAGGTGACCCGAGGACATGTGGTCTCAGACAACTTGGTCTTCCTCAGTCCAAATTCCCGTTTTGAGGAGCTGGGCCTAGCCATGGGTCCTATACCCTGCATGGAGGTCACAGCTCCCTCCTTACACTTATTGCTCACCAATCCAAACCCAGATCGCATTCACCTAGTGAAAGGCGAACCCCTGGGATTCCTAGTGGGAGAATCGTTCCCAAGTGTGGAATTGGGTCTCCAGATTATTGGGGAAGCCCCTGTTTCCTGGAACATCTGTGAAGGGGGGGGGGACCCCTGCATGTGTACGATCCTCACCCCGAGGCCTCCTCACCTTACAGTTTGTCTGGCCACATAGTGCTGTGACCTCACAGGTGGACCTCGAGTCTGACCATCTGATTTTGTCAAGTAAACTTGATGAGGCTGTTAGTTCCCTCACCCACCAGGGGAGGGAGCCCCATGCTGTCCAAGCCATCCAGGTCTCCTCTCTCCAAGATGAGATTGAGGAGAAGGTTGAAATACCTTCAAATAAACCTGTTCTGGGATTTGATGAAATGGTTGCGGGAAAACTTGCTGAAGCAGACGCCTGCACTGATGAGTCAGAAAAGGCCCAATTAAAAGAACTGCTGTACCGTCACAAGGACCTGTTTGCCACTGACACCTATGACTGTGGTCTCACCGACCTACATGTCACCCGTATTCCTACGGATCCAAACAGTAAACCTGTCTTTGTGAGGCAGTATAAAATCCCATTGGCCTCCTATGAATCCGTTCAGGAAATCATTAATTCCCTGGAACAAAAGGGAATTATACGTCAATGCAACAGTACTTACAATGCCCCACTGTGGCCTGTCATCAAGAAGGACTCTAGCTGGCGCTTAGCTTTGGACTATCGCCAGCTTAATAAAAAGGTACCCCTATCCAGATGGCCTATGGCACATCTGGAACAGAACTTAGCCACCATCAAGGGTGCAAGGTACTTTACAAGCCTGGATCTGGCCTCAGGATTTTGGACTATACCTGTCCATCCTGAAGATCAGCATAAGCTGGCTTTTACCTTCGGTAGGCGACAATATACTTGGAATCGGACACCGTTTGGTTATTTGAATGCCCCAGCAGACTTCAATATTTTCCTGCATAAGGCTTTGCCTGATGCTGAGACTAGAGGCACCCTCGTCTATGTAGACGACATTCTGGTGAAGAGCGCCAGTTTCACTGACCATTTGCAAGAAATAGAGCATGTTTTCCAGCAGCTGAAAGCTGCGGGAGCAAAGCTGTCCTTGTCAAAGGGCCAATGGTGCCGGAAATCCCTCAATTATTTGGGTTACGAAGTTTCTGCTGAGGGACTGCGGCCTCAAAGGAAGAGAATTGCGGCCTTGCAACAACTCAAACGTCCGACCAACGTGAGTGAGCTGCGCTCATTCTTGGGCATTTGCAATTATTCACGCCAATTTGTGGATCAATATGCGGAGATTTCCCGACCCCTGGTCAAACTCCTCAAAAGCGATGAACCTTGGGCATGGAATCCCGACCAAGAGGCAGCTCTAGAAGAGCTGAAGGCAGCTTTGAGTCGAGCTCCCTGTCTTGCCTATCCAGAGAGTGGCAGAGAATTCTTCGTGGAACTAGGTTTCACCGATCAATCTATGAGTGCTGTTCTGTACCAGATGCATGACACAGATAGGAAAGTTATTGCCTATGCCAGCAAAGCTTTAACGGAAGTGGAGAAGAAATACTCTGACTGTGAGAAATCCTTGTTGTCCACAGTCTGGGCCCTCCAATATTTCCGCAGTTATATCCAAGGTGAGAGGTTGGTTGTTGAGACTCATCACCAACCCATCAAGTTCCTAGGCAGTGATCGGATTAAATCGGGACAAGTGTCAAACAGTCGCATTGTCTCCTGAACCTTAGCACTTCAGGGCTGGCCCCTGGAGGTCAGGTATGCTCAAAACCACAAGGATGCCGCCGCACAGGGCCTGGCTGAATTGCACGATTGCACTGCCAGAGAACCTTTAGTGGGTAATTTAGACACCGATATGGAGTCATGTACGCCTGAGCCTTCTCGTCATCGTCCTTATGATGAGAACCTCTGTAAAGGCTACCCCAAGGTGTATGTGGACGGTTGTGCTTACCGTCGAGAGCCTGACCATGAACTGGTAGCAGGTATAGGTGTGGTTTGGAACCTTGTGAACCCTTCAAGTACCATCTAGGTACCAAGACTAATCAATATGCAGAGCTAGCTGCAGCCCTGGCAGCTCTCCAGTCTGCTGCTCAGGGAGGAGTTCACACCCTAACCATCTGTACTGATTCAGACTACGTCCGACAGAATTTTGTTTCCCACTTACCCATTTGGAAATCTAACAATATGCTGAATTCCAAAGGGAAACCTGTCAAACATGCCGGATTGATTCTGGCCTTGGACAAGGTAGCTCATGAACATGACATGGCCATCTACTGGAAGAAAGTGAAAGGTCATTCCCGTGTTGATAATCCTGACAAGATTGGAAATGATCTAGCTGATCAGCTTGCCAAGGAGGGTGCTGTCTCTGGAGACCTCTGGCAGTTGGAGGCCCCCGAGACTAATGGGCTTCAAAAGGTGACGGCGGTTACCCGGCGACAAGCTCAATTATCCACCATGCCCCCTGTGGTTCAATGGTGTGGCGAGAGCACAGATCTCGACCTCGTGCAAGCCCAGAAACAAGATCCTACTCTTGGACGTTTCTACCTTTTTCTGCAGAACCCCCAGGAACACCCATTAACTCTGGAGGATTGTCAGGACGATGAGGAACTGAGGATCCTCTACATCTCCAAGGACATGTTCCATCTCCAGAAAGATCTGTTGATACGGACGAGTAAGCATGGTATTGTGCAATGGGTGGTACCTCGGGCCTTCCGTGGAGTTATGTTACAGCACGCTCATGATGAACCTTGTGCCGGTCATAGAGGTGACCGAATAACCTATGAAACGTTGAAACAAGTGGCCTACTGGCCCCACATGTACCAAGATGTACAATTGTATACTAAAGGTTGTCTGACCTGTTGCAGATTTCAACCTGCAGCTCCTTCTCATAGAGCACCTTTGAGAAACAGAGGTCTGACCATGCCTTGGTCTGATCTCCAGATTGATTGGATCGGCCCCGTGCCCCGATCCTCTCGAGGCAACAAATATATGTTGACAGTTACCTGCTTATTTACTAAGTGGGTCGAGTGCATCCCAGCACCCAACTGTACCGCCGAGACCACGGCCACCTTGTTGTTAAACCATGTTTTCAGCAGGTGGGGCCTCCCCATGCGAGTGGAATCCGACCAGGGTTCCCACTTCACGGGACAAGTCATTAAGCATCTGTGGAAGGTACTAGGTGTGAAGGCCAAAGTCCACATTGCTTATCGTCCACAATCCTCTGGACAAGTGGAGAGAGCAAACAAAACTATCATCAGTATCTTGAAAAAGTATGTTTCTTCCTCTGGGAAGGACTGGGACATCAAACTGCCCTTGGTCCTGATGGCTATTAGAGCCACGCGTCATCGTGCTACTGGTGTGTCCCCTTTTGAGATGATGACAGGTAGGGACATGGTTTTACCCCTTCATCTTCTTTACAGGACTAATGATGTGAATCTCGCTGCTGCTACAACTGCTCATGAATATGTTGCCCATTTAAGACAACACTTGCAAAGTGCCTTTGCCTCTGCCCAAAAGAATTTGGACACTGCTGCTAGGGGTAGGAAGGCCTACTATGATTTGAGGACTACCTCTACAGAATACCAGATTGGCGATAAGGTATTCTACTACAATTTTGGTAAGAATAAGGTCAAAGACTGTAAATTTCTACCTAGCTGGAACGGTCCATTTCCTATTGTGGATAAAGCCTCCCCTGTTGCTTATCAAATTCGAATGAAGTCAGGTATTGAGAGGGAAGGCTCCCTTAAATGGGTCCACATTAATCAGCTTAGACCGTGTCATCCCAGTAAGTTCCTTCCTGAAGAACCTCTTGCTGAAGTGAGTGATGCTAACCTTGAGGCGGGATAGCCTGTTTGTTTTCTTTTACAGATGGAGTCCCGAACTTTGAAGGTCCTGTTCCTGATTTTGATGTTAGCGGGATCCGAGGTTGCCAGATTGATTGAGCCTGGCCCTCTTTCTGGTGTCGTGCTACGGGATACGCCTGGTTTCCTGATTACACAGTCCCAGACTGTCACACAGCAAGTTTTTGTGTCCCTAGATCCCCGACATGTTTTACAGAAGCATTTTGCATCGTCTGTTGCACGCATCACTAATATACGTGGTGCCTAATCTTGGCATGTGCCAACGCTCTAAAGACATTCATTGGTTATGTCCTGGTAAACCTTTCCTGAAGGACACTTCTACGGCTCTTTGTGGGTTGTCTGCTGAAAATGTGAAAGAACAATGTAAAGTTACCATGACCAAGTACGATGACTTTTCTGAGACGAAAGTTGCTGTTGTCAACAATGTTTGGCTGGTTAGCACCCCTTTGAGTGAACTCCTGGTCACCATGAATAAACATGACATTCATAATAGAGTTCCTCTACCCTGCAATGTTTGCTTGATTGATGTTCCCAAGAACTCCATTGTTAATGTTGGTGGAGTTTCCTTGTTTTATCTTGATGCTGACCCTGTTTCGACAGAGCTCCAGATATTGGATGTGTTTCGAGGTCATGAGATTGACTTCACTGCAGCCTTGACCTATCTTTTGGACTATAAGGACTCTCACACAGTTGAACTGTCCATTGACCAGGCCGACCTTGACATTGCTGATTATAACTTTGATTCACGAGATGTGGACATTTTACAAACTGATTTTATGTCACATGTCATTGTGCCTGGTCTTTTCTTTCTGTTGGTGCTCCAGTTTCTTATCTCTTTGTATCAACAGAGACAGATTCGTGCTCTTCGTCGCTCTATGCATCCTGCACCTCTGCTGCCTGCCATGCGTCTGCAGGATTTGCTGGAACATCACACTTTTGAATAAGTGTCACCATTTTCTTTGAAAGTTATCCATTACTCTTAATTGAGTTGGGTTTTTTTTCATAGATAGCATGTGTTCATTTTACTAACACAGTTACACGTGGCTTCTCATTACTTTTGAGTGTTCACCTTAGTGTTACCCTAACACATTATTTTGCATTACTGATATGCCTTTTTGGTTTGGATACTATCTATATACTCTTGAGTTTGAAGCTACCATGCATTATTTTGATTGATTTGACTTGACTGTATCAATGTCATTTTATTTTGACTTCTTTTATTGCTTGAGTGTATTCACTGTATTATTCCTCATGCAGTATTGCTTTCATGCATATTGTGCTTGAAGTATTATCCACTTATGTATTAGTCAATCATTTGTCATTTGGTTCTGACCTGCACGGTAGTACTGCTAGTTAGGCTTTGTACGATGGAGTGTACTCCCTTGTAGCATCCTCCATCTTACAAGGGGGGGGAGATGTAGGGCTGGTACCCCTGCAATTCTACATGCAAATCTCTGGCCTGCTCAGCAACTCAGGCCTGAACCAAACTGCACAAAACAAGATGGATTCTACACTTCACTTTTGCTGTGTTCAGCTATAAGCCTGTCCTCCAAGCTACTGCTGGATCAGCGTTTCTAAGTGTGCATGCATACAGAGGCTATTGTCCGTGGCTGGCCTTGGACACTTGTACATGCCCAGAAGTTACATACTGTTGCTTCTGCCTGACTTTTACCATGGCTCCTTTGTTTGCAAGAAGCTGCTCATCATCGACCTTCTGATTCGCTGAGAATACCTCAGACTGCCTGGTGCCCACCAATCATCGGACCTATGACGGAGGATTCTCACACAGAATTATGCATTCTGCACTGGAAACTTTAGTTAGTTAGTTAGTTGTAAGTTGGAGAGTAAGAGAGAGAGTTGGGGACTTTCCCCACCTGGACATATAGACTTCTGCACCGGTCCTGCTGCTGTGCACTGCATACCTGATTCCTGAGCCCTGAGCCTTCCGCCAGATGGCCCCTACGTGTGGGCTAGGCCGTCCTCCACAGGTCTGAGATAAGACTTTCACAGATACCTCCGGTTCGGACTTACTGCGGCTCGCCTCTGAAGGGGCTGGAGCCGGCATTAGCTAACAGCTGCATCCTTGGACGGAGCTAAGGTACTGGCTTAGCTCTCCTCTCCTGGATGGGCAAAGGGGTTAGCAATATATTTCTTGTTTTTCCTCAGTGCAGAGCGAATCAGTGACGTCTGGTTCCTAATCTGATTTCTTACGTTGTCCAATTGTATATCTGTACAATAACAAATTGTTACTTTATGTTTCTAATTAGCCATATATGTGTGTGTATATTTTTCTATCTGGTTGCCTATAATAAAGTCTAATATATATCTGCAGACCAGAATTCTTTCGTGGCTCATTGCCAGAATAACTCACCGAACCTTGGGCTGTATATTAGTAGCTATCTCCCCTAGACAACAACAGAGAGTCTAACTTATTTTTGTGCTACGAATATACCCTACAGGATGGATCAGCAAGTGCGGAGCCGGAAAGACCAACTTTTTTTTTTTTCAATTAGATATCTGTTCCGCTGCTGCCATGCCACTGCAGCCAAGGAAAAATGAAAAATGGTGACGACTGGGCAAGGGCAGGCAGCACAAGGGAGAGCTGGCTGGATATGGGGATAAGATAGGGAGATACTGGACATGGGGCAAATGACCAGTGGGTGGGGGTGCCCCAGATGTACAAGTCACAAAGGGCACATTTAGGAGTAGCCTAGTGCTTGGGGCAAGGTACTTCAGGCCAGAAGGTCAGGGGTTCAAATCCCACTAGAGGACAGCAACCTTGGGCCGGAAGGACTGGGGTTTCTAGTCCCACAGATGCTCCTTGTGGTCTTGGGCAAGCCACTTAACCCTCCATTGCCCATGTTCCCTGTAAAGTATTAGTGTATGTGTCTCATATCCCGCATGTTAAATGTATCCCCCAATTGTGTTGTGACTGCTTTGATTGAAGGATAAGGTGGTATACAAAACTGTCTAAATAAATAAATTTCTGGCTTGCTACAGCCCTGATGATAATAGCCTTTGATTCCTAGCTATTCTATTCTACCACACAGATGACTCCTCATACCCCAACTCCTACTCACCTCCACAGACACTCACACATCCACACACACACACATTGGCAGAAACAAACAAGCAGAAGACAGAAGGGGGCCACACAGACACAAACATTCTGGCACTTACACTGCAGCACACAGAGACCCAGATACAGCAAGGGAGAGGACTGGTACCCTGCGAGTGAGGTATTTGGAAGCCTGGGAAGAGGTCTGGGAGGAGCTGGGTTGCAGACAGACACAAGATAGGACAAAGGCACAGAGAGGATTGTTCACGGGACACCTACGTGCATACAGGTAATAGTCAAACCTAGGATTCACAAGTCAGTCTCCTCCAATCACCGATAACACCGCCAGTCCAAACAGACAGCAAAGTCCCATGCTTATTCCTGCTTTTTAACGTTGAGGGCCCATGCAGTGCACATATCCAGGCATTTCTGAAATACATCCTGGACATGCTGGCAGAGATGCCGCTCACTGTCCTGTCCGGAAATGCCCCAGAACACCTCAGTCAGAGACGTGTGACTGTGGACATGCCCACATCAAAAATGCAGCGTGTGGCCTTTCTAAAATCATAAATTTAAACGTGACCACATCATGCACAGTTTTCCAGCATCACTGGCAAGTTTTAATTGTGGTTAGGCCTTCTAAAATAACTCCTTTAGTATAGGCCTAAAATTACAGTCCTTCCCTCTGCCCCTTCACTATGGGGGTTATACTGAAGTACAAATAGCGGGGATGGATCCATCCCCGCTATTCGTGGCAGCTGCTGCCCCCTGACTAATTTCCCTGCCGGTTGTGCAGGGAAGTTAGTCAGGGGTGAGGAAGAGGCAGCCCGGGAGTGGAGAGTGGGCAGGCAGTGGCCGGTGAAATGTCCTGTGGGGCTAGATGTGCCCTGTGGAATCAGAATCAGAATCTCCTTTGTATGTCCGGCTCAGCCCAGATGTACAAAGGAGGTCTATGTCCGGGACAGAATTGGGCCCTATATGGATAGTATCAGGATGTTTAGAAGTGGTTTTGGCCCAATACTAACCATATAGCTGCTGACAATACATAAACAGCAGAGTTAAATATTCATCACTGGTTGAAGTATAATTCCATTTGAATATCGGCCTGCACATGTCCATTTCAACAAATTTGAGATCTTAGAAAAGAAATCCAGATTCCATATTCTATGCATGCATGATAGGGTAACTTGGTGGTAAAACATAAAAGTACATCCTTTGTTTCATATGCTAATCCTCATCCCTGCTACAGAAAAGCTTGAACTAAGAATAACTGGAAACTTTTCTAGAGTTACCTGATTATGGAATGACATCAAGAAGGTTGTGTTGGAAAAAAGCGAGAAGTCTCTACTAAAGGTGAAAAAGCAAAAATGGCCAAAATGAATGACCGAAGAAACTCTGAAAATTGCCCAGAAATGCAGAGAGGCTAAAGCCAGAGGAGAAGGAAACACAATCACAGAACTCAACAGAGATTTCCAACGTGCAGCAAGACAGGACAAGGAAAAGTACTACAATGACACATACAAGGAAACAGAAGCAGAAACTATTAGAGGAAGAACAAGATCGGCTTTCCTAAAGCTACGAGAGTTAAAGAAAAAATTCCAGCCTCAAACTGGAATGTTACAAGATGCTCAAGGATCCATGTTGAATGATGCTGAGAAGATTAAGAAAAGGTGGAAAGAATATACAGAGTTTTTATATGATAAAGATCAAGTGGACCAATAGCCATTTCAACCTCTACCTTATGATCCGGAACCATTGGTGATGAAAGAAGAAGTTGAAGCAGCACTGAAAGCCTTATCAAAGAACAAACCACCAGGCATTGATGGCATTCCCATAGAAGTAGTACAGCAATCTGATGCAGCTCTTACCATACTTACAAGGATCTACCAAGAAATTTGGAAGACAACATCATGGCCAACTGACTAGAAAAGATCTATGTTTATACCAATACTAAAGAAAGGTGATCCAACGGGCTATGGAAATTATCGCACAATCGCTCTGATCCTACATGCCAGCAAGATTCTACTGAAGATTATTCAACAGAGATTACAACCATACCTGGGACAACGACTACCTGAAGTGCAAGCAGGGTTCAGGAAAGGGCGAGGAACGAGAGGCATCACTGCGGATGTGAGAGGGATCCTTGAAAAGACTAAAGAATACCAAAAGTATATCTATTTGTGATTTATTGACTATAGCAAGGCTTTTGACTGTGTAAACCATGAGAAACTCTGGGCCATATTAAGAAGCATGGGTATACCAGAACACCTGATCGTTCCCTTGCACAATCTGTACATTGATCAAGAAGCAACAGTTCGAACGGAACAAAGAGAAACAGAATGGTTTAAAATAAGCAAAGGTGTAAGACAAGGCTACATACTTTCTCCCTACTTGTTTAATTTATATGCAGAACAAATCATCAGAGAAGCAGGATTGTATGAAGACAACAGAGGTGTGAAGATTGGTGGAAGACTCATCAACAATCTTCTGGCTGAAAGTGAAGATGATCTGAAACATTTGCTTCTCACGATCAAAGAACATAGTCTCAAAATGGGCCTGCACCTTAATGTAAAGAAGACAAAGATCAGGACAACTGGCAAAATCAACAGGTTCATTGTTGAAGGAGAAGATATTGAAATCGTGAACAACATTAACCTACTTGGATCAACTATCAATAAAGAAGCAACAAGCAGTCAAGAAATCTGACGACGCATTGCTCTTGGCAAAATGGCCATGAAAAACCTAGACAAGATTCTCAAGAGCAGAGATGTCTCTCTCCATACAAAGATTTGACTTGTTCAAGCCATGGTATTTTCAATAACATATGGATGTGAAAGCTGGACAGTGAAAAAGATAAACAGGAAGAAAATTGATGCTTTTGAATTATGGTGCCGGCGGCGAATACTGTGTATACCATGGTCTGCCCGAAGAACAAACCAGTCAGTACTAGAGGAGATCAAACCTAAGTTTTCTTCAGAAGCTCAGTTGACAAAACTTTGACTTTCATACTTTGTACACATCATGTGAAGAGAGAGATCATTAGAGAAAGACATCATGCTTGGCAAGATAGAAGGTCAACACAAAAGAGGAAGGTCAGCAATGAGATGGATCAATACAATAACAGCAGCTACGGGTACCAGTCTGTCAACAATGAGCTACCTGACTGAAGATTGAACACAATTTAGGACAACTATCCAGAGGGTCGCCATGAGTCGACACCGACTCAATGGCACTTAACAACAACCTGCAAACTAGATGTACCTGATACTTATTTCCTAAGAGTGCCCTTCAATCAAGGCCTTCTAGGCCTCCAAGAACTCTGTGGTCATTCTTGAGGTTTCCTTCTGGCTACATGTCCAACCAATTCAAGCAGACTTTCTGAACATGTCAGTGGTTGCCTCCCAGCAACTTGTCACTTGAAGCTAGGGTTGCCAACTGGCTCCAGATGCCTGCAACAGGCTTGATCCAGTCCTGGGTTTACTCCATTGCATGTAGGAACATGTAGTTCTGATTTCTCCATTGCACTCCATAGGAAAAGCAAAATTACAAGTTCTTGTATGCAATGGGGTAAACACAGGATTGGATCAAGCCTGTCGGGGGTATCTGGAGCCAGATGGCAACCCTACTTGAAGCCCTCATCTTTTTATGGCTCTGGCTGCTACTTCTAGATTCCTTCCACCATAGTGCAGTTCCCAGGCCTGTATTTCCATTTCCCAACTCTTCTTCCTCTCTGCTTCTTATACTTCCTCGTCCTGGGAGCTAGCTAGCACCTGAAAGTCTGCTGAGGATTCTGTCTCCTGTGTTTTTCTTTCAACACTAGATGCACTTTTCTATTCGTCACCTTGGGTTATCAGCTGTTTTTCTTTTTCCTCTTATTCAAGCTGGCTACAAACTCCATGGCTGATAATTATGAAGATGACTTGGTTGTTTTGAATGACAGTCTCACTAATTCTATAGTCTTTGGGGAATTATTGCAAACATAATGATAAGCTATGGAAGGGTCTTGAGTTTTAGATTAAGTATTGGTTTTATAAGAAGCGAAGCATATTTATATAGAAAATCTTATATACTGTCATTCAAAGTAGTTGACAAGACAATAAAGTAATACATCAGTAATACAATGCAAACAATATAGTAAATTTAAAAAAAAATCATAAACATGAAGATAGGAAGGTCTGAAACAGTGGAGATACTGATAGCCAGCACTTTGGGTATCCTTGGAACAGATATGGGGGAACAGTAGTGCAAATTCCACTCAAGCAGCCCAACAGTGCAAGGTGGGCCCAGTCAAGAAGGGAGCCCAGCAGCACCAGCAAACTGAAATAAATATTACTTACATGTACTTTTTAAAAAGTTGCCACGCCACCTTCTGTCCACTTTATTTGCTTAAAATTATTCAAGCCCCTCCCCCTGCAGCCAGAGAAGCGCTTAAACTAATGGTTAAACCAGGTTCAAATCCCACTACTAGTCCTTGTGATCTTGGTAAATCATTTAATCCACTGCTTCAGAAACAGAAAAATGCCCATTAAACAGGAATGTAACTTGCTTTGAACTACCACTGAAAAAGGTGTGAGCAGAATCCAAAATCTCTCCCCCTTCCCTTCCTTTAGGCACCTCATCTCCCAATGGTAGGCCAAAGTCTTGCAATAACAGCAGTGAAATCATGTGGCTGCTATCGCAAAACCTTACCTGACAGCAGGAGACTAGACGCTTATGTGCTTCTCCACTTGCCAAGTGGACTTGACTTGAATTGAAAAAGGCAGCGAGGCGACTTTGCAAAAAAATAAGTAATCTTTACTATGCTCTGCCTCCTACTAACCAACGTTGTCAGTCATTGCACCAGCTCAAAATTTGCACCATTGTTCTTTTCCTGCTCTCTTGTTTCTCAAACTGTGACGGTTTTCAATCATATATCTAAAGTACAAGCTGTAGCCATTGGTTCACGGCATTGTAGCTGGCTCTCAGTGAGGTGAAAGCCCTAAAAGAGAATCTGGGGAAAAGAGAAACATATTTCAGGATTAGTCCATCCATTTTGGAGGTGATTGAATGCTGGTTTCTTAAATATTGCATAACAAAGCATATTGGAATCCTGTTTGGAGGAAAGCCACTACATAAATCCAAGTCCTAATTGTATCTGATTAGAATTTGACGTATAGCCTCTAGGTTCAATGCTGCACATTCTGAAAAGCAAACAAAAGCAAAATGCAAACTCCAGAAACTGCAATGTGGCATTATTCTAAGAAACATAACGGATATGGGGGGAACAGTAGTGTAAATTCCATTCAGGCAGTACAGTAGAGGCCCAGTCAAGTGAGTGTTAGCAGGAGATTTGAGAGACTGAGATCATACTCCACATACCCTGGCTTAGGAGTGAAGTTCATGATTGTCAAGGTATATTCAAAACTAATCCACAAAACAAATATCTCTTCGTAACCAGATCATTTAACCTTTAGGGCAGCCAATCCTACCAGGGGTTTCCCTATCACGTGGTTCTCCCCTTGGTGATTTGGATTGGTTGTTTATGCTGTATGATGTCAGAAGCTTGCCTTTGCTAAGGCACCAAGTTTTGTTCATTTTTTGCCCATTTGTCATTCAGCTTATGTTCTTTGTTCCCCTTACAAAGCCTGAGGCAGAGTCTTCCAAGGTCTTTGGACTCAAAATGTGTCACGTTGCTTTTTGGGACTTCCCTGCTACACTTTGTTCAAATAAGTACTGTAATTTTTTGAGCACTGGAAAATGACAACATTGAAAAACGCTCACAGTTTTTGATTTTGTTGATTTAATAAAAACTATTAAAATGGAGCGAGGCATTATGTGAACTGGAGCATTTTCTTCTTTTCACCTTTTCAGCGCTCTGACAACGTTTGAATTTACCATTATAATTTATGATCACTGTGACCCTTTTGTACTGGTGGCTTTTCGTGCATCAAGGTAATATCGACAGCAAATATAGACTTAGCCAAGGACAGAACAGAGCAAAGCATACTGGCATGAATGACATCTATTTATTCAGACATCAATTTTCAGAAGTACTTATCCAGATAGCAGCATCTGCCACTATGTAGACAGCAATGCTGACTATCACCACTATTCAGAGAGAGCCAACACTGGCCGCCTATCTAGATATTCAGCATCAGCCACTATCTGGATCATGTACCTGCATGCTCTGTCCATGTTCCACCCACCTCTGCAAGGTACATGCCTTGATACCAAAGTACATACTTTTATGCTGATTGATGTTTTATAAGAGCTCATTGGCCACATTGCTATATGACCACATATGCGTTAGAATGATTCTATAAAATTATCTCCTAAAAACTTTCAAATATTTGAAAATCTGTATCATATCTCTCTGTCCCTTCTCTCCTCTAGGTTATACAAATATAGGTCCTTAAAAGGGCATATTTAAAGCATTATTCAAAGTGATGCACTTAGGGAAGAAGAACCCAAAGTTCTGTACAGTGCCACAATGCAGAGTTCCCCATTAGGAATCGACATGCAGGAAAAGGATCTGAGCATCATCATGGATAATATGTTGAAACCCTTCCCCATTGTGCAGTGGCCAAGAAAGCAAATAGAGTGCTAGAAATCATAAGGAAAAGAATGGAAAATAAAACCAAGGATATTATGATGCCTCTGTATCGCTCCATGGTGCGACTGTGCCTTCAATATTGTGTGCAATTCTGGCCACCATATCTTAAAAACAATATAGCAGAATTAGAAAAGTACAGAGAAGAGTGACAAAATGGTAAAAAGGGTGGAAGGTTATCCCTATGAGGAAAGGCTTAAAAATTTAGGGTTCTTCAGCTTGGGAAAGAGACAGCTGAGGGGAGATATGATAGAGGTCTATAAAATAATGAATGGAGTGGAAAGAGTATCTTTATCTTTTATCTTTATCTTTATTGGGACATCTGATATACTGCCCAGGCGATTGCATCAGAGCAGTGTACATTCAAAAATGGCTGCAGAGAGGGACAAAGGATGAAAGGGAACGCCATTAATCAGATAGGAAAGCAGCAGAACAGACAGAAAAAGACAGAAAGTAAAAGGAGAGCAGCGACACACAGAAGGGGGAAACGGAAGTGGAATACTTGGCTGGGGGGACTCAGGGGTTGGGAGGGGTAAGATCAAATGCCAGATGAAACAAGTGAGTCTTCAACATTGCTTTAAAGTGAGGAAATGAGGTCTTGGTGCGCAAATCTGATGGGAGTGAATTCCAGAGTGCAGGGGCAAGGAAAACGTAGACAGAGTGGGCAAATGTAGATTGGTTGTTTACTTTTTCAAAAAGTAGAAAGACTAGGGGAGACGCAATGAAACTACAATGTGTTGTTGTTGTTGTTTAAGTGCCGTCAAGTTGCTATCAACTCATGACGACCCTCTGGATAGTTGTCCTAAACTGTGTTCTGTCTTCAGTCAGGTGGCTCATTGTTGACAGACTGACACCCATAGCTGCTGTTATTGTATCGATCCATCTCATTGCTGGCCTTCATCTTTTGTGTTAACCATCTACCTTGCCAAGCATAATGTCTTCTCTAATGATCTCTCCCTTCGCATGATGTGTCCGAAGTATGAAAGTTGAAGTCTTGTCATCTGAGCTTCTAAAGAAAGCCTAGGTTTGATCTCATCTAGTAGTGACTGGTTTATTCTTTGGGCAATCCATGGTATACACAGTATTCTTCTCCAGCACCATAATTCAAAGGCATTGATTTTCTTCCTGTCTATCTTAGTTTAATCAGATGAAATAATAAGTAAATGTACCTGGGAGGGCTGCTGAGGGCCCGCAATGTTTTTTAAAAAATATATCTGGGGGCTGCCATGGCAGCAGAAAAACAGCGGGGGGGGGGTTGGGGGTTTTTTAAGTAAAGAAAAGGAGGGGTTGCCAGTAGAGGGCCACAGATACAGGCCTATGGTAAACCGAGCTCCTGCAGGTGTCATCTGCCCAGCCTGTGGGCTTGAGCTGTGATTGCAGGCCTGATCACAGTGGGGGGCTGTTTTAAGTATTGGGGAGAGCCTTGGGTCCTGTGGTGCTCCTGGACAATGGAGTACTACAGTTTTGGTGGGCCTGGCATCTGGTAGACCACAGGACCTGCGAGGTGGATCCTGGATGAAGGCATAAGGGCCGGAGGGCCCAAATAAGGAACGAGGGTCCCAGAGGAGGCAGGGGGCCTTGGAAAGAGGTATTTGAGCCTTGAAGGGGGGGGGGGGCAATGCACTGGAAATTGGGCTATGCTTTATCTCTGGAGCAAGTTTTAGGCCTGCAGAAGGTTTGTAAAAGGAGACAGAGCTGGCCTTAAAGGTGCTGCAGTTCTTTTAAACGACCTGAAAATGGCCGAAAATTAAAAGTTAACATTTAAGGCTTTATTTATTTATTTTATATTTATTTATTTACATTTTCTTATATACCGCGCTATTTTCCATCAGTGCGGTTTACATGGAACATAGACTTAGTGAAATGTTGGGGTAGGTCTGATGAGCCCTACAAAGTGTTTATTTTAATTTCAAAAGTATATTTTGCTGTGGTTTGCAATATTTTAAGAAAGGGTACGTGGTCACCAGCAAAAATTGTCCCAATTTTAAAAGTTAAGGTTTAAAAGCTTAAAAATTAAAAACTGTCCCTGGGATGAGGGTCAGGGAACCCTAATTGACAGTTTTTGAAGGTTTTTAGCACTAAAAAGAGACACATTTTCGGTGATTTTCTTGTCACCAAAGGCACATTTCAAAAGTTTAATAATGGCTCAAGTGTGCTTAAGTTATATACATGCAAATTCATATATAAATTTATAATAAAAGAGTGTATAAAGTGGAAAAATGTTTACTAAAAGTATTCTGAAGGGCCCGGATATAGGAGAAGGAGGAGGAATTCCAACAGTTATACTGTTGCAATCAGGCTCAGCTGATCTCCACTGAAGTGACACAGTTTGAAGAAAATCTCTTCTGTGACAACTGGGAAAAATGTGTTTTGGCTCCTCAAGCAAAGTGGGATAGGATTTTTGTTGAAAGAAAAGTTTAATGAGTTTAAGGAGAGTTATTATTTGATGACATCAGTGAAGGTAAGGATGCTTTTGGAATGCATTATGAAATGAAAGTAAGGTGGACAGAAATTGGCAGTTGGAGTAAGTTTGGCGAAGTGAATGGATGCATGTCAATGTGGCTGGTGGTGACAGGGCCTTGATTTTGAGTGTTTTTGTCTGAGGATGAGAGTTTGGTTCGATATTTTGAGTGTCTGAATGAAAGAGAAAGCAAGTTTAAGTGTGAGGGACAGTCAGTGTGGATTTTTGAGTGAATTTGTGGAAGGTGAAAAATAAGGGTGTTTGGGAAGTTAGGGGTGAAGGAAGAAAAGTCAGACAGAAGAAGAAAGATAAGGAAGAAGGTTAGTGGAGGAAGAGAGAAAGTTTGAGGTTTTATTGTGTGTTTTTTTATTTTTAGTGAGTTTAGTCAGAAGTAAGAGAGAGACTGGGAGGTTAGGGTTAGAGGTGAGAAGGTTAGAGTTAGAAGTAAATAAGATCAGGAAAGGTTAGAGATTCCCTTTTGGGTAGGACAAAGGGTCCAAAGCCCTCTTAAAACAGGAAACTCTAAAGTGAAGAGGAAGTTTGGGAATAGGGGTATTTAAAGAAGTTCAGGAATCAGAGAGGTAAAAGTGAGGTAAGTGCATTCATTCTGCTGCTCCTCACTACCTCTCCTCTCTTATCTGTGCCTACACCCCTCCTCGGAAACTCCGCTTTTCTGGTAGATCGCTTCTACTGTCATATCCAGAAGTTGATCCTTCCACTTTGCTGTTCCTTATGCCTCGAACAAACTATCTGAGTCTGTACATCAGGTTTCATCTCTGGCTCTTCTCAAATCCAGGCTGAAAACTCTCCTCTTCGAGGCCGCTTTTGGATCCTGATCCGCGTAGTCTCCTGCTCTCCAACTTCGTGTTTCCTTACCAGTTTCCTAGACATATCCATGTTCCCAGCTGTTGTGTTGTCTGTCTTGACTAGACTGTGAGCTCTGATGAGCAGGGACGATCTTTTACATGTGTCTGGTCTGCACTGGATATGCCTTGTAGCTCTATACAAATGATCGTTAGTACAGTAGTAGTAGCTATGTCTTAGCGCAGCATTTTGCTAGAGATTTTCCAGCACTATTCTTTCTCCCCAATTCAGAAAGTAAGTTAGCGCAGGGAAATCACGAACAAAACCACTGCATTAAAGCATAGCACGGTGAACATGCTAATGACATGCAAAAGAATTCATTTTTAATTGCACCCGGTGTAAAAAAAAATGCCTGAAACTTAGCGCAGTTTTTTACTCATCTTTTAACACTGGATCTTTATGGTAGATTCAGGCAGGTGTAAGGATTCAGTGGGGAGAAAAAGGTCCATCGAGTATTGGTGGCCTGGTAGTTCACAGCCTATATCCCCACCCCCAGCCCCACCCCCAAACCTTTGTAAAACCTTCCCTGGTGGTCCAGCAGCACTTACCCCCACCCTGTCAAAACTCTGGTAGCAGCCTGGTTCCCCCCTTATCTTAACTACTGGGGGGCAGGAGCAATGCTCACATGCTCCTGCCCCTGTGCAGCCATCTTGGCAAAAATCAGCATGTGGCCCCACATGGTGCATCTTGGGATGCACCGGGCAGGGTCAGTCTGTCAGATAATACAAAAATTGCCTTATATGGCAGAGTGACCCCCGGAGTATATCCTGGGTACATATCGCAGGGTCAGTCACTCTCAAACTTCATTTCAGATTACCTTTTTTTTTTAGAACCCCAATACATTTATATATGCTTACATACCATATCCCTGAACCAAGCCATCTGAGGTGGTTTGCAGTCTCAGAAATAAAAACATAAGGGAACATTAAACTTAACATATAAACATAAAAATAAATGCAAAATGCCCTTGAAAGGCCATGCGCGGCGTTTTTTCAAGGGCATTTTGAAAGGAATTCTGAGAAGTATTGTGTTTGCCTGACTGAAGGACAGGAAGGCATAAGCAGCATCAGTTATGTTTGCAAACATTGTCAAGAAGTGAATGAGATCCCCTGATGAAGGGATTGAATGGAGCAATGGTGAAAGGCTGGCTGTGAAATGATCCACTAAGAAGCTAAGTGTTGAGAAATTCTTTGATAAAAGTGGAACTGTTATTAGTGGCTCTGGAAGTTTCCATAGTGAACTTTAGGGTTGGCACCTTTTTGCTTCATTATCACTGGGCAACATACGTTGAAGGTCATTGATGCTATCTGGCACACCAGTTTGACATGATCCAAGTCTATAACAGAGTGCCGAAACAGTCTGAGACCTTCTGTGTTATTAAATGTTCATGAATGACCATAAGAAATAGATTGAAGAAGACTGTTCCATATTAATTATATTGAGCATTTTCCTTGATAATTGTTATAGTATTAACCCATGAGCAATAGCCATAACTCCTTCTCCCTGTAGGGTGATAGTTGGTGGAAAATACAAGTCAGGAACCTTCTGCATGGTCCTCCATAGCACTTGCCACCCAGGTCACTGGGCTGGACCCATCTATTCTCAACAAGCCAACATATCTATATACTAACCAGACAGACTAGACTTGACTAGATGGTAAGCTCTGATGAGCAGGGACCATCTTTTATATGTATCTGTACAGCACTGCACCCGCCTTGTAGTGCTATATAAATCTTCAACAGTAGTAGTAGTAGTAGTAAACTGCAGAATGACTCTTTAGCTTGGCATTTTACTTCTTCAACAGATACTCTATTCTGTTTACTCAGCCATAGCATTTCAGATTTAATTGGATTTGCCATAAGCCAGTGGAATTCATTGATGTCCTTGAGGGCTGCAAAGAAGATCGATTTTGAAGGAATCTCAGTGGGGGGGAGGGTCATATATTACCGTCAGGTCACCAAATATGAATCTTTCCAATAACTAATCCAAGTTATCTGATAAAGACCAGCTTATCTCTGGTTTACAAGGGTTTTATTGTGCCTAAAACATAATTTATTTATTTATTATTTATTTGGGAAACATTTGTATACCGCAGCTTCCAGTGATCAGCTGCGGTGATTTCACACAAACGGTTACAAGTTATTCAAGCTAAAAACAGTGGTTACATAATTATGACAAATAGAATTATATACAATAGGTCAGAAATCAAGAAATATACATTTCGATTTGGGGGAGCAAATATATCTATATACAATAGTGCTGAAATGATGCAAATGTATGGGATTATGGAGTATGATAGCTGGTGGGCTTGGGTTATACCAGGTTGTAGTACTCTTGGAAGAGGTGTGTTTTTAATTTTTTTCTAAAGTCAGTTAGATCACTGTTTGATCGCATGTGACTTGGTAACTGATTCCAAAGTATGGGGGCAGAGAAGGAGAATGCCCTGCTGCTTGTGCAGGCTTTCATGTGTCTTATGTTGGTAGGGACGGTGAGTGAATCTAAGTTGTTGGTTCTTCTGGATCTGTTGCTAGATTGTCTGCTGATGAGGTTAGAGAGGTAAGTAGGGGCAACATTATGAATGATCTTGAAAGTGGTTATCAATATTTTGTATTTTGCGCAGGCCGTTATGGGGAGCCAGTGCAATTCCATTAAAGTCGGTGTTATGTGCTCCGAAAGGTTCATCTTCTTAATAATCCTGGCTGTGACATTTTGTGCCATTTGTAGAATGTTTAATGTGTTCTTCGGGAGACCCTGTAGGATGGCGTTACAGTAGTCCAGGTGTGGTGTGATGAGCGCTTGCACTAGAGTTCTGAAATCTGAGTCGTCAATGAGGTTGCGCAGCAGTTGGATGACCCTTAATTTATGAAAGATGGCCCGGTTTGTTAACCGCAAGTGTTTTTCCATCTTTAAGTTATTGTCAAGAGTCACCCCAAGGTATTTTATTTCACTCTTTATGTTGTACGTGTGGTTATTTAATGTGATTGTGTTGGGAGTTGTGAAATCAGGTTTTTTGGATATACACATTATTTCTGTTTTTTTGTGGTTTATTGACATGTTATTATGTTGCAACCAGTTTTGCAGATCATGTAGGCATTCTTCAAGGTGGTTGTACTTTGGGTTATTTACATCTACTTGAGTATATAGCATCACGTCATCCGCATAGATGTGGTGGTTGATTTTGTGCTCCTAGAAGATCGTACAGACAGGTTTTAGGTATAAGTTAAAGAGTAGGGCGGATAGTGCAGATCCTTGTGGTATTCCTTGGGTTTGTGGGAAAGGTTGAGCTTTTTCGTTATTGTAAAGAACCTGCTGCATTCTGTCAGTTATGTAAGAGCTAAACCATCATTGAGGGGTTCCTGAAATCCCGATTGAAGCCAGTCGTTCTATGAGTGTTTTGTGGTGGACAGTATCAAAAGCTGCCGTTATGTCTATAAAAATCAGGACGAACATCTTCTTTCTGGCCTCTAGTCCTTTGAGCAGAGTGTCTAATAGTACCAAGAGCGAGGTTTCTACACCATGATGCTGTCGAAAACCATATTGATGGTCATCCAGGGCTTTCCATGTGTCTAAATGATCTGGGCAGCATATACAATAAGGAATGCTACTTTCCGTTTCAGGCAAGTAGTTACTTTGTTATGATGCTGTCGAAAACCATATTGATGGTCATCCAGGGCTTTCCATGTGTCTAAATGATCTGGGTAGCATATACAATAAGGAATGCTACTTTCCGTTTCAGGCAAGTAGTTACTTTGTTATGATATCAAGATTACTTTAGGAAAGAATTATGTAGAGACTACTTTGATATCACTCCTTTAAGCAGCAGCACTATCCAGTGTCTCTACTAAATTACTACACAGTAGTCTGGCAATGATTTAGCACTTCAAGGAGTGAGTGGCGTGTGGAGGTCATAGGTGCCTTTATTTGTAAAAACCCCTATGCGTTTCGGCTGCTCCCTTCCTCAGGGGGTACACAGCTTAAACAGAAAAATAATACAATCAAAAAATAAAATCATGCTTAGCAATCAAAATGATAAGTCAAATACATAAATAAATAAATTATTAAGAAAAATAACCAAATAAAAAGCATTCAATAAAACACATCAAAATCATGAACCATTAAAATCATAGAACAAAGGGCAAGGAAAATGTGAAAACACATAATAAACCTAACATCTTATTTGAAACCCAAATGTGGGAAGAGAGATGAAGAGGTACATTAGGTATCAAATTATAAGGAGCCATGCACTCTGTGAATATCCCTTGAAGAACTAGTATTACACAAAAATACTCCTGTTCTAAAATAATAAAACATAAAAATGTAACATCAAAACATAATTCATATACAGGTGCTAGACTGATGGAGGTATGAGAAAATCATAGAGGAAGGGGAACAACGGAAGTTAATAGCGTGCCCTTATTTTGTCATGTCAGAGCCAACCCGTATTTGATAGAACCAATTGTGCAGCGTATAGGAAAGCTGTAAACCAAATGGTCACAGACCAGCCAGTAAAAATCAATAAAACAGGATGTATTATCCAGCTTTAGTTATAAAAACAAAAAGAACATTTATCAGAGATAAAAATACTCCTGTTCTAAAATAATAAAACATAAAAATGTAACATCAAAACATGATTCATATAGTGCTAAACTGATGGAGGTATGAGAAAATGATAGAGGAAGGGGAACAATGGAAATTAATAGTGTTCCCTTATTTTGTCATGTCAGAGCCAGACCATATTTGATAGAACCAATTGTATAGCGTATTGGAAAGCTATAAACCAAATGGTCACAAACCAGCCAGTAAAAATCAATAAAACAGGATGTATTATCCAGCTTTAGTTATAAAAACAAAAAGAACATTTATCAGAGATAAAACAAGACTTGAGTAAAAGAATTAAATAAGAGTGTGCGGTGTATTACATAGAACCGGTGTAAAATATGTCAGCGGGATAATCTTAGGGGCATGTTTACTAAAATCCGCAAAATAGCGCGCCGCAAAATAGCGCACGGCAACGCGGCACTGAAACGCGCAGAAACGCGTTTAAACGCCCCGCACACGTGCGTGTCACCCCCGCACAGGTACGCGGCTCACTAACGGGCCCCGTACAAGTGCGGGCCCGCAAATGTCCGATAGAGGCGTGGAACGGCGAAAGGAGGGCGGAGGAAGGCTCCGGAGGGGCGGAGGGACGGGGTCAATGGGTGGAGAGTGGGAGGGGAGAGGCTCCCCGCACAGTATCGGGCCCGAATTTGCATGTAAAAACTACCGCGAGTGAAACACTCGCGGTAGAAAGCATTTAAAGGGAAGAGAAACCATTTCCGTCAGCAATGTACAGGAAAACCGGGGAAACCAGCAAAACGTGAGCAGTGTGATATATGTGCACAGCACAAAAGTGAAAATAAAAATAGAAAATGACCACAACAGAACTATTAAAAATAGTAATTCAGCTGGGGAACAGTTATAGTGATGGGCAAATACAGAAATCACACCCAGCAAAGCTCCAGAAAAAAGAAATGAATTTTGGAAGGGTCTACTGAGAGGAGACTCTTCCAAAAAACATTTCCACGTTTTGGAGCTTTCCTGGGAGTGTTTGCTATGGTTGCCCATTAATATCACTGTTGCCCAGCGTGGTGATATTTTGTCCCACATTTCCCGTGGTCAGTTCCGGGGTTTATGTGCACGTTTGTCACCAGACAGGGTGCATATGCCCACAGTAGAATTGCGTAGAGCAGGGTTTGTGACTCCATCCTGCCAGGCTTACTGCCTCCAGGGGCTGCACTGTCTCTGTGGCCAAAGTGTGGTACAGCGGACAGAGTCATTACCTCTAGGACCAGAGGGCAGAGGTTCAAAACCCAGCTGGGGCACCTGCCAGCCCAGTCCCTATATTTTACCCACCACTAAATAAAGATAGCGCAGACACCCCTGTATGCATGGGGAAAACACCCATATTTTACCCAACACCGCACACACACCACAACAATGGGCATTACCTACAGCCAAGTCCCCCAAATGCAGTCCCATACTGCCACATTGCAATCAGGTCAACTGCTTTTTCTGAGAGAAGTTCATGCCAGCATGTTGGCGGACAAGTACATGTGGTGCAGGGGGCAGTGGCTGCTAACCACAGAAGACAGAGGCCTAGCCATGTGAAGGCTGGCACAGTCCACTGCAACAGACAGGTCCTGCCGGATCCACAGTCATGGACAGTCCAGGGAATCCAACCAATCTGTGGCTACACAGTGGTGCAGTGCACACAGACAGTGCATACAAGAACAGAAGGTCACAGGTTCAAAGCCCAGCTGGGGCTACTGCCAATCCTGCCCACATATTTTTCCCACAACTAAACAGTGATAGTAAGGACACACCTTTCATGGCGGGGACATATGCAATGGTAAGACATCTATCTTTTACCCCACTGAGCACAGACACCATGAACAGGGGCAGTACCTAGAGCAGAATCACCCAAATGCAGTCCTGGTGGGCCACACACCAGTCAGGTTCCATGCTGACACTCATACAAATGCCTGTGCTGTATATCTATGCACCACCCCCATGGCATGTAGATGTAGCCCATGCATATTCATGAGGGATAGCAGGAAAACCCGAACAGTGTGATGCAAACCTGGACTGGAGTTGGGAATCTGTGCCGTAAAGCAGCAGCCATCAAGGGCAGACACACCCACACCCACAGGCCCCATTGGCCAATGTCTCCTGGAAAGGCAGAACATTGGACCGTGCATGCAGCACCCAAACGAGCACTTGCATAACTTACCAATGTCACCCTACACCTGAGGTATACGGTACACAGCTCGGAGACGTTTGCTAGGAGCACAGGCAGGCAGTTATCCATACGTTACGTACATACTGCTAGTTGACCCCATCCAAACAATCTGTTAGGTGTTTGCGGGGCATGCTCCAGGCCTGGCCTCTGACGGTGCTTACCACCCTGGGGAGTGACCACCAGCTGTAATGCGTACCATATCCATGCCTTGCCGTGCTCAGGACCGGTTTGGTGGGCAAGGCTACTTACCCCCTCAATCGTAGCACCATGATGGCAGAGGTGTGGAAGTGTGTGTCTGTCTATACCAGGGGTGGGCACCTCCGGTCCTGGAGGGCCGCAGACCAGTCAGGTTTTCGGGATATCCCTAATGAACATGCATGAGATATATATGCATTAGCGATATCCTGCCAACCTGACTGGTTTGTGGCCCTCCAGGGCTGGATTTGGAGACCCCTGCCTTACACCTCTGTCATTTAAGATCGTGAGTGGGCAAGGTACAGATGTCCTAGACATCAAAAGGGTATATAGAATGTGTCACATTCCTCCTCGAGTCTCACCACCACCAAAAAGTTGTCTAATAGACAATTTTTTGGTGGTGGTGAGAAGTGAGGAGGACTGTGACAAATTCTATCTAACCTTTTTGATGTCTTGGACATCTGCACCTTGTCCACTCACAATCTTAAATGACAGAGGTGTAAGGCAGGTGTCTCCAGATACAGCCCTGGAGGGCCACAAACCAGTCAGGTTGGCAGGATATCTCTAATGCATATATATCTCATGCATATTCATTAGAGATATCCCAAAAACCTGACTGGTCTGCGGCCCTCCAGGACCAGGTTTGCCCACCCCTGGTCTATACAGTGGGTGTTGGCTGCAAGCCCCTTCAACAGCCCGCACTGCCAGCACTGTTGCCAGTATTGGCCAGTCAATGTGCATAATGAGGTGCAAGGTACCATGGGTATAGCCAGGGCAGGGTGGCGTGGCCAGGATGCATCTGCACTGGGCATAGGGCCCTGGCAGGGACATTGGCTGGGATATTGTAGTGTCTGGCCACCACCTACACAGACAGGGTGGCCAAAGCATGTCCTTCTGGGGGATCACGCTCACCCTGACTGTGCAGTGACCACAGCATGGCTAGGCCCCCCCATAGTGCTGTATAGTAGTTCTCTCATGTGATAGATATGGGTTTCTCTTTGGGGCCCAGTCACTGATCTATCTGCTTGCTGTGTATGCAGACAGCCCAGTTCTGGGTGCATGCATCTCCATTGGGAACATGCACTATGGACTAACCAGCAGACTGTTTGTAGCTGGTAAATGTCTTGCTATAATGGCATGCAGGGTGCAGTGGCTGTTGGATTGCTGCAGGGGAATATCTGGTGGTGGAGTGCAGCTTACCATACCCTGGGCTTATGTCTGTCTGCTATTGTGTTATGGCTGTGTATGGAGCTGCCTGCCTGGGGGGGGGGGGTGGTGGTGTTCCTCAGCAGGACTGGGGTTGATGTTGGCCTCTACTGCCACCTTTGCAGGGAGGTAGAGTGTGGATCCCTTGATGGGGACCATGTTTGCCCCGGGGGGGGGGTAGTACCTGATGGCGGCAGACGGGGATATCCATGGTGTTTGTGCAGAAACTAGCTATCTTACACATTAACACTGCTTTGGAAGGCCCGCTTGGCCTCCATCAGCCATGGCAGGTGTTGTTGACCTGGTCCTGGCCACCTCATTGCACACTCAGGGTGAGCACAGTACCCGCACGATGTAACGGTGTGTGGCTACTCTGTGCCAGTAAAACACCCGGTCAGTGCCCCCTACTAGGCCAAGGTGCTGTGTGGGTGCATCCGGTCACTTCCCCCAACAGGGCCGAGGTGCTGTGGGGGTGCATTCCCCATCTTGTGTCCATCTGCGGACAGCTAATTTGCATGTGCAGTGCATCATGGGTATGGGTGGCCTAACCCTATCCTGTTGACACCAGCAGACTGTCTGTGAGGTGACGTGTAGGCTATCTGCAGCCAGCCAGGGGCCTGCTTACAGCTATGGAGCTGTAGCGCAATGGTTACATCACTGCCTGTGCAGCCAGAGGTCATGGGTTCAAACCCACAGTGGGGCCCTTTGGTAGGGCTGTCTACAGCTTTATTTTTATTTACTGTACATATGTCTATGCCGGCAAGACCACCCTCAGCTTACTATACCCATTAGGTGCCTCTGAGGGTGCTTCATAGGGCGCCCTGTAGGCCACCTTATGGTTGCCATCCCTATAGGGTGCACTATACATTATCCTGTGTCGCAACATACATGCTGCCCTATAGGGGTCATTCAAGGGTGCCTTGGCGAACAGTGCACTGTAACATGTGCCTTATGGGCCGCCGTATGTTAACATGCTGGGAGAGTGCGTTTGCTAGTAGTGATAACAAAATACAATTATACAGCCTCCTACAGCACTCCACAACATAATACATACTGCCTCAGCAGGCATTTTTCACTGGGCATTGTGAGGAGTTGAACCCCTGATCCCTGCACCATTGGTTAGTGTTTTAACCATTGTGCTGTGGCTCTGTTCCTGTGCTTGTGCATCAGCGCGCCGCCTTGTGCCTATCAGCGCGCCGCCTTCTGCCGCCCAAGGGGACCAGTGCGCCGCCTTCTGCTGCCCAAAAATAACTGTGCGCCGCCTTATGCCGCCCAAAAAGCACTGTGCGCCGCCTTCTGCCGCCCAAAAATAACTGTGCGCCGCCTTATGCCGTTCCAAATTAATTTGCCTCCTAAAACAATGTTAATCATTACAGTTACTGCCTCAGCTGACCTTTGTCGTTGTGCACACTGGGGGATTGAACCCATGGCCCCTGCACCATTGGTCAGTGTCTTCACCGTTGTACCACGGCTCTGTTGTTTTGTATACTCAGCAGCGCGCCACTTTGCCTTTCCACGCGCTAATGTCGACCCCCGCACATTAGCGCGACGCACACACGTCCGGTTGCTTACTACCGTTTTTTTTCTATTTTCTGCCTGAACCGCCCACTCCTTATATGGCACAGGCACACTAGCACGGCCCCGCACGTTAGGAATGTTTAGTAAACATGCCCCTTATTGTTGCTGTCGAAAATGTTGGATGCAGCATTAAACTGAAATGAACAAATAAAAGATAGCCAGTAGCAGGCATATTGGTAGGGATCTAGTCTTAATAAAACAAATCTCCTACTTTACACATACAAACTGTAAGGTTTTAAACATACTGTGCCCAAGAGAAAGTATACTCAAACCTTTCAAGCAGAACAAACCTATGAATATGGTAAGTTCTGTGCCGGCGTGCTGTGTTGTGAATGCAGTTATAGCGTTTGGATTTGCGCCAAGTGAAAGTCAAAGTCACTAACTCAAATGGCAAAAAGATTTTTTAATATTCATGTGTTTTGTTTTTCGACCCCTGATGCAGACTGACAGCCGAAACTTGGCCAAGTAAAATAACTTAGTTGACAAACTGAGAATTGCAATCAGAGGTGTGACTCAGTTTATGTCATTTGTCTGGTTTTGGATGTATGAAAATATCAAGGGCTAACACATTTGGCTCTCACTTGGTTTGCAGCTTGTCGTGCTGTGAGGGCTTGCGTGCATCAGTGATGCTGAGAGCTAAACTATCGGTAGTTTAACTACTGGCAGGGTCTCCCAAGATGGACAGGTCTCAGCTGAGGTGCCAGACCAAGACAAACCACCCATCTGGGCAGCAGCAGAATGGGACAGTGTTGACGGCGGAGGATCACATTTTTGTGACAACGGCAACAACACCAAACTTAAACTGCGCGGAAGAAAGGCCCGGCAATCTAATTCTGTATCTTGCCATGAAAACCCAATGGATAGTTACAACAAAACAAATTGTGCTATGGTGCTGGAAGATGAGACCCCCAGGTCAGAAGGCACTCAACTAGCTACTGGAGAAGAGCTGAAGTCTTTTCAGAGTAAAGCCAGCATTTATGATGTGGTTGGATCAAAGCCCTCGGGAAGTCTGACTGCTGATGTAGCTGCGCATGAAATGAGAGTCAGAAGCTGTAAAGATGTCTTACACATTGGAACATGGAACGTACGAAGCATGAACCAAGGGAAGTTGGAGGTGGTCAAGAATGAAATGGAACGTTGTGATAAGGAAGCTTATCATAGCTCAGGTAGGAGCTATAGAAAAGATGATGTGACTCTGAACAAGCAACCTGTCAGTTCTGGTAGAAGCAAGAAAACAGAGTTTTCACATAAAAGACTACCAGTCCCAGAATGCACCAGGTTTCCAGCAGCCATGAGAGGGGCTGAAGTGAGAAAATGTGTGTGCAATCAAGAGAGCTATGAGGTAATCCCTAAGCACTCATCTCAAAGGGCAGGGCCTGATTCAACACAGGTGCGCTGTGTTAGGGACGAGCACACATTAGGAAAGAATAAGAATAGAGCTTATTCTTCAGATAACAGTTTCAAGGAGAGCTTCAGCAAAAGCTTCAGCAAAAGCTTCAGGAAGAGATACAAAGACAGAGACAGCAACAGCTTTAAGCTCAAGCACCAGTATCACCTGGAGAAACAGAAGCCAAGCCAAGCAGATAGAGAGAGAAGGAAACTCTCTGGAAGGAAGAGAAGAAAGGCCATTGGAAGGTCTGGGAGATTCCAAGGCAGTACCCATGCTGGGAGGTATTCCAAATGCCAGCAGAGTCCATTGGACTGGATTCAGCCAGAGGAATGGAGTGGCAGAGATAGGAATCACCAGTGGCTACCTGGAAGAGAGAAAACTGCATGTGGAAGGGACTTTCAGACCAAGGCCAGAAGGTATGTGAGAGGAGATCCAGTGTCCAGGGATCAAGATTGGAAGGCTGGACATCAGAATTGGATTACATACTGGCCAGGCCATACAGAGAGGAATAATGATAGCAGGAGAGGCTCAGGTATGAACACTGATCCAGACCCTATCTATAATAGAGAATGGCAGCAAGGGAATAAGCATTCTCATGATAGTGCCTTAATGAAAGACTCGTCTGTGCCAATGTATGATAGTGACCCTATGCTGATTGATGAAGGGGGAGATACAGCAGATGAAAGTACAGTTTACATGGACTGTTCTCTATCTAAATGCTATTGCTAGCTTTCTGTGAGAAAACACATCAGCCATCACAAAGAAACCTAACTTTGTTCTTTATTTCCACTGCAAACAGCTCTTAAAGCAGGATTTGGGTTCACACAGTAGCAGCCAGCCAGCTAAAGGCTTACAGCTGGTCAATTGATAGTAATTAAAGCTGCACCTGATTGTGTGTGTGAGCAAGGGAGAATCACTGCTGAGATCTGCGTGGAAAATAAGCAGAAGTTAACCTAACCAGCAAAGTTTATTCTTTTCTTTGTGCCTTTGTATTTGGTAATTATTTGCTAAGAAAACATTAGCTAATTGCCTGACAAGCTGAAGGTTGTTTTCTGGTTTACTTTGTGACTTTTTGTTATCCATTTAAACACTGCAAGCAAGTAACCTCATTTATATGGCTATCAAGCATACATGTGCTGGGTGAATTAAACCCCATCAATAAAAGAAGTATTTTATTGACCTTACCACTTGGTTCCACAACTTAATTATTGTCATCAGCTGTGTTTGGGAGTGAATGAACTACAATACCCACAATACCTTGCAAGAATCATATGAATATATGCATCGTCAAGATTGTGTAAGTTCTCACCCTAGGCAGCCATCTGACAACGTGTACAACTTGATCTGTTGGGTGTCAGCGAACTGAAATGGACTGGCATGGAGCACTTTGCATCAGATGATCACATGGTCTACTATGCTGGAAATGAAAGACAAAGAAGAAATGGTGTTGCATTTATAATAAAGAAGAAACTTGCAAGAACTGTAATGACATACAATGCAGTCAGCGAACGCTTAATCTCTATTCGTCTACGAGGATTGCCTATCAACACAACTATAATTCAAGTATATGCCCCAACAACAGCTGCTGAAGAGAATGAAATTGAAGAGTTCTATGAACAAGTACAAGCTGAAATAGACAGAACATGCAAACAGGATATCCTGATAGTCATGGGTGACTGGAACGCAAAGGTTGGCAACAAAGAAGAAGGCAAAGTAGTTGGAAAATATGGACTTGGCAACAGAAATGAAGCTGGAGAAAAACTGATAGAATTCTGCAAAACCAATGATCTATTCATCTCAAACACCTTCTTCCAGCAACACAAGCGGCGACTGTACACATTGACTTCACAGAATAGATTATATAAAATTCAAATTGACTACATATGTGGAAGTCAACGATGGAAAAGCTCTGTAACACCAACAAAGACAAAACCTGGAGCTGACTGTGGTACAGATCATCAACTACTAGTATGCAAACTCAAGCTAAAGTTGAAAAAGAGCAAACCACTCATGAATGCAGCAAAATATGACCTTGAGAATATACCACTGGAATTTAAAGACTGCCTGCAAAATTGATTTGCTGCTTTAGATACAAATGACAGAGCTCCAGAAGAGTTATGGAATGACATCAAGAAGGTTGTGTTGGACGAAAGTGAGAAGTCTCTACAAAAGGTGAAAAAGCAAAAACGGCCAAAATGGATGACGGAAGAAACTCTGAAAATTGCCCAGAAACGCAGAGAAGCTAAAGCCAAAGGAGAAAGAAAGACAATCGCAGAACTCAACAGAGATTTCCAACGTGCAGCAAGACAGGACAAGGAAAAGTACTACAATGACACTTGCAAGGAAATAGAAGCAGAAACTATTAGAGGAAGAACAAGATCGGCTTTCCTAAAGCTACGAGAGTTAAAGAAAAAGTTCCAGCCTCGAATTGGAATGTTACAAGATGCTCAAGGTTCTATGTTGAATGATGCTGAGAAGATCAAGAAAAGGTAGAAGGAATATACAGAGTTTTTATATGATAAAGATCAAGTGGACCAACAGCCGTTTCAACCTGTACCTTATGATCGGGAACCATTGGTGATGAAAGAAGAAGTTGAAGCAGCATTGAAAGCCTTATCAAAGAACAAAGCACCAGGCATTGATAGCATTCCCATAGAAGTATTGCAGCAATCTGATGCAGCTGTTACCGTACTCACAAGGCTCTGCCAAGAAATATGGAAGACAACATCATGGCCAACTGACTGGAAAAGATCTGTGTTTATACCAATACTAAAGAAAGGTGATCCAACTGACTGTGGAAATTATCGCACAATGGCTCTGATCCCACATGTCAGCAGGATTCCACTGAAGATTATTCAAAAGAGACTACAACCATACCTGGAACAAGAACTACCTGAAGTGCAAGCGGGGTTCAGGAAAGGGCGAGGAACGAGAGACATCATTGCGGATGTGAGATGGATCCTTGAAAAGACTAAAGAATATCAAAAGGATATCTATTTGTGCTTTATCGACTATAGCAAGGCTTTTGACTGTGTAAACCATGAGAAACTCTGGGCCACATTAAGAAGCATGGGTATACCAGAACACCTGATCGTTCTCTTGCGCAATCTGTACATTGATCAAGAAGCAACAGTTCGAACGGAACAAGGAGAAACAGAATGGTTTAAAATAAGCAAAGGTGTAAGACAAGGCTGCATACTTTCCCACTACCTGTTTAATTTATATGCAGAACAAATCATCAGAGAAGCAGGATTGTATGAAGACAACAGAGGTGTGAAGATTGGTGGAAGACTCATCAACAACCTTCGCTATGCTGATGATACCACATTACTGGCTGAAAGTGAAGAGGATCTGAAACATTTGCTTCTCACAATCAAAGAACATAGTCTCAAAATGGGCCTGCACCTTAATGTAAAGAAGACAAAGATCATGACAACTGGCATAATCAACAGGTTCATTGTTGAAGGAGAAGAAATTGAAATTGTGAACAACTTTAACCTACTTGGATCAACTATCAATAAAGAAGCAACAAGCAGTCAAGAAATCAGACGACGCATTGCTCTTGGCAGAATGGCTATGAAAGACCTAGATAAGATTCTCAAGAGCAGAGATGTCTCTCTCCATACAAAGATTTGACTTGTTCAAGCCATGGTATTTTCAATAACATCATATGGATGTGAAAGCTGGACAGTGAAAAAGATAGACAGGAAGAAAATTGATGCCTTTGAATTATGGTGCTGGCGGCGAATACTGTGTATACCATGGACTGCCCGAAGAACAAACCAGTCGGTACTAGAGGAGATCAAACCTAAGCTTTCTTTAGAAGCTCAGATGACAAGACTTCGACTTTCATACTTTGGACACATCATGCGAAGAGAGAGATCATTAGAGAAAGACATTATGCTTGGCAAGATAGAAGGTCAACGCAAAAGAGGAAGGCCAGCAATGAGATGGATCGATACAATAACAGCAGCTACGGGTACCAGTCTGTCAACAATGAGCCGCCTGACTGAAGACCGAACACAGTTTAGGATAGCTATCCAGAGGGTCGCCATGAGTCGACTCCGACTCGACGGCACTTAACAACAACAACCGCATTCGGACAAACTGAACACTTTCCACATTTCTTGTGACCTGACTCAGATCGGGAGTATCTACTTGAGGGGTTCGGGAGGTAAGCAGAAACCAACTTGTCCCTGAGATTCTTCCTTCTACTATAGGCAATTGTCAATCTTTGATTCTGAAAGCATAGTAATGTCTGAAGGATATGCCAATATCACCGCATGATCTTGGCTATATTTGCAGACAAACTTGAAAAACGCAGGGTGCAGATGTAATTATCATGAACCTTTTTACTTTTCACCTTTAACAATTCTTGTCTGTCCGAAATATGAGCCCTATGGAAACCCTTCTTAATACAGTCAACAGGGTATCCACATTCCCTGAAACGTAAAGTCATATCTTTTGATTGCAGATCAAATTCGACTAAATCGATGCAGGGCCTACGAAGCCATAAAAATTGCAAAATTGAAATATTTTTCTTGAGACTGCTATTATGAAAGCTGTCATATTGCAGCAGCTTATTCCTATTGGTTGGTTTTCTATAGATAGTTTTACAAAAGCCATAGGGAGATTTAATAATAAGAATATCCAGAAAAGATATCTGGGCCTCATTAAATTGCATTTGAAACTTAAGAATAGAGTCACAAGTGTTCAACCATTTAATAAACTGAGAAAGCTTGGACACATCTCTCCATAAAATAAAAATATCATCGATGTAGCGTTTCCATGTAATAACGTTATCTGCAAAAGGAGAGGAAGAAAGATGATGAAATTCAAACTCTGCCACATTTAAATTAGCCATGTCGGGGGTCATAGCCGCCCACATTGCCGTACCCTTAATCTGTTGATAGAAGCAACCTCCTAAAACAAAATAGTTACAAATCAAAGCTGTTCATGCCAGCTCAACTAGAAACTCAGTCGGCACACTGATAGGACCTGTGTGCAAATTGAGGTTGTGGGCACAACTTCTATTGCTGCATCCTGAGGAATGTTTGTATATAAAGATTCTATATCTAAGGCAACAAGAACAAAATTTGATGTATCTCCATCGAAAGTGTCTAAAAAGTATCTGCTGAATCTTGCACATAGGGTGGGATCAAAGGAACAAAGGGGCGGAGAAAAATATCAATACATTTTGAAAAGGGTTCCAAAATGGAACCTGTCCCAGACACAACTGGCTTTCTTCATCAATGAAATGGTTCAGCTTCCAGGGAGGACTATCTTTGGGAATATTGTCCCCTTTGATGCATTTGAATTCTTCAGCATAAATTTCTTGTTGTATGCAGCATAGGATGGGATTCTCTGCTCAGGAGCATTTATCAACAGAGTAGGGCTTTGTACAGAGATGCCATTGATGACAAGTGCTTGATCTTCTCTCCAATGTCATAAGAACATAAGAAATGCTATACTAGGTCAGACCAAGGTCCATCAAGCCCAGTATCCTGTTTCCAACAGTGGCCAATCCAGGTCACAAGTACCTGGCAGGTTCTTCAAAAGGCACACAGGTTCCATGGTGCTCGTCCCAGGATAATGTCTGATGGAATGAAAGAGCAATGTGAATGGGGTGAGATATGGCTCTTCTGAGTGTTGCCCATCTTGAGAAGCAGTCAAAGCGAGGTGTCCCTAGGTTATCTCCAGGTGCAATGCGAGTGGTGAGGGGCAGTTATTTCTGGATGGATTTCTGAGTCTGTTTCAGTACCCACTAGCTCAAGAGTTCTCTGAAGATGAGGATGTGTGGTCATGTTTTACAGGGAAACCTGGTCCTATCAACCATGTTGTACTGTATGCATTAGTTGGATGCTGGAATGGCTCTTGTAATACGATCTTCTGAGTTCTGGTCAGTGGACACATGGAGGCAAATTCCGAAAGATGCATGCCTGGGCCGTCTGGATGGGGCCAAGTTAGACCTGATTCCACAACCACGGAATCTACATTCACCTGAGATTGCAGAATCGGGCAGATAGACGGCCCGGCATGCACCACATTCTGCGGTACGAGACATCTTCAAGGCTGTCCATTCCCAGTGCACAACACTCTAGCTGCCATGCCGTGTAGTGGCATCCCGTCACCATAGCACTGACAAATCCAGCCGGAAGTACAGCATCACAGGCCTGACAGCAGCACTCGCACACGCTGTTGGGTCATCAGCAGAGACCCACAAGAACAGACCATGCTGGCAGGCTCCTACCTGAGCCATTGCCAGTGGGTGCCGGGTGCTGAAGCCTGCCAATGGTGCAGCGGCCTGCACCTATTCCAACAAGTTGCCGCCCCCTCCCATCCACATACAGCACTCCTTGCACAAATGCTGTGTATGAGCAGGAAGTGCTGGTGGTTGAATCGGAGTTAGGAGCTCAGCACGGCTTGGACATTCGGCCCACACGTCCATCCCCACTATTCGCTGCTCAGAATGCCCCCATAATGTAGCTTTTCTGGTCATGTTGATTTCCAAATGTGTTCAGCTCTGTTGCTCACATATATAGAGAGCCTTCTGATTTGATTATCTGCCTGTCAGTGTAGACATTGACCATGTCTGAATGAATGGTCATTTCACTCAGTATCAGCTCCAGTACCTCCACTGTCAATACTGTTCCACATAATTCCAGCCATGGAATGCTGTTACCATGTTGTAGTGCTAACTTTGCTTTACAAAAGTTGAGTCCCACATGAGGCATGCCTTCTACATCTGTTTCCTTCAGATATGCCACTGTAGCTATTTCATTTTCAGATCTGTCTGAGAAAACACACATCTCTCTGTGGCAGGCAGTTTTAAAAGATGTAGAGACATATGTATGTGGAATGTGGATCTGTCCAAGAATTTGTAGGCAATCTTTTCACACCTCTCATTCTTATCTCTTCTCTTGAGGTAACCCATCAACCCTACAGGCTATTCACTGAGACCTGAGAAATGAAAGTGTCTCCTTTTAGGTCCCAACTTAGTCTGAGGTTACATTGTAGTGAAGGCATATCTATTCTCAAGTTTAAATTCTTTAAGTGTTTAGTATGGTCTTCCGTGGAGAATGCTTTCATCACCTCAGCTACTTAGATATCCATTGCCTAGGTGCAATGAGGCATCTATAGATTCCATGATCTGCATCCTAAAATTATGAGAATGCTTCTTACCAGGACTGGTCCCAGAGTTGGTTCAAGGTGTTGGTGCCCTAGGCAAACTGTAAGCTTTTTGCCCCCTACCCTTCACTGTCAGAATCTATTGTTTAGCTTAAATGCCCTACTCCATCGGAAGCTGCCATCCTAGGTGACTGCCTATTTTGCCTAGTGATTGGGCGGGTTCTGATTTTTCCACCTGCATGATAGTTACAAAATATGGCAGACATCAAATACTTTACCCTAGGAAGTTTTCTTTATACTTCTTATAAAGTACATGGGACCCAAAAAGATTTCAACAAAAGCCCCTTTTTGGAGGAAATCTTTCATCATAAAATGCTGATTTGTGCATGTAAATGGGCTCTTACAAAATTTGGTCATGCCTAAAACTGCATAGTGCAAGAAGGCACAGACCTGTAGAATAAGCATGATCAGGGGAGGAGTTTGGGCAAAGCAGGGGTGGAGATGCAAATTTTTGTACATATTTTATACAATATATGTGTACGCCTGTACTTTACATGCTAACATTTATATCTATTCCCACAAAGGTGTAAATGTCCACACCTTAAATGTAGGTATACCCTAGAGGAGGGACAGAGGAAATGTGATACAGACGTTTAAATACTTTAAACCAAACAAACCTTTTTCAAAGAAGGGGAAGCTGTAAAATTAGAGGGCATAAAATGAAGCTGCAAGGAGGTAAATTTAAAAGCAACATCAGAAAATACTTTTTCATGGAAAGGGTGGTGGATGCCTGGATGCCCTCCTGACGGAGGTGGTAGGAGCAAATACAGAGATGGAATTCAAAATGCCATGGGACAGACACAGTGGATCCCTTTATAGTAAGAAGATAAAATCTTGAAAGAAAAGATGAAATCTCAAAGTTAACTCAAACACATCTCAGTTCTCTTTCTTTTTACATTCTGTTCTTACAGCACCTATGATGTAAGATACAACACCAATTTGTGTTAGCAAGCACCATATGAGCACAAGGGACGCCGGTATCATGCAGGAAATTTTCAAAGTATGAACAAGGCCACCATCACTGTAGGACTGGAATCTGCAACCTTGCTTACAGAATGGGATAGGTGCTCAAGTCACTGCGTTAGAGTATTCAGTGTACATGAGGCTGGTCAAATGAATTGTAAAACGAAACGCAAGGTATGCTTATGTACTGCCTATGCACTCACCTTCTTGGGACTTACCCCTTTAATCTTTACCGCCATTTTCCAGCTTTATCTCTTGAAAGGATTGAGCGCTTGAGCTGGCACAGTATTTGGAGACATTACTTGTCAAGTGATGGCGATTGTGGTGATAATCAACAAGAGTTTCTTTGTGCTGGAAGTACTAGACAGGGCAAAGTACAAATTAAGGGCTGCAACCATGGAGGTGGTTTTATGCTGAAGGAAGTCCTGGGACAAAGATTTTATGAGCCTTGAAATATATTACAGCTATACTGGTGCTCCCTTATTGAACTGCTTCCTAGAATGGCAAGGCCGTGGACCCCCCCCCCCCCTGCGTGCGCACGGCCAGCGTTAACCGTGGTTCGCGGGGGCGGGTCTGTGGCGTGCTGGGCTCCCATTGGCACCCACGGGGCACTGAAGGGTGCGGGAGCCAATGGGAGCCGGGCATCAGTGGGGGGTTGTGGAGGCGTCGCGGCATCCTCCGGCCTTTCCCTCACAGGAGCCGGAGGTGCCGGATGTGTGCGGCGGTTAGAGCAGGGCCACGTGGGTCGCAGACTCACTCGGGGTGGAGGTGAGTGAGGCCGGGCAGCACGTGCTGCGCGGGTGAGGTGCCTGGTTAGGACGGGGTTGCAAGGGCCTACTATACAAACAAAAAAAAAAAAGAAAACCACTTATAAGGAAGGGACAGAACTCCTGGTCGAGGGACAGCAGGGGGTTTCCTAGTAGTCAGCGGGGTGTTGTTGCCTGTGGGGGGATGGGGGGTTTGGGCCGGCGGACCCAAAGGGGGCGGGGGGGCGGCAGGCTGGAGTGCTGCTAGGGGGTGCGAGGGGGGGAGCAGGCGGGCCCGGATAGCCGGGGGTTGCAGGTGGGCAGAGGGAATGGGGGGGCGTAGTGTTGGGCAGTGCGGCGGGCCTGTAATCGGCACAGCGGGGCGCAGGGGTGCTGCGGGCAGAGCGGCCACCCGGGGCAAGAGTCCCTGGAGGGGCGGGGGGTCGAGGGGGGGCTCCATGCTGAGGCGTAGCAGTACGGGGGGGGTCTCTCGGGGGGGCGCAACAGGGGAGAGCGGGCAGGTGGCGCCACCGGTCCCGGGCTCGGCTACAGGCCAGCCGGACAGGGAGGCGGTAGGGCAAGGGCCGCTGCAGGTGCCGGTGGGGGGCTTGGGGGTGGGGGCGGGTCTGTCGTTCGGTGAGGTCCAGGCAATGGGGGGGGTTAGCAGTGGCGATTGGGGGGGATGGCGGGGCCCCATGAGTGGGCCGGGGTTTATCGGCGGGGGCTACTCGCCTAGTTGGGAGCACTGGCAGAGTGGGGGGCAAGGCTCCTCGAGGGCGGACTGGCTGGGGGCGTGGCAGCAGCCCTGAGCCATGGCGGGTGCCGCTGCGCCTTTCCCTTTTTTCTCTCCGCAGGTACCTCCCGGATGGCAGTACACAGGAATCCAGGGGCGGGCCGGAGCATCGCGGGGAGTGGTGGAGAACCAACCACCACATGGAGCAGCGGGAGAGGCGCAGGGCACGGCAAGCGTAGCGCCAGAGTGGCAGGAGGCTGGTGCAGCATCGGTAGTGGCAGCTGGTGTGGCAGGTGAGTCTGACGGGCGGGCGAGTACGGTGGGTGCGTCAACGGGCGGCAAGGGGGGGAGGGAGTCCAGGAAAAAGCAGCGGCATTCGTGCCGCCGGTGTCGGACATCGGGCTCCGGGTCGTCTACGTCCTCGGGGTCTTCGTCGCCTTCCTCTGAATCTGAAGGGAGCAAGGGCAATGGTGGAGGGGGCGAGGCAGGAACGTTAGGTGTGACAGGGGCAGCGCCTACGGTGGCGGCGTTCTCGGAACTTTGGGAAGGCGTGCCGAGAAAATTGAGGCGGAAAGTCCAGACATGGCGGTACGTTGACATTTTTTGGTTGCTTGAGGGTCGTAAGCGTTCCGAGGACAGTAGGAGGAAAAGGAAAGCCGATGAGAAGGTGGGGAGGGTGCGGAGAATTGCGCGTAACGTGATGAACTGGACGCGTGCATTTTTGCGGCTGGCCAGTGTGTGGGGGCGGGTGCATCTGAGCAGTATGGGATGCTGTTGGCTTATGCGGACTCCATCTTGGAGGCCTCTCAGTTGCATGACGGTTGGGCTTGGCTCAACTACGATGAGAAGTTCCGTGACAAGATGGAGGAGAATCGGACACTGTCGTAGGGTACACAGGACATTAATTTATGGCTCACGCAGATGTCAGCCAGGTCAGCTAGCGGGCCGGCTATTGGCCCGAAGGGCGGGGTAGCCGTTGCTTCTGGGGCGCTGCGGCCCTTTCGGGCGGGCGAGTCGGTGGCAGGGCAGAAAGCGACAGGAGGGGGGGCGCCGGGGACGTGTGTTGGCGTTTCAACAAGTCCTCCTGCCCGTTTATGGACTGCAAATTCCGACATGCGTGTTCCGTCTGTAACGGGGGGCATTCCGCCATCAAATGTGTTAAGAGAGGTCCGGTTGGAGCCGGCTTGCCCCCCCCCCAAGCAGTGAAAGCTGGCAGGGGGTTGCCTCGACTCCTATTAGGATTGAGGCGTTGCGGGAGTGGTTGCGGAGGTATCCCCGCAGGAAGGATAGGGTTATATTAGAGGGGGGCTTTGAGGAAGGGTTTCAGATTCCGGCGAAGGGATTGGTGGCGGCGAGCAATGTCCAGAATGCACCTTCGGTGAGACGCTTTGTCAGCGTGGTGAGGGACAAGTTAGCGGTAGAGATCGAATTGGGGAGGGTGGCGGGCCCTTTCGGGGAGCCGCCCTTCGCAGATTTCGTGGTGTCCCCATTGGGGGTCATACCAAAAAGGGAGCCCGGGAAATACCGGCTGATTCATAACTTGTCCTTCCCCAGTGGGGCTTCGGTTAACGATCTGATCCCCAAGGAGCTGTGTGAGGTACGGTATGCATCCTTCGACGTGGCAGTCGATCTCATGCGGAACTGCGGGCGGGGGTACCTGATGGCAAAGGCAGATATCGAATCTGCTTTCCGTCTGTTACCGGTGCACCCTTCGGCGTTCCCGTTGTTAGGGTTTCGTTTTGAGGGCAGCTATTACTTCGATAGGTGCATGCCTATGGGGTGTTCAATCTCCTGTGCACACTTCGAGCGGTTTAGCACATTTCTGCATTGGGCTTTGGTGGATCGGGTTGGGTATGATCAGGTGGTGCATTACCTAGACGATTTTCTGGTCGTCGGGGCTGCATGGACGGGGCAGTGCCAGGCGTTGCTGGACGGTATCGAGCAGCTGGCGCAGGCGTGGGGAGTCCCGTTGGCGGCGGGAAAAACCAAGGGCCCAGCGACACGGATAACCTTTTTAGGGATTGAGCTGGATTCCGTGGAGATGGTGGCACGCCTGCCGGCGGTCAAGATAACGAAACTCCGGGTCCTGGTGGCGAACGTCTTGTGTTCCAAGAGGATGATGTTGCAGGAGATGCAGGCGCTGATCGGGTCTTTGAATTTTGCCTGCAGAGTGATTCCGATGGGTCGGGTGTTCCTGAGACGGCTGGCAGCGGCTACGGCCGGAGTCTCTAAACCGCATCACCGGCTTCGGGTGTCGCAGAGCATTCGGGCGGACATAGCCATTTGGGAGGAGTTCTTGCGGGATTTCAATGGCACTACGGTGCTTAGGGACAGCGAGATCTCCAGTCGGGATTTGCAATTGTATACCGATGCTGCCGGGGGGGCGGGGACTCGGGGTGTACTTTGGGGGCTCCTGGTGCACGGCGGAGTGGCCAATTTCATGGACGGACGCGGGCATCACAGCTAACATAACCTTTTTGGAGTTATTCCCTATCCTTGTGGTGTTGGCATTGTGGCCGGACAGGATTCGCAATCGTCAGATCGTGTGGTGGTGCGACAACGAAGCGGTGGTACAGGTAATAAATAATTACACACCGCGCTGCAAGCAGATGGCGGACTTGATGCGGCAGGTTGTGTTAGCGTGCTTGCGGCTGAATACGGTGGTCCGGGCACGGCATATTCCGGGTTGTACTAACAGAGTCGCTGATGCTCTTTTCCGTTTCAAGTGGGAGCTGTTCCGAACATTGGCGCCAGAGGCAGAAGAGGAGGGGCGGTCTGTCCCCGAGCACTTATGGCAGATTGGCCTCGAGAGATGACTGTGCTCTTGAAGACCTCAGTGTCGGTGGCTACGTGGACGGCTTATCAGCGGGGCTGCGACAGCGTGGTGAATTTCCTGGAGGAGCGAGAATGGCGGAGGGGCCCGCCTCCCGATCAACTTCTGGGTCTGTATGTGTTGGCATCGAAGGCTGCTGGATTATCTCGAGCTACGGTGAGTAGGAATCTGGCGGGGTTCGCATTCTTTGCCAAGGCGGTGGGATGGGGGGCTGTCGGGGGGGATTCCTGACACGTAGACTTCTGCAGGGCTGGGAGCGCGCCTGTCCTTTGCCTCAGGATGGCCGGCAGCCCATTACTCATGATTTGCTCCAACGCTTGTGTGCGGCCTTGCCCCAGGTGGTTTCGTCCGGCTTCGAGGGCGTCCTTTTCCGGGCTGTGTTTTCCGTAGCATTTTTTTGTGCTTTCCGCATAGGTGAATTGATTGCGGAGTCGGAGAGGGCGACTGGAGTGGGCGGCATGCAAGTGCACCATGTGAAGTGGGCGGGGTGCGGGGTCAGCCTCTATCTGGCGCGTTCCAAGATGGACCAGCTGGGGCGGGGCACGTGGGTGCGGTTGGGAGCCCTGAGAGGGGCAGCCACGTGCCTGGTGGAGCTGCTGCAGGCTTACTTGCAGATGCGGCCTGGGGGGGGTAATCTGTTTATCCACGAGGATAGAAGGGTGCTTATGCGGTTTCAGTTTACGGTGGTCCTGCGGCTGGCCTTACAGCATCTCGGAGAGGATGCGGGGTTGTTTGCGCCTTACAGCATCTCGGAGAGGATGCGGGGTTGTTTGCGCTGCACTCCTTTCGTATTAGTGCGGCGGCGGTGGGGTTACCTCAGGGGGAAATTCGACGAATAGGTAGATGGAAGTCGCGGGCCTTTTACAGATACGTGCGCCTGTAAGGGCGGTTGGGGCTGGCTAACTGTGGATCTCTTTGTTTTGCAGAAGTTTTTCCAGAATCATGTCGCTGTTGGGTGATTGGCCACTCTTTCGTGTTCTGGGCCGGTCGGCGAGCAGCGACACGCCCGGTTGGGCGGAACATTGGATTGGATGCATTAGGGGTGACCGTCTCATGGCTGGGTGAGCGCGGGCTGAGATGGATTCAGCTCTTGCCTTTGCTGCGGCACCACGAGCGGTTGAGAGGGACACCGGACGCCGTGTTGATACACTTGGGTGGCAACGACCTGGTGTCCTGGACCTGCCGGCAGTTGATTCGGACTGTCATTAAGGACTTGGGAACGATACTGGCGATGTTCACTGGTGTATTTCTGCTTTGGTCAGATATCATTCCAAGGCCAGCTTGCAAGGCTCAGCGGCGGTGGTCGAGAGGTTTGACGAAGATTAATCGCCAAATAGGCAGATGGGTGGGGAAGCGGGGGGGTGCAATATTTTGCACTCCTGGGCCGACGTGGAGTGTGCTCGCTTGTATAGGGCGGATGGGGTGCATCTATCCCCGGTGGGGATGGATTTGCTCCTTAATGATTGGCAAGAGGCTTTGGAAAGTATGCTGACAGGGAAGGTCACTGGTCGCAGCTTAGCCGGGGGGGGGCGGCTCAGGTCGGTAGGGGCCTGAGCTGGTGGCGGGATCCCGGAGGTTTCCGGGGTCTGGAGCCGGAGCCAAGCAGTAGGGTGGGGGTGGGGTACCCCCGACCCGGACAGTCCCTCAGGCTTTTGCTAATAATATGGCGAAGTCGGAAGAGGGAGGCTAGGCAATTTGCCGGGGCCTGGACACGGAGGAAGCGGAAGCGGCGTCACTTTGCTACCCACATGGCTGGTGAGAGTTCGCTCTGCTGGGGGGTAAAGTTAATGTGTAAAGTTAATGTTTGGATGGTTGATGGTTATTGTTAAGGGCTAATAAAGCTGCGACCAGTTGAATTCCCAATAAGTATTGTGTATTATTGTTAATAATTGTCGGGGAGGGGGGTTTGCAGAAGGGAGGCAGCGGACCAGTCCGCCATACCCGGTTATGGCAAGGCCGCGGGCCCCCCCACGTGCGTGCGGCTGGCATTAACCGGGGGGGCGGCCGGTCACGTGCCCCTGTGGGCTCTGGCCTCGTGGTTCGCGGGGGCGGGTCTGCGGCGTGCTGGGCTCCCATTAGCACCCGCGGGGCACTGAAGGGTGCGGGAGCCAATGGGAGAAATGGGAGCCGGGCGTCAGTGGGGGGTTGTGGAGGCATCGCGGCGTCCTCCGACCTTTCCCTCGCAGGAGCCGGAGGTGCCGGACGTCCCGCCCACCTGCCCCTTTTCTAGGGCATGAGTGTCGGTTTGGGTATTAGTGGGGTGTTGCAGCTGGGGGGGGGGTGGCGGGATCCCAGAGATTTCCGGGGTCCGGAGCCGGAGCCAAGCAGTAGGGCGGGGGTGGGGTACCCCCGACCCGGACAGTCCCTCAGGCTTTTGCTAATAATATGGCGAAGTCGGAAGAGGGAGGCTAGGCAATTTGCCGGGGCCTGGACACGGAGGAAGCGGAAGCGGCGTCACTTTGCTACCCACATGGCTGGTGAGAATTCACTCTTCTGGGGGGGGGGATAAAGTTAATGTGTAAAGTTAATGTTTGGATGGTTGATGGTTATTGTTAAGGGCTAATAAAGCTGCGACCAGTTGAATTCCCAATAAGTGTTGTGTATTATTGTTAATAATTGCCGGGGAGGGGGGGGTTTTGGAGGGGAGGCGGCGGACCAGTCCGCCATACCCGGTTATGATAAAAAGGAACATGGTGCTTGTATCTGACACACCTTTTCAAAAAAATCACCTCTGTATTATTGATATAAGGTGGCAAAAAAGGGAACTGCAACTGTAGAGGCGCAGCACACGTCTGCAGCAAAACTCATAATTTTTTTTTAATACATTAAAGAGTCAGAACATTCTGTTCAGAGAACTTTGGCAGTGATCTGTTAATATATTGAAAAGCCTTTGCACCTCTTTGCCAGGAAAGACATTCATGCAGCCATTCGGGAGAGAGCAATAAACTTCGGCAAGGTCCTACCTTCTATGAATGTGGGGATCCCCTCAGACACTGAACTTGCAATCCCATGATTGCTCCACAAAGACACTACCCACTCAGAATGGCTTTCCAAAAACAAAAGGATATTTAGCAATCAGATTCTTTAAGACTAGAAACTAATACCTTTTTTAAATTCTTGCCCAACTTTATTCCTGCCTGTTTGTCTCTCTCCCTGAGCTGTTACAATGCATCTTTCCCAGGCTCTTTATTCCTTTTATTGTAGCATATGTACAGTACACATTATAGAAAACGCTCTGAAAAGTCCATAACATCTGCATGCCTGTTGACAGGTCAGAAGTTCATGAAATGTGACTTTTCACCTGAAATGGAAAAAGACTGGAACGGGTACAGTATCATAAACTACTTTTGTAGTTGTGAAGGAACTTCTTGATAAAGGTCAGCTCTATCTATTCAGTGAATGCCATAAATTTAATTTCCATGAACCTCAGCTAGTTACAAGAAACAAAAAAAAACAATAGCAAACATAAAACATAACAATCAAGATAGAAAACCGAAACAAAACAAAGTCATGAGCTTCAATGTAACCCAACCTTCCAAAAAGGCAAACCCGCATATATCATACTAAACCAAACAACATTAACCAAAAGTTTCCACAGAAAGCAGGAACTTAATCTTCTTACGATAAGACAGGATATTTGATTCCTCTTTCAACCCCTGGAGAGAAAAATTCATAGAGTAGGATCTGCCACCAAGTGGGTGCAGGCTGGAGCGGAAGTCAACTTGTCTCTAAGAAAGGAAGGTACCTCCAGCAGTTTTCTCTCCTTCTGCCGCATCCTTCAAACCCCCCCCCCCCCCCCCCCCACCCCCCGACCTCCTGACTATAGCCCATGAACCAAAACATAAAACTTAAGTAACTAAGATAGGGGCTTTACCATGTGGACACAAAAAATTAAAGCAAAATTTTGAATGCAAAATGATAAATAACTGGAAGCCAGTAAAACACTAAAAGATAAGATAAGCATGTGTGCACTTGAGTCAATGCTAATTCCTGGTGACCCAACAGCCCCTGGGTTTTCTTAGCAAAGTGTGACCAGAAGTAGATTGTTGGGCCTTTTGTCTGAGGCAATAGAAGGTAAAGTGGCTTCTCAAGGCCACAAGGAGTGCTAGTGGGAATCAAACCCTGGCCTCTTGATTACCAAATAACTGCACTAACCACTAGGCTACTCCTCCACCACTGCTAAGGGAGACCAAAACTGGTCTCTCCTTAGTCACAGTCACCTAGAGAGCCGGCCCTCTAGGGGTACCCATTGCCACTGCTGTTGCCCCTCTGCAGGACTAACAGTGGTGGCAATAACTGCAAATGGCCCTGCGGAGCTTACCTTCAAGCTTCAGTACCATGGGCCTGTTTGCTTCCACCCCTCTCTGACTTTCAATGCAAACTTCCTGTCTGCATGGGAAGTTGGCATCGGATGTCAGAGAGTGGTGGAAGCAAACGGTCCCATGGGGCTGAAGCTTGAAGGTAAGCTCCGCAGGGCCATTTGCAGTTATTGCCACTGCTGTCAGTTCCAGGGGATTGAGCTTGGCCTAAAAACACACCATTACAGTAGTCCAGACATGATGAAACCATAGTCTGACCACAACATGAAAATCATTAAAAGAGAAATAAAAATATAATTAGACTGGGAGATCTGTTCTGTGTTCACAGATGAAGAATCAGGAACAGGACCTCAGAAAACACCCACAAACAGAACAGAAGCAAGGGGCACATTGAACAATTTTCAGAAGACTGTGTTCATGAGAAACTAGCTAAACTTAAAGTAGACAAAATGATGGGACCAGATGGGATACACCCAAGAATACTGAGGGAACGGAGACGTTCCAGCAGATACACTGACTGACCTTTTCAATGCTTCTTTGGAGTCGGGAGTGGTGCCAGAGGACTGGAGAGAGGCACATGTGATCTATTTACACAAAAGTGGAAGTAAGGATGAGGTTTATTTAGACAGTCTTGTACACCACCTTATCCTTCAATAAAAGTGGTCACAGCACAATTGGGGGATACATTTAACATGAGACACATACACAGAGAACATGGGCAATGGAGGGTTAAGTGGCTTGCCCAAGACCACAAGGAGCACCTGTGGGACTAGAAACCCGTCCTTCTGGCCCAAGGTTGCTGTCTTCTAGTGGGATTTGAACCCCTGACCTTCTGGCCTGAAATACATTGCCCCAACCACTAGGCCACTCCTGAAGTACATTGCCCCAACCACTAGACCACTCCACTGTAGGTTGAAAACTACAGGCTGGTTAGTCTAACCTCTGTGGTGAGTAAACTATAGGAAACACTGCTGAAAGAGAAAATAGTGAGGTTTCTGGAGTCCAATGGATTATGGGAGCGGAGGCAGTATGGATTCACCAGAGGCAGGTCTTGTCATATAAATCTGACTGGCAGACCAGGGAGTTGAAGCGAGGGAGAGCCCTAGACGTGGTGTACTTGGATTTCAGTAAAGCCTTTGACACCGTTCCGCATAGGCGACTTATAAACAAACTGAGCACCCTAAGGATGGACCCTAAAGTTACTGATTGGGTTAGAAATTGGTTGCGTGGGAGGTGATAAAGGGTACAGGTAAATGGCGCTCACCCTGAGGAGAAGGAGGTTACCAGTGGTGTGCTTCATGGATCTGTCCTTGCTCCAATTCTTTTTAACATCTTTTTTAGTGATATTGCAGAAGGGCTGTCGGATAAGGTTTGCCTCTTTGCAGATGATACCAAAATCTGCAATGCAGTAGACACCCAGGAAGGATTAGATAACATGAGAAAGGATCTAGTAAGCTTGAAGAATGGTTGAAAATTTGGCAGCTGAGATTTAATGCAAAAAAATGCAGGGTCATGCATTTGCGTTGCAAAAATCTAAAGAAGCGGTACAGTGTAGGGGGTGAAGTATTTTTGTCCACAAAAGAAGAGTGGGACTTGGGCATGATTGTGTCTGACAATCTTAAAGTAGCTAATCAGGTAGAAAAGGTGACAGCAAAAGTAGAAGGAGGCTTGGGTGCATAGGGAGAGGAATGGCCAGCAGAAAAAAGGAGGTGATAAGACTCTATGTAAGTCTTTGGTGCAACTTCATTTGGAGTATTGTGTGCAATTCTGGAGACCGCACCTACAAAAGGATATAAACAGGTTGGAGTCGGTGCAGAGGATGGCTACTAAAATGGTTAGTGGTACTACGACATACATCGGGGAAAATCTGAATCGTCTGGCCAAAACATTTCTCATGACGACATTTAAAATAAAGACGTAAAACCATTTCTTTGTCTTTCTCTAACAAAAAAGTTACCAAAAGTGTAGCACAAACAGGAATTTCCTCAGCAGAGGTCTCTAAAAAGAGAGATAAATCTAAGCTCTGCGCAGTTAATTGATCAATTTCCCCAGTAGCACCACCACCTGTCTCCGTATCTAATGCACAAGGTTCTCTGACACCAGAAGGCAAGTAATACAATTTAGATAAAACTATCGAATCCAGGTCAGGAACTTTTAATATATCCTTCAAATATTTAATAAGTAATATATTCGGAGAGAGGTAGTGAGTTCGGGGGAAATTTAAGAAACGGAGATTCCTCACTCGAAGAGCATTTTCAAGAATTTCATCATGACGATGTAGCAACAGGGAGTCCTGAACAGACGATGCCAAAACACCCTGAATTGATGCAATTTGATCATCTATTTTAACCCTGGAAGTCTCAAAAATTCCCAATCTATGCTGACAATCAGCCAGAGTAGTCACAGTCTCCTGAGTGAACTTAGATAACTTCATCAAGGAAGACTTCAACGAAAGTTCAGTTCTGGAGACAATCTGCCATATATCCTGAAGTGATACATCCTTCGGGGTCTTAAGATCTTCAATGGTAGAAGAAAATTCAAAGGGAGCAGGTAATGAAGCAGCAACTGATTTCAACCTTAAAAAGGAATCAGGCAATTTTACAGAGTCGGGTGAGTTTCCTTCCACCAAACTATGAGGGGGAACTTCGCCCGCTATTAACAACTCATTGTTGGGAGGGGAGATAACCCTACGCGGATCCGGAGACATATCTGCAGATACAGAACTAGCGGAAAGAAAAGATTCTGACAATAATTTCTCAGCAGGGGAAGATGCCATAGTCTTGAGATGACTGTCCATAGGGCCAACCACCTTAATCGCCTTACCAGCAGACAAAGAAGATGAAGGAAGTTTCTTCTTGCGTTTCCCCATTACAAATCAAAAAAATGTTACCAGGAAATGCTCCTTCGTGCGCCGAAGGGGGGCCTAAGGGGGCAGACCTGCCCCTTAGAACACGCCCCTTCGGAGCACGCACCCACGAGCACGCGCCCGCGGTGCGCGTCCCGCGGTGGGGGCTGGATTTTATAGCCCGCTCGGCTGACGTGCTTCTCAGTGCTCACCAGAAACAGAGCAGCGATTCCACAGAAAGTTCAGGCAGAGAATGTAAAAGGTAAAGCACACACTCAGAGTGCTGCGGTGGGGGCTGGATTTTATAGCCCGCTCGGCTCACGTGCTTCTCAGTGCTCACCAGAAACAGAGCAGCGATTCCACAGAAAGTTCAGGCAGAGAATGTAAAAGGTAAAGCACACACTCCCCCGATGTATGTCGTAGTACACAATTGAAGAGAAAAGCTTTTTTAGCGCTTCGCCCTCGGGTTTTGGCTCTTGGGGCTTCTTTTTTGTTAAAATATCCTTGTAAATGTGTTATAGTTTTATGGGGCAAGTCATATATTTTCTTGGATTCTTCTCAGTTGGAGACTTTCCTACAGGGAACGAGTGTGAAGTACTTCTGCTTTTGATTTGTTTCTAGTTCTTGTTTAGTATTTGGGGTTTGTTTAAATTGATTCCACTTTGTTGGGTAATGGCTTTTCTATAGTGTTCCACACTCCATATTGTGGGCTGGGAGGTTTTTTTTTGTCATTTACTGTATTCGATTTGTCTATCTTTTTCTTGTATTTCCTTGATTTTCTCTCAATAAAGAGGATTTGAAAATTAAAAAAAAAATGGTTAATGGTCTTCGTTATAAAGTATATGAGGACAGACTTAAGGATCTTAATATGTATACTTTAGAGGAAAGGTGGTATAGAGGAGATATGATAGGTATGTTTAAATACCTACATGGCATGAATGCATAGGATGAGAGCCTCTTTCGATTGAAAGCAAGCTCTGCTACGAGGGGACAAAGGAAAAGAGTAATATGCGGAAATATTTTTTTATGGAAAGAGTGGTAGATGCGTGGAATAGTCTCCCAATGGAAGTGGTAGAAATGAGGACAGTATCTGAATTCAAAAAAGCATGGGCCAAACACAGAGGCTCTCTAAAGGAATAAAGGGGACTTTTGTTGTAGTTGATATAGAAGGGCAGACTAGATAGGCCATGTGGTCTTTTTCTGCAGTCATGTTTCTATGTTTAATCAAGTTCCTACCATGACATACAGTTTTTCAGAAAGATAGCAGCATTGAATTCAGAATCATAATCCTTGACTGAACACTGTCCACATACATCCTAAAAAAAGAAACCTAGTTCAGCTAAAACCAAACATACTGGCTGGAGGTAAATGCTGAACAAAACTGGGGACACTAGTCACCATGTGACATTTGCACTACTGCCCTGTTTACTAGTGTGCTAAAATTTTGCAGTCACTGCACCTTAATTGCCAAAATTAATGCAAGATAACAGCAGAACTCTTGGGTGTGCTTCCAGCAACTTCCTATTGGTAACCATTTATTAATTGCATTGCAGATAACTCAAAGTTAGCTACACTTATTCAGTAGTGTTAATTGTGCCATGCTATATGACACTGTAACAGTTAATGCTAACTACAACATCTATGTTAGCTGATAATGGAGTGACCATGCAGCTGAGGAGGACATTTATTAAATCACATCGCTGTTAACGTGGCAGATAACTGTTAATACAGTGTGCTTGCCAAGCGCTAACATGAGGCAAATGCAGATAGTTCGTAAAATCGCTGCACGCTCTGCAGAATGTGTGTTAGCTGTCTGCGTGGGTGGGGTGAGGGCAGAGAGTGGGTGTGTCTGCAGCATGCAGTTACCATGGGGATTCCTAGTGCTCGCTCATCGTTAGATTTTCAGAGAGTGCATGTGCAACTAACATCACCTCAATGGGTAGCATTAGCTGCAACCAAGCTGCTGTCAGCTGTGTTCTATGCAGTTTTGCTGCAGCAACTGCTGGGGGAATGCTGTACATGCCCCCAACAGATACCACATGACTTTTGCAGCGAATGGGATGCTATTTGCATGAAAATGTCACTTTAGCTGCACAAGCCTAACACGGTTTAGTAAATATGCCCCTTAGTAAACAGGTCCCTTACTGTTGTAATCTATTCTCTCCTTAACTACTACTACTAATAATAATAATCATTTGTATAGCACTACAAGGCGTACACAGAGCTGTACATAGAGATGTAAGACAGTGCCTGCTCATCAGAGCTTACAATCTAATCAAGACAAAACACATAACAAAACTGGGGACTGAAGTAAGATACACATATGTAGTGGACAAGAGAGTGAGGAGCATCAGGATCCAAAAACGGCCTCAAAAATGAATAAATCATAAGAAATAAAAACTTAAACATCTGGTGCAAATGCTAGAAGTCTAAAAAATAAAATGGGAGAGTTAGAATATATAGCACTAAATGAGAGGTTAGATATGATTGGAATCTCAGAGACATGGTGGAAGGAGGACAACCAGTGGGACACTGTGATACCTGGGTACGAACTATATCGTAATGATAGAGCTGATCAAACTGCTGGAGGGGTTGCGCTCTATGTTAGAGAGGGCATTGAGTCAGAAAGGATTAAAGTTTTGCAGGAAACAAAATTTTCTGTAGAATCTCTATGAATTGAAATTCCATGTAAGAAGGGGAAGGCGATGGCAGTGGGGGTGTACTATCGACCGCCTGGCCAGAATGAACAAATGGATGATGAAGTGCTCAAAGAAATCAAGGAAGCTAACAAACGTTACAACACAGTAATAATAATGGGTGATTTCAATTACCCCGGTATCGACTGGGTCAGTGTCACGGCAGGACATGCTAGGGAGATAAAGTTCCTAGATGAAATAAATGACTGCTTCTTGGAGCAGCTGGTTCATGAGCCGACCATAGGGAAAGCCATATTGGACCTAGTCCTTAGTGGAACACAAGATCTGGTGCAAAAGATAAGGGTGTTGGGGCCACTTGGCAATAGTGATCATAGCATGATCGCGTTTGATTTAATTAGTAGAGGAGGAATGGTAAGGAAATCCACAGTAGTACCTTTTAACTTTTGAAAGGGAGACTATGATAAAATGAGCAAAATAGTTAAGAAAAAATTAAAAGGAGCAGTTGCAAAGGTTAAAGACTTACACCAAGCTTGGGTGTTATTTAAAAATACTATCTTGGAAACCCAGATCAGCTGTATTTCATGCATTAAGAAAAGTGGAAGGAAGTCCAAAAAACTGCCAGCATGGTTTCAAAGTGAGGTCAGAGAGGCTGTTGTTGCCAAAAAAGCATCTTTCAGGAAATGGAAAAAAAAGCCAAATGATGAAAACTGGAAACAGCACAAGCACTGGCAAGTTAAATGCAAAGCATTGATAAGGCAGGCAAAGCGAGAATTTGAGAAGAAACTTGCTATGGAAGCAAAAATGTGAAATAAAGACTTTTTCAAGTACATTCATAGCAAAAAACCTGTGAGAGAGTCAATTGGACCGTTAGATGATAGAGGAGTAAAAGGGGCAGTAAGAGGGGACAAGGCTATAGCGGAGAGACTGAATGAATTCTTTGCTTCGGTCTTTACAGAGGAAGATGTAGGGATGTTAACCATGACTGAAGTGGTATTTAAAGGTGATACTGCAGAAGAATTTAAAGAAATATCACTACACCGGAAAGATGTAATACAACTATTTCATAAACTGAAGAGTAGCAAACCACCTGGCCCGGATGGTATACATCCAAGGGTGTTGAAAGAACTGAAATATGAGATTGCAGACCTGCTATTAGTAATCTGTGAACCTTCATTAAAATCATCTGTAATACCTGAAGATTGGAGGATCGCCAATGTAACGCCAATTTTTAAAAAGAGTTCCAGGGGTGATCTGGGAAACTACAGACCGGTGAGCCAGACATCAGTACTGAAAAAAATGGTGGAAACCATCAAAAAGAACAAAATTACTCAGCATGTAGATAGTCATGGCCTATGGGAGACAGCCAACATTGCTTTAGACAAGAAAGATCTTGTCTTACTAATCTGTTATGTTTTTTTGAAGGTGTGAATAAACAGGTAGACAAAGGTGAGTCGGTTGATATAATGTATATGGACTTTCAGAAAGCCTTTGACAAGGTCCCTCATGAGAGACTTTTGGCAAAATTAAAAACTCATGGGATAGGAGGCAGTGTACTATTATGGATCAGGAACTGGTTAAAAGATAGAAAACAGAGGATAGGGCTAAATGGCCAATTTTCCCAATGGAAAAAGGTGAATAGAGGAGTACCCCAGGGATCTGTACTGGGGCTGCTGCTCTTTGACATATTCATAAATGACCTGGATAAGGAAATAATGAGTGAGGTTATCAAATTTGCAGATGACACAAAATTATTTAAAGTTGTTAAAACCCAAGAGGATTATGGAAAATTGCAGGAGGATCTTGATAAATTGGAAGACTGGGCATCCAAATGGCAGTTGAAATTTAATGTGGACAAGTGCAACGTTATGCACCTAGGAAAGAACAACCCAAACTATGATTACACGATGCAAGGTTCCACATTGGGAATCACCACCCAAGAAAAAGATTTAGGAGTCATCGTGGATAACATGTTGAAACCCTCCGCCCAGTGTGCAGCAGCGGCCAAGAGAGCAAATAGAATGCTAGGTATCATAAGGAAAGGAATGGAAAATAAAACAAAGGATATTATAATGCCTCTGTATCGTTCCATGGTGAGACCGCACCTTGAGTATTGTGTGCAATTTTGGTCGCCGTATCTTAAAAAGGATATAGCGTTTTTAGAAAAGGTACAGAGAAGAGCCACCAAAATGGTAAAGGGGATGGAAGGCTACTCCTATGAAGAGAGGTTACAAAGATTAGGGCTCTTCAACCTGGAAAAGAGAAGGCTGAGGGGAGATATGATAGAGGTCTATAAATTAATGAATGGAGTGGAACGGGTAAACGTAGATCGATTGTTTACGTTATCAGAATATAGAAAGACTAGGGTTCATGCAATGAAGCTACAGGGTAAACTATTTAAGACAAGTAAGATAAAAAAAAATTTTCACTCAATGTGTAATGAAACTCTGGAATTTGTTACCGGAGTATGTAGTAAAGGCTATTAGTGTAGCTGGGTTTAAAAAAGGTTTGGACAAGTTCCTGGAGGAAAGGTCCATAAACCATTATTAAAAAGGGACCCAGGATATCAATGCGTGACCCAATACAAGCATTGTGGAATCTCTGTCTTTTGGGGAAACTGCTAGGTGTGTATGATCTAGATTGGTCACTGTTGGAAACAGGATACTGGGCTTGATGGACCTTGGTCTGACCCAGTATGGCATATCTTATGTTCTTATGTTCTTATGGTGCAGTTTAAGGGAAAGAATCATACATTTCACGATCTGCTCAGCAAGGAGTTTAAAGCAAGAAAATCCGAAAACAAACCCCATCCGAGTTGTATAAACTGGATGATGAGCACTACAAAAGATAAAGAGCTGAATGAGGCAGATTTATCTCAGCCCTTCCAATATCCTCTGCCCTCCACCTCTGTCCCCTGAGTCACATTAAGTAGTTCAGCCTGTCACTTAAAATTTCTGTGCCAATATTTAATTAATGTTTTTTTATGAAGGGTGTTATGGGACAGAAGCAACTAAAAATAGTAATTGGAAGTGCTTATGTTGTGAAAACTATAAAATACCATATATAAAACTGGCATAGTCAGATGGTTATATCATGCAGAGAGTGTTATTCACAAGGTGCCCTTCACTCAGTGTCTTTTTGCTTTTCTCTCAGACTGGGTGGGGAAGTTTTATATTTTAGTAATAACTTGGACCTTTCAAAGCTCCCAGTATTTATATGCCTTGCACATTCTCATTAGCTAGCTTCTATGGGACAAAAAGAACTGCTTGCAAAAGATGAACATTCTGCACACACTAATTCAAAAATTTGCACTTTTTTGGAAATTGTTTTTCTGTTTTGTGTTTTAAATTAAGTTTCACTCCAAAACAACATGCTTGGTTAAGGTGACAAGAAAAGCATGCAGAATTATGCAGAATTCAGACCTTAGGGCACAGAAATTTTAATTTTGTTTGCAGAATTCCAGCAGGAGTATCATATGGAGCAATTTAATGATGGCAAACTGTCTGCTATTGGCAAAGATTTTGTTATTGCCTTTGTTCTTAAGAGACTTAGGAGATCATTTTAAAAGCTGCTTTACGTGCAAATAGCGGACTTCTCATATGTCCATTGGCCAAATGTATAAATCACGATTTCAGAAAGCTGCTGTTTACACGTTGAAATGATCGGGGCGCAGAGATTTCAAGGGGCATGGTTTCCCCATCTTACAATAGGAAGACACAGATATTCAAGCAAAACACCATCAAGTTTTGTACCAGCTCAGAGACATTTTAACAAAGTGCTCGTTTCAGTCAGCACTTTGCAAGAAGGATTGGAGACATTATTCTCCAGAATCCCATATTTTTTAATTCCACCTCCAAATTTTAAAAAAGTGACTATGAATTCAGTAGTTGATTGGAGGCACTTGCATGAATAGATTTGTAAAATGGCCCCACCTCATATAAGTGCCAACACTTCTACATGGAAGCTGTTAAGTTGATGCTGCTCTTTTAGTGCATGTGTATATTTGCAAAATGTCTGCTCCCGTCGTATGTGCCAGCAAATACATGTGTGCTCTGCATGTCTTTGTACATCTTTACAAAAGGTTCTGTGTTCAGCAGGACCTTTTGTAAAATACAGGGGAAACAGCATATCACAACCGGACATCTCAATTAAAATTTCTACAAGCAATCTAAAATGGGGCTTTTACTATATTGATGTGATAGATTCAATTGGGGAGGGCATATATATAGCGGCAGCAGCCAGAGTGATTAAAGAGCCTGGCCCTTGCTGCGTTAAACTACCCTTGGATATTTCAGTGCTGGGGCCATCTCAGGCTAGTAGCACTGAATATCCAGTATGCCCAGATAGCGTTTTAGCTATCGTCAGCAGCGATATTCAGCCGCTGGACAGATAGCTCAGCCAGCTAAAGTTAAGCATGTTTTTTTATCCTAATTTTCGTTTGTTTGCGTCAACTGGTTAGCCCTTGGTTCTGCTCCCGCTTCACCCCTGAGACACCCCGATACTAAGCAGTTAGCATTGGGGCATTCAGCTGGGCTAAGAGGTGATATTCAGCGGCACAAACTGGGTATGTGTCACCGAATATTTGACTCGAGTGGATTAATGCAGTTAGCAGGACTGCTAATTGCATTAATCCCCCTGTATTAATAATTCTGTAATAAATAAAAATAAAACATAAATTTAAAAAGCTAAATGGTTTAAATTCCTAGATCAAAAATCATGAGAAAATATTGCTCCTTTGATTTGCCCACAAAAAAGTATGATTTTAAAACTATTTGACGAATGCTTGAAATAACCAAGAAAAACCCAAAAAATTGGTAGGTCAAAAATACGTAACACAAATGAAAGACTTTCAAAAATACGTGGGTAATAGAATATATAATTAAAGATTAATCATGTAGAAAAATATATTTAAGTACTCATCTCCACAATGTAGCGCTTGAGTAGATATTTTTTGTTATGATCTTGGGAGTTTCCTGAAACCTGAAGCAGAACCTGGTTTAATTAGGGTTGGAAACATGTCACATCATATGGAGCTTCCTTCGCAACTATATTTTCCTTCTGCTCAAGCACTACATTGTGGACATAAGTACTTATATATATTTTTCTACATGATTAATGTTTACAATAATAAAAATGATTAAAATGGAGATTAGTCAGTAGAGAGTGGTTTTATTTCCATCCTTTTGTCAAATATCTCTGACCATCTTTAATCATCTATTCTATTACCCACTTTTTTTGGAGGTCTTTCATTTGTGTTGTGTTGTAGAATGCTTGAAATAAGCATTTTAATATAGTAATATAAAGCTTCAGAGGGCAATCTTGCAAGGTTTTACTGCAGTTAAATATGTGTCTACCCATAGAAAATAGCATTTGAAAACAGCCCCTTCACCAGTGCAGGTGAAACAGTCTGCTTACTTTTACCTGCAGAGAAAGGTGAGTGGGAGTCAAAGTTTAATACCCCACCAGTTTGCATAGTCAAAAAGAAACCGCAGGGAATTTCCCTGTGGACCTGTAACCTCCCCAGGCAGTTTTAAAATTACCCACTGAAAGTTGTTAACATATGTTTGTTCAGTATTAACTAACTATATAAAAGGTTCTGAGTACTTCTACAGAAGGAGATACTACATTCATGTACAGTAAGACAGTGTTGACATTAGAAATGGTGGAGATATTAGAAGTGATAAAGTAGAGATTTTACTGATCTGCATTTAGTTCATGGCTTTCCTAACAGGGGCTCTACAGATCAACCAACAGTAAGGATTTGATGGTTTATTTTATTAAATTGCTAGCTCTCTGACTGGGAGCTCTTAAAAGGGTTTTTGTATATTTTTAAAACAAGGTTGCTTTCTTTTTGGTGCTTCAGTGGAACTTTCCTTGAGCAGAGTAGGTTGTTGAACTCTGGTAACCTCTTCAGCTTTGGGAACTGCTAACACCTAATCAGGAGTTAGTGGGCCTGATTACCTTACCTGAGGCCTGCATAAAAGGCTCCAGTGCCCTGCCCTGTTGAGGCTTTCCTAACAGGGGCTCTACAGATCAACCAACAGTAAGGATTTGAGGGTTTATTTTATTAAATTACTAGCTCTCTGACTGGGAGCTCTTAAAAAGTTTTTTGCATATTTTTAAAGAAAGGTTACTTTCTTTTTGGTGCTTTAGTGAAACTTTCCTTGAGCAGAGTAGGTTGTTGAACTCTGGTAACCTCCTCAACTTTGGGAACTGCTAACACCTAATCAGGTGCTAGTTCCCTCCCTACCCACCCCGACTCCCACCCACCCCTAGTGAGCAGTCTTGCTTTATAGGGCACCTCCCCATTTAACAAAGCACAGAGAATTGGACCAGCACATTTTGAATATAATTAAAGAGATTTAACTGCTTTTTCTCTGAAAGGATAGCTGGGAAACCGGCTGGTACTTGGTAGATCTCTCTCTTTTTCTTTAACAGATACCTAAGCTCCACGAACAGAACAATGGCTGGGAAAAATCGTATCGCTAAACCTGTTGCCCCCATTACAGCTTCTGCCTTGATCCAGACATAGGTCCTAATGCCAGTTGAAGGACCGGTTCCATGTGCAGGGTGCCTGCATGCTGAAGCTCTGAGGAAACAAGTGGAGGAACTCAGAGAGGAGGTGGCGAGGCTGAGGAGCATTCAAGACAGTGAAAAGTACATTGATGAGATGCTTCTTGCAGCAACCAAGCTCTCCAGCAGAGGAGAAGATGGGTGCCAACAGAATGTCGATGATTGGACACAAGTCACCAGGGCCTGAAAAATCACCAATCCAACTTCTCCAGCCCTTGAATTGAAGAACCATTATGCAGCCCTGGAAGTGGAGGAGCTGAAAGCATCCCTGGAAAGGGAAGAACCAGAGCTCAAGTACCCCAAAGTTTCAGAATCAGTGACCACAAGGAAACGAAGGGTAGTGATGGTTGGAGACTCTCTTCTGAGGGGTACTGAGGCATCTATCTGCTGACCAGACTTGATGTCCAGAGAGGTATGCTGTCTGCCTGGTGCCAAAATCCAAGATGTTACGGAGAGTTTGCCGAGACTCATCAAGCCCACTGACTATTACCCAGTGTTGCTAATCCATGTTGGAACAAATGATACTGCCAGGTATACCTCAGAAAATATCAAAAGTGACTTCATGGCTCTGGGACAGAGGGTGAAGCAGTTAGGTGCACAAGTGGTGTTCTTTCAATCCTACCTGTTGAGGGTAAAGGCCAAGGCAGAGAGGCTCGCATCCTGAAGATGAATGCATGGCTGTGTGGATGGTATCATTGAGAGCGTTTTGGTTTCCTAGACCATGGGACGCTGTTTCAAAGGTTGCAGAGCAGAGATGGCATCCATCTGTCCAAGAAAGGTCAACGCGTCTTCGGTAGTAGACTGGCTAATCTACTGAAGAGGGCTTTAAACTAGATTTGTTGGGGATGGGTGAGGAAAGCCCCCAGGTAGGTGAAAGCCCCCAGGTACGTGATACATTAAATACCTTTATGGAAATGGGTAACAGGGGTAACATATGGAAAGCAGTGTATATAAATGCCTGTAGCATGGGAAATAAGATCCCTGATGTTGAAGCTTTGGTGGGAGTGGCTGACTTGGATTTAGTGGCAGTTACAGAAACATGGTTCACAGAAAACCATGATTGGGATGTAACTATACCTGGCTATACTTTATTCAGAAAGGACAGGGTAGGAAGAAGGGGAGGAGGAGTGGCACTATATGTAAAAACTACTATTAGGCATTGTGGGTTAAACTAGAAAGAGGGAAAGAGAACTCTATTTGCATTGGTGTGATATACAGATCTCCCTCACAAGAAGAAGAGGTGGACAGAGAGTTAATTGAAGACATACGCAGCATTGCTAGGAAAGGGAAAGTGCTACTGATAGGAGATTTCAATATGCCAGATGTTGATTGGCACATTCCTGCTGCAGTATCATCTAGAAGTAAGGAGATCCTGGATTCTCTACAGGGAGAACTATTCAGGCAATAGGTAACAGACCCCACACGTGAAGGGGCCATACTGGACTTGGTGCTTACCAATGGTGAAAGGTTTTCTGATGTTGTAGTGGGAGGTCATTTTGCATCCAGTGATCACCAGATGGTGTGGTTCAGTATTAGGACTAGGGCTGTTAGAATCCATTGAAAGGTGAGGATCTTAGACTTTAGGAAGACTAACTTTGCGAAGATGGGCCAATACCTCAGGGAGTCGATAGTGGGATGGGAACAGCTGGGGGATGTAGAAAAACAGTGGGTAAAACTGAAAAGGGATATTTTAAGGGCAACCAACCTTTTTGTTAAAATGGTAAATAAAGGTAAAAGGAAAAGGAGACCGCTATGGTTTTCGAAAGAAGTAGCTGAAAAAGTGAAGAAAAAGAGGGAGGCCTTCATGAAATACAAGAGATCACAGAGAGAGGAAGACAGGCATCTGTATTTGGAAAAACTTAGAGAAGCTAGCAAAGTAGTCAGGAAGGCAAAGAATCAAAAGGAGGAGGAAATAGCCAATACAATAAAATGGGGGGATAAGACATTTTTCAGATATATTAGTGAGAAGAGGAAGGGCAAAAGTGGTATTGTCAGACTCAAGTGTGCAGGGGAGGAATATGTAGAAGCTGATAAGGATAAAGCGGAATTGCTTAACAAATATTTCTGTTCTGTGTTCACAGATGAAGAACCAGGAGCAGGACCTCAGAAAACACCCACAAACGGGAACAGAAGCGAGGGACATCTTGAACAATTTTCAGAAGACTGTGTTCGTGAGAAACTAGCTCAACTTAAAGTAGACAAAGCGATGGGACCGGATGGGATACACCCTAGAATACTGAGGAAACTTGGGGACGTTCTAGCAGCTCCACTGACTGACCTTTTCAATGCCTCATTGGAGTCGGGAGTGGTGCCAAAGGACTGGAGAGAGGCTCATGTGGTGCCTTTACACAAAAGCGGAAGTAAGGATGTGGTTGAAAACTACAGGCCGGTTAGTTTAACTTCGGTGGTGAGTAAATTATTAGAAACGCTGCTGAAAGAGAAAATAGTGAGGTTTCTGGAGTCCAGCGGATTACAGGATCCGAGGCAGCATGGATTCACCAGAGGCAGGCCTTGTCAGACAAATCTGATTGATTTCTCTGACTGGGGGACCAGGGAGTTGGACCGAGGGAGAGCGCTAGATGTGGTGCATTTAGATTTCAGTAAAGCCTTTGACACTGTTCCTCACAGGCGACTTATAAACAAACTGAGCACCCTAGGGATGGACCCTAAAGTTACTGCTTGGGTTAGAAATTGGTTGGGTGGGAGGCAACAAAGAGTACAAGTAAATGGAGCTCACTCTGAGGAGAAGGATGTTACCAGTGGTGTGCACCAGGGATCTGTCCTTGGTCCGATTCTTTTTAACATCTTTGTTAGTGATATAGCGGAAGGGCTGTCAGGTAAGGTTTGCCTCTTTGTGGATGATACCAAAATCTGCAATAGAGTAGACACCCAGGAAGGTGTAGATAACATGAGGAGGGATCTAGCTAAGCTTGAAGAATGGTCTAGAATTTGGCAGCTGGGATGTAATGTTAAAAAATGTAAGGTCATGCATTTGGGCTGCAGCAATCCAAGGGAGCAATATAGTATAGGGGGTGAAGTACGTTTGTCCACTAAAGAAGAGCGAGGCCAAGGCGTGGTTGCGTCTGATGATCTTAAAGTAGCTAAACAGGTAGAAAAGGCGACGGCAAAAGCTAGAAGGATGCCTGCGTGCATACGGAGAGGAATGGCTAGCAGAAAAAAGGAGGTGATAGTGCCTCTGTATAAGTCTTTGGTGCGACCTTATTTGGAGTATAGTGTGCACTTCTGGAGACCGCACCTTCAAAAGGATGTGAACAGGATGGAGTCGGTGCAGAGGGTGGCTACTAAAATGATTAGTGGTCTTCATTATAAAGCATATGAGGACAGACTGAAGGATCTTAATATATACACCTTAGAGGAAAGGCGGGATAGAGGTGATATGATTGAGATGTTTAAATACCTCCATGGCATAAATATTCAGGGAGAGAGCCTCTTTCAATTGAAAGCAAGTTCTGCTATGAGGGGACATGGGATGAGGGTGAAGGGAGATAGAGTCAGGAGTGATATGCGGAAATATTTCTTTACAGAAAGAGTAGTGGATCTGTGGAATAGTCTCCCAGTGGAGGTGGTAGAGATGAGGACAGTAACTGAATTCAAAAAAGCATGGGACCAACACAGAGGATCTCTAAAGGTAAAAAGGGGACTGTTGTAGTTGTTGATACGGAAGGACAGACTAGATAGGCCATGTGGTCTTTTTCTGTCAGCATATTTCTATGTTTCTGTGTTTCATGCCTCTTCATGGATACCTCAAGGCAAGTAGAGGACATATGTCCCTGTCCCTAGAAGGTTTAAAATCAAATTTCTACTTAAGGTAATAGAGGATGAAGCAACTGACCTGCCTCAGGAGGAGTATCAGCAGGATTTGAACCCTGACTTCCCTAATTCTCTAACCACTAAACTCCATTACAAGCAAGGCAATTCTGTGTGGCTTTTAAATATAAGCTCTCTGCCTGAAAGCTCTTAAAGGGGTTTTGGTTTTCATTTTTAAAAACTAATTCTTTTTCTATACTGCAAAGGGAGAATTGGTTTTGGTGCTGGGCAAAGCTCTGTCAGTTAGAGTTCATTGTTTTTTGTTCCAGCTACCCATTCACAGCTAGCTCTTTGAAGCCACCGACATCATCAGGCATTAGATCCCTCCCTACACATCCCAGCTCCCATCCATCCCATGTGAGAATTCTTGCTCTATAGGTCAGTTCCCCAATTAGCTACACACAGAAACATAGAAAAGCTCTGTTAGAACTCACTTAAGAAGTTAACTGTGTTTTCTTTTAAAGGACAGCTGAGGGACAGGTAGGATCTTTGGTAGTTCTCTCTTTTACTTCAACGGGTACCAAAGCTCCACCAACTGAACAATGTCTGGGAAAAATCATATTGCCAAAGCTGTTGCCCTCATTACAACTTGTGTCTCTGTCCAGACAGAGCCCAATGCCAGTTGAAGCACCACTTCCATGTGCTGGATGCCTGCATGCTGAAGCTCTTAGGAAACAAGTGGAGGAGCTCAGAGAAGAGGTTGTGAGGCTGAGAAGCATTTGAGACAGTGAGAAGTACATTGATGACATGCTTCCTGAAACATCCAAGCTCTCCAACAGAGGAGAAGATGGGAGGCTACAGAATGAAGAAAGATGGACACAAGTCACCAGAGCCTGCAGAATCAACACTCCAACTCCTCCAGCCCTTAAAAGTGAAAGAGGTAATAGCATCCCAGGAAAGGAAAGAACCAGAGCTCAAAAACCACAAAGTTGCAGAATCAGTGACCACAAGATAGCGAAGGATAGTGGTGGCTAATGACTCTCTTCTGAGGGGTACTGAGGCGTCCATCTGCTGACCAGACTTGATATCCAGGGAGATGTGCTGTCTGCCAGGTGCCAAAATCCATGATGTTACGGAGAGTTTGCCGAGACTTATCAAGCCTACTGACTATTAACTGATGTTGCTCGTCCATGTCGGCACAAATGATACTGCTAGGTATCCCTCTGAGTATATCAAAAGTGATTTCATGGCTCTCGGACAGAGGGTGAAGCAGATAGGTGTGCAGGTGGTGTTCTTTTCAATCCTCCCTGTTGAGAGTAAAGGCCGAGGCAGAGAAGCTCACATCCTGTTGATGAATGCATGGCTGCTTGGATGGTATCATCGAGAGCGTTTTGGTTTCCTGGACAATGGGATGATGTTCCAAGGGCTGCAGAGCAGAGATGGTGTCCATCTGTCCAAGAAGGGTCAAAGTGTCTTCAGTAGCAAACTGGCTAGCCTACTGAAGAGGGCTTTAAACTAGGTTCATTAGAGAAGGGTGAAAATCCCCCAGGTAAGTGAAACATTAAACACTTCTGTAGAAATGGGTAAAAGGGGCACATCTGGAAAGCAGTGTGTATAAATGCCCATATCATGGGAAATAAGATCCCAGATGTTGAGGCTTTAATGGAAGAGACTGACTTGGATTTAATGGTGGTTACTGAGACATTGGACAACCATGACAGGGATGTAATTATACTGGGCTATACTTTATTCAGAAAGGACAGGGTAGAAAGAAGGGGAGGAGGAGTGGCACTATATGTAAAAAATAATATTAAAACTATAGAATTGCAGGGTTTAAAAGGGAGAGAGGAGGCACTGTAGGTTAAATTAGAGAGATGGAAAGGGAAATCCATTTGCATTGGAGTGATATACAGATCGCCCTCACAGGGAGAAGAGGTGGATGGAGATTTAATAGAAGATAAATGCAGCATTGCCATAAAAGGAGAAGTGCTACTGATAGATGAGCTCATTAAGCCAGATGTTGATTGGTACATTCCTGTTGCGGTGTCATCTACGTAGAAGTAAGAAGATCCTGGATTCTCTACAGGGAGAACTATTAGGGTAATGGGTAATAGAACCCACACGTGAAGGTGCCATACTAGACTTGGTGTTTATCAATGGGGAAAGTGTTTCTGATGTTATAGTGGGAGATCATCTCACACCCAGTGATCATCAGATGGTGTGATTCAGTATTAGGACTAGGGCTGATAAAATCCATTCAAAAGTGAGGGTCTTAGACTTTAGGAAAACTAAATTTGCTAAGATGGAAAAATACCTTGAGGAACTGTTAGTGGGATGGGAACATCTTTATTTATTTTTATTTATTTGGTTACATTTATATACCGCTTCTTCCAGCGATCAGTAGCAGTTTACATCGAAAACTTCACATGGTAATCATTTATGCATTTTCATTGCATAACACATAATTGGATTTGTACAGTAGATCATTTAAATGGTATATACATATTTACAGGTTGTATATTGGTGGTTTGCGTTTCAGGTTGTTTACATAGGCTTGCGTGCTATTTTATCTGTATATATATATATATATATATAATTACAGGTTGCATATCCGAGTTTTGTGCTTCAGGTCATTTATATAGTGCAGTTGCATTAGATCAATTGTAATATTCTTGAAATAAATAGGTTTTTAAGTGTTTCCGAAAATCTTGCAAATCGTTGTTGCTTCTTAGCTCATGTGGTAGGTTGTTCCATTGGGCGGGCGCTGTGTATATGAACGCTCTGTTGCTAGTGAGGGTTTTGGTATTGCGTAAGTTCTGTGGGACACACAAATTGTTTAATTTGTGTGTCCTGGTCCTGTTGGGGGGTTGAGTTGCGATAAGTGTGGAGAGGTATGATGGGGCTATGTTGTGGATCAGTTTAAATATTGTTACTATTACTTTATACCTTATGCGGGCATGAATAGGGAGCCAGTGGAGGTCAATCAGTATTGGCGTGATGTGTTCGGAGACACGCACTTTCATTATAATTCGAGCAGCGACATTCTGTGCCATTTGAAGTATGTTGAGGGTATTTTTGGGTAGTCCTTGGAGGATGCCGTTACAGTAGTCCAGGTGAGGCATGACCAGTGCTTCGGTTACTATTCAGAAATCAGACTGTTCAATGATGTTATGTAGTGGTTTGAGTATTCTTAGTTTGTAGAATACGGCCCGGCTTAGCAGTCTTAGGTGGGTTTCCATCTTAAGATTTTTGTCGAGTGTCATGCCCAGATATTTTATTTCTTGCTTGATGTTGTATGAATTGTTGTTCAGGAGTATTGGCGGGGGGGGACTGAAGTCTGGGTTTTTGTTGACAAACATTACTTCCGTTTTGTTGTGATTTATGCTCATGTTGTTCTGTTGTAGCCAAGCTTGCGTTTCCTTTAGGCATGCTTCCAAGTTACTATAGTTTGGGTTGCTCGCATCTATTTGCGTGTACAGCATGATATCGTCTGCATATAAGTGGTAGTTGATCTTGTGTTGTTGGAAAACTGCGCAGACTGGTCTTAGGTAGAGGTTAAACAGTAGGGAGGACAATGCTGACCCTTGTGGTATTCCCTGTGTTTATGGGAATGCTTTTGATGTTTCTTGGTTGAATTGAACCTGCTGGACTCTGTTAGATATGTATGAGTTGAACCATTTGAGTGAGGTTCCTTTTATGCCTATGGCTTCTAGTCTGGATAGGAGGATTTTATAGTTTACTGTGTAGAATGCAGCAGATATGTCTATAAATATTAAGATGAACATTTTCTTGCAGTTGTCAATGCCTTTGTAGAGTTTGTCAAGTAGCACTAGTAAAAGGGTTTCTACTTCATGGTATTGACAGAAGCCATATTGCTGATCGTCGAGTGCATTTCTGGAATCGATGTGGTCTTGGAGTTGTTGTTGGACTGATTTTTCCACTACTTTGGCTATGAGTGGGATACTTGAGATGGGGCGATATGAGGCTGGGTCGTCCTTCTTGAGAGTTTTGTTTTTTAAGATAGGTCTTATGAGTGATCTTTTGAGTTCTGGCGGCATGATTCCTTGGTGCATTGATTGGTTTACTATGTGCAATATTGATGGGACGATTTCTGTTTTTGTTGCCTTGATCTAGGCTGCTGGACAAGGGTCTAGTGGAGACGTAGTGGTATTCAGGCTTGAGATGATGTTCATTAACTGCCCCTCCTCTCTGGAGTGGAAGGAGTCCCATTTTTTACCGCTGTCTAAGGTTTCTTGATAAGATTGTGGGGTGTTGTTTGCAGAGAGTGTTTGCGTTGGCAATTTATCTGAGTGATATAGAAAAACAGTGGGCAAAACTGAAAAGGTATATTTGAAGGGCAACAAACCTTTTTGTTAGAAAGGTAAATAAATTTAAAAGGAAAAGGAGGGCACAATGGTTCTCAAAAGAAGTAGCTGAAAAGGTGAAGAAAAAGAGGAAGGCCTTCAGGAAATATAAGAGATCACAAAGAGAGGAAGACAGGCATCTATATTTGGAAAAACTTAGAGAAGCTAACAAAATAGTCAGGAAAGCAAAGATGCTAAAAGAAGAAGAAATAGCCAAAGCAATAAAATTTGGGGATAAGACATTTTTCAGATATGTTAGTGAGGGAAGTGGTATTGTCACACTCAAGGGTGAAGGGGAGGAATATGTAGAAGCTGATGAGGATAAAGCGGAATTGCTTAACAAATATTTCTGTTCTGGGGGGGGGGGTTCTGTGTTTACAGATGAAGGATTAGTAGCAGGACCTTAGAAAATACCCACAAATAGGAACAGAAGTGACAGGGAGCTCGAATGATTTTCAATTTATTGTGTTCGTGAGGAACTAGCTAAACCAAAAGTAGAAAAAGCAATGGGATCAGATGGGATACATCTGAGAATACTGAAGGAACTTCGTCACATTCTAGCAGCTCTACTGACTGACCATTTCAATGCTTCTTTGCTATCGGGAGTGGTTCCAGAAGACTGGAGAAAGGCACATGTGGTCTCTTTACACAAAGCAGAAGTAAGGATGAAGTTGAAAACTACAGACCAGTTAGTCTAACCTCTGTGGTGAGTACATTATTTGAAACGCTGTTAAAAGAGAGAATAGTGAGATTTCTGAAGTCCAATGGCTTGCAGGATCCGAGGCATTATGGATTCACCAGAGGCAGGTCTTGTCAGACAAGTCTGATTGATTTCTTTAACTGGGAGACCAGGGAGTTGGACCGAGGGAGAGCCCTAGATGTGGTCTACTTCAATTTCAGTAAATCCTTTGACACCATTCCATACAGACGACTTATAAACAAACTGAACACCCTAGGGATGGACCCTAAAGTTACTGATTCGATTAGAAGTTGGTTGAGTGAGAGGCAGCAAAGGATACAGGTAAATGGAGCTCACTCTGAGGTGAAGAAGGTCACCAGTGGTGTGCCACAGGGATCTGTCCTTGATCCGATTCTTTTTAACATTTTTGTTAGTGATATTGAGGAAGGGCTATCGGGTAAGATTTGCCTTTTTGTGGATGATACAGTAGACACCCAGGAAGGAGTAAATTACATGAGTTGGGATCTGGCTAAGCTTGAAGAATGGTCTAGAATTTGGCAGCTTAGATTTAATGCTAAAAAATGCAGTGTCATGCATTTGGGCTGTAAAAATCCAAAGGAGTAGTGCAGTATAGGGGGTGAAGTACTTCTGTCCACAAAAGAAGAGCAGGACCTGGGCGTGATTGTGTCTGACAATCTTAAAGTAGCTAAACTGGTAGAAAAGGCGATGGTGAAAGCCAGAAGGATGTTTGGGTGCATAGGGAGATAAATGGCCAGCAAAAGAAAAGAGGTGATAGTGCTTCTGTATAAGTCTCTGGTGCGACCTCATTTGGAGTATTGTGTGCAATACTGGAGACTGCATCTTCAAAGGGATATACACAGGTTGGAGTCAGTGCAGAGGATTGCTAATAAAATGGTTAGTGGTCTTTGTTATAAAATATATGAGAACAGACTTAAAGATCTTAATATGTATATTTTAGAGGAAAGGAGGGATAGAGAAGATATGATAGAGATGTTTAAATACCTCCATGGCATAAATGCACAGGAGGGGTCTCTTTCAATTGAAAGCAAGCTCTGCTATGAGGGGACATAGGATGAGTGTGAAAGGGGATAGACTCAGGAGTAATATGTAGAAATATGTCACAAGAGTACACAAATCACCTAACACAAGTTTACCCTACCTAATGCATGTCCCACTCTCCCTTGCACTTTTCACTGATAACCCCGCTATACTCCTTCCACCGAACTATAGTCAGACCTGTTCTGGCTGTTGTAAATAGTTAATATGTTTATTATCGATGTGCATATTTGTCCTACTCTCTGTAAATAATGAATATGTGCTCAATCTATGTAAAATAGTTCATATTTTCTCTGTAAAATAGTTATTATGTGCTCAAAAATGTTCTATGTAATTGATGTTTACCATGTTCTCTGTAAACCGCCCCTGATCTCTGGAAGGGGCGGTATAGAAAAGCACACAAATAAATAAATTAATTAATTAATTTATGGAAAGAGTGGTAGATGCATAGAATAGTCTCCCAGTGGTAGGAAGAAGGACAGTATTTGAATTCAAAAAAGCATGGGACAAACCCAGAGGATCTCTAAAGGTAAAAAGAGGACTATTGTAGTTGATATGGAAGGGCAGACTAGATAGGTCATGTGGTCGTTTTCTGCCGTCATGTTTCTATGTTTCTACTCCTCCCTTTTAAATGTGATAAAACCTGGAGATATAACTTTACAGCTGTATTGTGTGTTTGTTGCCACATAGTGCTTGGATTTACTAGGTGGCATGTTTGCTAAATCCCACACTAGCAACATGCTTGTGGGGGGGTCAGCACTAACTTCAGGGGCATGTGCCTCTGTCCCCCTGCAATTAGTGTGAACCTAAGATGCGGCACTGTGTAAACCAGCATGGGGGCGCAGATAATGTCACCCACTGAGGTGGCGTTAAGTGCACCCATGCTAAGGGCGTCAAGCTCAGTTAGTGTGAACCACTAATGCCTGCACTAACAGCAATGTGCCAGCAACACCTGAGTTATGCCCCATCCAAAAATCGCCCACCAACATTATAGGCAATTGCATAAAGTTAGGATAGGTCAATGAGTGTCTTAACTTTCTTCGGTTTTGTTATCCGGTTAGTAGCTGAATATCCATACTGACGAGATAGTAGTTGGCTCTCCATCTACAGGCTTGTTTATACTGCTTCCCAAGTTTGTGCCGAGAAAAAGAGAAGCTCATCTCATCTCTCCAGTTGTTCAACTATCTAGGTTTTTGAGAGAGAAGGAGAGGAAGGTGAACAGAGACCCGTCAAGGGTGTTTGGAAGCACCATTGAAGCTCCACTCATAAAAGCTCTACCCAGGAAACCCATTGCTGCATCTTACATCGGACACCGCTAGGTATTAAGGAGCAACATCTACTGTAGTTCTAGTGACATTGCTGCTCTCCATCTAAAGGCTCATTTATGCTGCCTTACTGAGCTCATGTTTGTGGTAATACAATCAAATGAGCATTTGTGCATCTATCAGCTGCATTGCTTTGGTCCTTGGATTAGATTTTACTGATTTCTTGGTTAGAGAACCGTTTTATTCATGTTTCTCGATTAGGACGAGGAGTGTTAGGACTGAGGTTAAGGAAGTTAAGAAAGTGAAAATCGTATGCAAGAGGAACGATGTTATTGATGATCAGTTGGTGGGAAATATTGAATCCTGTCTTTCTGATATTACTATATCTAATTTACAAGAGGGGCCAGCAGGGTGTTTTAGACATCATTGCTGCATTAGCTTTTGAAGAGCGTCAGATGTATGGACCCTCCCAGTGGATAAACAGTTGGTATCATGAAGGTCTTCAGCTTCCTTGCCAGCAAGTGAGACACTTTGAACATAGCATAAAACTAGGAGTAAGGAAAACAGGATAATGTGCAAATTGTAGGGAAAGTATTATCAATAATAGTTAATTAACAGCAAAAGAGATCATTTCGGTAAAATACTTGAAGAGTCAGATAACTCTGAAATTATTTCAGGTTATGAGAAATTTAACAGGCTCCAGTTCTACATTGCTGCCTGGCTATTTGGCCATAGCCGGCAGCAATTTGCAAAGTACTGTATTATGTTGAAGAAATCCATAAATTACCTACAGAGACTGAGATGAAAAGAGGGCTGTCACCAGTAGCTACCCCACAGCCTAGGCATATAGGGTTAAGCTGCCTGGGATCCCTTATTCAGACAGCATGGCAGGGCTTTAAGCATGCACTGCCTCATGGGAGTTGTAGTACCACTTTTACTATCTAAATAAGGAGCAGTTGTGAACGAATGGTTTCAGGCAAAAATGACAGGATTTTATTTCCCCTCCGGGCGGATTCAAAACAAAGGAAATTCAGGACAAATAGCCATACATCTCTGGCAGGAAAAACAATACAAGAACTAACAAAAATATCTTCTTACTTCAGCATGTGCATTTGCTTCACAGCACTCAAAGTTAAACCATTACTTCTCAGACTAAAAACGTTTGTGCTTTCTTTCAGCTGATTCATACAGCTCTCTGAACAGCCTGGCTTTAGCACAATGAAATTACATCATCGGTAATAGACAGTGTACAATCCATTTGTTCTTCTACTATATTTTCTACAACCGGTTCTGTCTCCATTGCTTCATACTGGCTATCAGCTGGGTAAGATTGAAACTTGTTACACGGCGTTTCTAAGCACACATCCAGTTTCTCTTCTCGAGGCTTTTCCTTACAGCACTCTAACAGATATAGTTGAGAATTACCATATATACTGGATTTAGCAGGAAGAGAGTCCCACCCTTCTGGGTTAGCATAAGACAAATTCTTAAAAGCAGTTTTATCTCTGAGCCAATTACTCAGCCTACCTTTTGGCTTTCGTACAGGAGAACTTCTCAGTACTGCAGGGTCAGCTAAGGTCCCAAACCTTGGAGTTTGTGAGTGCTCCCAAATTAGCCTTTCCGGTATTCTTTCCCTTTGGCTGCCTTTCAGACACGGCACCAAACCTGGGCTGTTTCTACCTGGCTTCTTGGCACTGGTTCTCCAATTGTTTCTCTTGCTGGTTTCCCTCTCAGACTTATACCTCAGAGAGTCCTCTCCCAACTTCAGCTCCTCTGAGTTCTCACTCCAATGTAGCTCTGGCTCTGATTCCAACTCCAACTCCAGCTCTCTCTCCCACTCTCGCTCTCGCTCTGAGTCTCTTCCGGAATCTCGTGCTGAGTCTGACTTTCTCTCTAATGAGCATTTCTTATATCCCTGCTTTCTAGGGTTTAACTTAGCCCTTCCCCCGACCAGGTGTTTTGCCTCAACTCCTGACTGTGGGGATAAACTGCAGCAGGGGCGTGTTTTCTTCTCTCGTGACTCATTCTGCTTGTGGTTTCCCTGGAAACCATGAGCCATGTGCTTTAGCTGCCTGTCAGCTACTGAAGCCAATTCTTCTGTTTCACTTATCTCTACGGGATCAGAGGAACCTTCAACATCACAGGGCAAATAGATCAAACTGAAACAATTCAGTTGGTTTAGAGAGAGCCGAATGTGTACAGTTATGAGGACAGTGATAATGCTGAGTTTAATGTTGTAGCTACATTACAGAATCCCTTAAAGCAGAATGATTTGTTATATTAAGGCACTTTTTACAATGACATCCAAGCAGGGCCTGTGCAAGGCTATGAGGCACCTTAGGTAAACTTCATCCCTTGCACCCCCCTGTTCTCACTCCCACTCTCTCCCCAGTCCCCATGGCTACCACTGTCGCCCTTCTCTGGGACCTTCAGCATGGCAGTGGGTTCAAACAGCCCCATGGTGCTTACCTAAACCTCGCGCTGTGAGACTGTTAGCGCTTCCTCCCTTCCAACGCTCGATGCTGACTTCCTTTTGCATGGGGGTGGAAGTGGTTGATGAACTGCTACGATTGAGCAATTTGGTGATCTCAGGGAGCCTTTTACTAACATGCACTAAGGTGTTGCATCTAATGCGCAAATAACTCTGAAACCATGGCGCATTAGGTCAGTGGCATTCCCAGCCCTCTCGGCACCCAGAGTGGGTGCCCCCCATGCAGTGTAGCACTGCACACCATGCCACAATACATCCCCCCCCCCCCAGCTGGGCACACAAAGGCAATGCAGAAAACTTACCAAAAAGCTGGATTGCCATGGTGCTTCACACTCCATGGCCCAGCCGCTCCATGGCCCAGTCTTGAGACTTTGGTCGGAATAGAAGAGTGACTGGGCCATGGAGTATGAGACAGCACAGCAAGTCAGCTTTATGGTAAGTTTGCTGCGCTAACTCCATGGGCCAAGTGGGGGTGTACCCCCCTCCTAGCCAGCACCCTGGGTGGGCCACACCCACCACCCAACCCTTGGTACACCACTGCATTAGATGCAATATCCCTGTCGGGGGCACTGAAAGCATTTCTCTGGCAGTTAACACGGAGTCCTGTCCCATAGGACATGCTGCATTAGTATAGGTGCACCTAACACCGCCTATTGAGGTGGCATGAGGTGAACCTACGCTGTGCCGAGCTCACCACGCCCACTCTCCGCCCCTATCTCTCCCATTCACGACCTTCACGTGGGTTGTACCGTTAGTGTGGGAATCATCATGTCCTACCTGGCAACACGCATCTCATCACACCTTGAGCACGTGTCAAAACATGCGCTGCCAGGTCGTGCTCATTAATAAAAGACCCTCTGAGATGATAAAGTTCAATTGTTTCTGACCCCTTAGAAAGTTTCGACCAAAGAGGCAATATGGTCCAGGGATTATCAAGGGATACGTTAAGGGTAGAGATTAAGGAAGTGACTGATATGACTGCTTGGGATTCTTTTAGTTTGATTAAAACCGATAAAATCTTTGGACAGCTTTTTGGATAGGGTCCCATTGTCATGTGTTCAGATCCTCAAGGAGCAGTTGGCTCCATTTATTGCTCAGGTGGTAAATCTGTTAACTCAATCTGGTGAGGTTCCGACAGAACTGAAGAAAGCAATTTTTAAAAAAGGGTACAAAGGAGGGAAATCAATGTTCTGTCTTTTGACCTATTTACAACTTGCCAATGATGACTACACTTTAGAAAAAGTGGTATTTAAAAAATCAGCTGTCATAAATCAGAATCAGGTCTTCCATTCTTGAAAAACAAGTTATCACCAATTTCATAGCATGGAGACCGTTTTCATAGCTATGATAGGCCGTATTAGAACTAAAGCTGATCAGGGCTATGATGCACTTCGGGTTCAACTTGACTTGATATCTGTTCTCGACTTAATTCAGTACAAGCAATTAATTACTGACATTGCTCCAGAACATTGGATTAGGCCCACACATCATAATTGGTTTTCTTCTTACTTGTCAAATAGAACTCAATCCATTCATTGGAACTTTTATGGCTTCCCTATTCTTTAAATATATATTTAGCACCCCTGGCAAGGTTATTGGAAGGTTCTAACATATAAATTTCTTCATTTGCAGATGATATTCAGCTGGTGGCCTGAAGAACATAAGAACATACTGGGTCATAGCAAGGGTCCATCAAGTCCAGTATCCTCTTTCCACCAGTAGCCAACACAGGTTGCAGGAAACCTATCAGGTTCCCAAAAGGTATACAGATTCCATGTTGCTTGTCCCATGGGTAAGCAGTGGATTTCCCTAGTCCTCTTTAATAATCGTTTATGGCCTTTTCCTCCAGGAACTCGTTCAAACCTCTTTTAAATCTAGCTACACTAACAGCTTTTACCATATCCTTCAGCAACAAATTCCAGAGCTTAATTATACAGTACACTGAGAGAGAAAATATTTTTTACACTTTGTCTTAAATGTACTACTTAGTAACTTCATTGCGTGTCCCCAGTCTCTGTACTTTTTGAAAGAGTAAACAATTGATTCTCCAAGCTGTAGAGTTCTAACCTTTTTAGCCTTTCCTCATAGAGTTATTGTTCCATCCACTCTTATAATTTGAATGCCCTTCCCTGTACCCTTTCTAATTTCACTAAATATTTTTTGAGATGCAGTGACCAGATTTGCACAACATACACAAGGTGCAGTCGCACCATGGAACGATACAGAGACAGTATGATATTCTTTGTTTTATTCTCCATTCCTTTCCTTAATATACCAAGTATTCTATTTGCTTTCTTGGCTGCCAGTGCACACTCAGCAGAAGATTTCAATATATTATCCCAGATGACCCCTAGTTACTTTTCCTAGGTGGTGTCTCCTAATGTGGAACGTTGTATAGTGTAGCTATAGTTTGGATTGTAACTTTGCATTTGTCCACATTAAGGGCAGTAGTGACTGAAGTGTGTTACAGCAAAAACATGTTATTTGGCCCTTAATGCATGATGAAGGGAATAATGTGCATTATTTTGCCAAATGCATGTACAACACCTCATTATTATTCAAATAAATACCACAGCTGGTGATAAATTGCCACAAGCTGCATTATTCATGGAAAAATAATGCTAGCTTAAGTTACATAAGAACATAAGATATGCCATACTGGGTCAGACCAAGGTCCATCAAGCCCAGTATCCTGTTTCCAACAGTGGCCAATCTAGGTCATACGTACCTATCAGTTTCCCCAAAAGACACAGGTTCCACAATGCTTGTACTGGGTCAAGCATTGATATTCTGGGTCCCTTCTTAATAACGGTTTATGGACCTTTCCTCCAGGAACTTGTCCAAACCTTTTTTAAACCCAGCTACACTAACAGCCTTTACTACATCCTCAGGTAACAAATTCCAGAGTTTGATTACACGTTGAGTAAAAAAATATTTTCCTTTATTAGTCTTAAATAGTTTACCCTGTAGCTTCATTGCATGTCCCCTTGTCTTTCTATATTCTGATAACGTAAACAATCGATCTACGTTAACCCGTTTCACTCCGTTCATTAATTTATAGACTTCTATCATATCTCCCCTCAGCCGTCTCTTTTCCAGGTTAAAGAGCCCTAACCTTTTTAGCCTTTCTTCATAGGAGTATCCTTCCATCCCCTTTACCATTTTGGTGGCTCTTCTCTGAACCTTTTCTAATAACGCTATATCCTTTTTAAGATACGGCGACCAGAATTGCACACAATATTCAAGGTGTGGTCTCACCATGGAACGGTATAGAGGCATTATAATATCTTTTGTTTTATTTTCCATTCCTTTCCTTATCATACCTAGCATTCTATTTGCTCTCTTGGCTGCCGATGCACACTGCGCCGAGGGTTTTAACATGTTATCCACAATGACGCCTAAATCTTTTTCCTGGGTGGTGGTTCCTAATGTGGAACCTTGCATCATGTAACCATAGTTTGGGTTGTTCTTCCCTAGGTGCATAACTTTGCACTTGTCCACATTAAATTTCATCTGCCATTTTGATGCCCAGTCTTCCAATTTATCAAGATCCTCTTGCAATTTTCCACAATCCTCTTGGGTTTTAACAACTTTAAATAGTTTTGTGTCATCTGCAAATTTGATAACCTCACTCATTATTCCACTTTCCAGGTCATTTATGAATATGTCAAAAAGCAGCAGACCCAGCACAGATCCCTGGGGTACACCACTATTCACCTTTCTCCATTGGGAAAATTGGCCATTTAGCCCAACCCTCTGCTTTCTATCTTTTAACCAGTTCCTGATCCACAGTAGTACACTGCCTCCTATCCCATGACTCTTAAATTTTGCCAAACGTCTCTGATGAGGGACCTTGTCAAAGGCTTTCTGAAAGTCCAGATACACTATATCAACCGACTCACCTTTGTCCACCTGTTTATTCACACTTTCAAAAAAACATAACAGATTAGTAAGACAAGATCTTCCTTGTCTAAAGCCATGTTGGCTGTCTCCCATTAGGACATGACTATCTACATGCTGAGTAATTTTATTCTTTATGATGGTTTCTACCATTTTTCCCAGTACTGACGTGAGGCTCACCGGTCTGTAGTTTCCCGGATCACCCCTGGAACCCTTTTTAAAAATTGGTGTTACATTGGCGATCCTCCAATCTTCAGGTATTAGAGATGATTTTAATGATAGTTCACAGATTACTAATAGCAGGTCTGCAATCTCATATTTCAGTTCTTTCAACACCCTTGGATGTATACCGTCCGGCCCAGGTGATTTGCTACTCTTCAGTTTATCTAATAGTTGTAATACATCTTCCCGATGTATCAATATTTCCTTCAATTCTTCCGCACCTTTAAATACCACTTCAGTCATGGGTAACATCCCTACATCTTCCTCAGTAAAGACCGAAGCAAAGAATTCATTCAGTCTCTCCGCTATTGCCTTGTCGCCTCATAGTGCCCCTTTAACCCCTCTATCATCTAATGGTCCAACCGACTCTCTCACAGGTTTTTTGCTACGAATGTACTTGAAAAAATCTTTATTTCGCGTTTTTGCTTCCGCAGCAAGCTTCTTCTCAAATTCTCTCTTTGCCTGCCTTATCAATGCCTTGCATCTAACTTGCCAGTGCTTATGTTGTTTCCAGTTTTCGTCATTTGGTTCCTTTTTCCATTTCCTGAAAGATGCTTTTTTGGCAACAACAGCCTCTCTGACCTCACCTTTAAACCATGCTGGCAGTTTTTTGGACTTCCTTCCACCTTTCTTAGTGTGGAATACAGCTGGTCTGGGCTTCCAAGATAGTATTTTTAAACAACACCCATGCTTGATGTACATCCTTAACCTTTGCAACTGCTCCTTTTAGATTTTTCTTAACTATTTTCCTCATTTTATCATTTATTTTATTTATTTATTTAGCTGTATTTATATCCCGCTTTTCACCGGGTCAAAGCGGTCAATTGGGAGATACATTTAACACGAGGGGATATGACACACATACGCTAATACTTACAGGGAACATGGGCAATGGAGGGTTAAGTGGCTTGCCCAAGACCACAAGGAGTGCCTATAGGACTAGAAATCCCAGTCCCTCCGGCCTGACATTGCTGTCCCCAGGTGGGACTTGAACCCCCGGCCCTCTGGCCTGAAGTACCTTGTCCTAACCACTAGGCCACTCCTCCCATCATAGTCTCCCTTTTGAAAGTTAAAAGGTAGCACTGTGGATTTCCTTACTATCCCTCCTCCACTAATTAAATCAAAGGCGATCATGCTATGATCACTATTGCCAAGTGGCCCCAACACCCTTATCTCTTGCACTAGATCTGGTGTTCCACTAAGGACTAGGTCTAATATGGCTTCCCCTCTGGTCGGTTCATGAACCAGCTGCTCCAAGAAGCAGTCATTTATGTCATCTAGGAACTTTATCTCCCTAGTATGTCCTGCCGTGACACTGACCCAGTCGATACCGGGGTAATTGAAATCACCCATTATTATTACCAAGCTGTAACTTTTGTTAGCTTCCTTGATTTCTTTGAGCATTTCATCATCCATTTGTTCATTCTGGCCAGGCGGTCGATAGTACACCCCCACTGCCATCGCCTTCCCCTTTTTACATGGAATTTCAATCCATAGAGATTCTACATCAAATTTTGTTTCCTGCAAAACTTTAATCCTTTCTGACTCAATGCCCTCTCTAACATAGAGCACAACCCCTCCACCAATTTGATCAGCTCTATCATTACAATATTATTAAAAGTGGGCTGCTACACAGTACCCTGTCCTGTGCTGCTGAGGTAAGCTATATTCTTATTTGATTTAAATTATAGCTCTTTGCTTAGGCCCTGACTGATTTAACAAACAATAGTGGGTTCACAGATTAAATAGCTTTAATAGAAAGAATTCCCTTCAGAAAATTCCCAGAAGTATATACTCACAATTGCAGATCTCTCTCCAGAAGTAACAGTCCACTGTTCTAGTCCTTCAAGACTGAGGATCACAGAGCTCTGGTTGAGCTATTTATGCCTGTGCTGCTGAGGTAAGCTGTGACCAACTAGCTGGATGATTAACAGTCCTTGCTTGGATAGAAGGAGTCTTTTAAAATGGCCTTTTGAACTGCCACCTGGTGTTAACACAATTGCAGATCTCTCTCCAGAAGTAACAGTCCCCTGTTCTAGTCCTTCAAGTTGGTGTTTTTTTCCCTGGCCAAGAGCATCAGACCTCTTTCACATGACCCGATGCTCTCAGCCACAATTTTAAAGGGGCTGTGTGTTCTAAGAAGGTGATTGAGGGGTTCCCATGCCCAAGCACTACCAAGGATCAGGCTCCCCCCAATAATCCCCCCTTCCAGCACATATCTTGCCCCCCCACTCCTCCCCAAAGACACATTCAATACCCCAAAAACACCTTGCAAAACTACCACTAGGGGTCGTAGGCTCCATTTTGAACCTGGCACTGGCCCGGATGGGAACAAGTTGGCATCACTCCCATCCAGGCCCCACTAGACAACCAGGCCTTTGTTTAGTTAGTTACAAAAGGGCCTTGGGGAGATTGAATCTTGGTCTGGTGGATACGAGGTATTTATGGGGAGGCATAGAAAGTGCCTTTGAGAGGGATTTGGGAGGCAAGGGAGTGGAGTTTTAGGGAGGGCCTAAACCGTGCTGGTGCTGAGGGAATAGGGACCCCCCCCCCCAGACCACCTGTACCTCTTAGGATATGTGGTTCCTTTAAAACTGCAACCTGGAGCATCAGGCCAAATTTTAGAGGCCTGATGCTCTCAGTTAGGGATCATTTATTTTTCCCTTGGAATAACGCAGCTTATCGTTACTTACCACAAGCTACAGTATTCCTTTACCATGGGAGTCACTAACCTGCGGAACTGAGCTACTAGCCCCCTAAATTTCATCTGCCCAGTCTCTCAATTTCTCAAGGGCCTCCTGCAATTTCTCACAATTGTCTTGTGATTTAAAAACTTGTAAAATTTGATGTTATTTACAAATTTGCTCATTTCACTTGTTACCATTTCCAAGTCCTATATAAACATGCTAAAAAGTAGTAGGCCCAGCACAGATCACTGGAGCATATACGTAGATTCGTTGGGGATGGGTGAAGAAAGCCCCCAGGTAAGTGAGAGCCCCCAGGTAGGTGATACATTAAATAACTTTATGGAAATGGGTAACAGGGGTAACATATGGAAAGCAGTGTGTATAAATGCCCGTAGCATGGGAAATAAGATCCCTGATGTTGAAGCTTTGATGGGAGTGGCTGACTTGGATTTAGTGGCAGTTACAGAAACATGGTTCACAGAAAACCATGATTGGGATGTAACTATACCTGGCTATACTTTATTCAGAAAGGACAGGGTAGGAAGTAGGGGAGGAGGAGTGGCACTATATGTAAAAACTACTATTAAAGCTTTGAAATTACAGAGCTTAAAAGGGAGAGGGGAGGCATTGTGGGTTAAACTAGAAAGAGGGAAAGAGAAATCTATTTACATTGGTGTGATATACAGACCTCCTTCACAAGAAGAAGAGGTGGACAGAGAGTTAATTGAAGACATGCGCAGCATTGCTAGGAAAGGGGACGTACTACTGATAGGAGATTTCAATATGCCAGATGTTGATTGGCACATTCCTGCTGCAGTATCATCTAGAAGTAAGGAGATCCTGTATTCTTTACAGGGAGAACTATTCAGGCAATTGGTAACAGACCCCGCACGTGAAGGGGCCATACTGGACTTGGTGCTTACCAAGGGTGAAAGTGTTTCTGATGTTGTAGTGGGAGATCATTTTGCATCCAGTGATCACCAGATGGTGTGGTTCAGTATTAGGTCTAGGGCTGTTAGAATCCATTCAAAGGCGAGGATCTTAGACTTTAGGAAGACTAACTTTGCGAAGATGGGCCAATACCTCTGGGAGTCGTTAGTTGGATGGGAACAGCTGAGGGATGTAGAAAAACAGTGGGAAAAACTGAAAGGGGATATTTAAAGGGCAACCAACCTTTTTGTTAAAATGGTAAATAAAGGTAAAAGGAAAAGGAGACCGCTATGGTTTTCGAAAGAAGTAGCTGAAAAAGTGAAGAAAAAGAGGGAGGCCTTCATGAAATACAAGAGATCACAGAAAGAGGAAGACAGGCATCTGTATTTGGAAAAGTTTAGAGAAGCTAGCAAAGTAGTCAAGAAGGCAAAGATTCAAAAGGAGGAGGAAATAGCCAATGCAATAAAATGGGGGGATAAGACATTTTTCAGATATCTTAGTGAGAAGAGGAAGGGCAAGAGTGGTATTGTCAGACTCAAGGGTGCAGGGGAAGAATATGTAGAAGCTGATAAGGATAAAGCGGAATTGCTTAACAAATATTTCTGTTCTGTGTTCACAGATGAAGGACCAGGAGCAGGACCTCAGAAAACACCCGCAAACAGGAAAAGAAGCAAAGGACATCTTGAACAATTTTCAAAAGACTGTGTTCGTGAGAAACTATCTCAACTTAAAGTAGACAAAGCGATGGGACCAGATGGGATACACCTGAGAATACTGAGGGAACTTGGGGACGTTCTAGCAGCTCCACTGACTGACCTTTTCAATGCCTTGTTGGAGTCGGGAGTGGTGCCAAAGGACTGGAGAGAGGCTCACGTTGTGCCTTTACACAAAAGCAGAAGTAATGATGTGGTTGAAAACTACAGGCCGGTTAGTTTAACTTCGGTGGTGAGTAAATTATTGGAAACGCTGCTGAAAGAGGAAATAGTGAGGTTTCTGGAGTCCAGCGGATTACAGGATCTGAGGCAGCATGGATTCACCAGAGGCAGGTCTTGTCAGACAAATCTGATTGATTTCTTTGACTGGGTGACCAGGGAGTTGGACCGAGGGAGAGCCCTAGATGTGGTGTATTTAGATTTCAGTAAAGTCTTTGACACTGTTCCTCACAGGCGACTTATAAACAAACTGAGCACCCTAGGGATGGACCCTAAAGTTACTGCTTGGGTTAGAAATTGGTTGGGTGGGAGGCGACAAAGAGTAAAAGTAAATGGAGCTCACTCTGAGGAGAAAGATGTTATCAGTGGTGTGCCCCAGGGATCTGCCCTTGCTCCGATTCTTTTTAACATCTTTGTTAGTGATATAGCGGAAGGGCTTTCAGGTAAGGTTTGCCTCTTTGCGGATGATACCAAAATCTGCAATAGAGTAGACACCCAGGGAGGGGTAGATAACATGAGGAGGATCTAGCTAAGCTTGAAGAATGGTCTAGAATTTGGCAGCTGGGATTTAATGTTAAAAAATGTAAGGTCATGCATTTGGGCTGCAGCAATCCAAGGGAGCAATATAGTATAGGGGGTGAAGTACTTTTGTCCACTAAAGAAGAGCGGGACCTAGGCGTGGTTGTGTCTGGTGATCTTAAAGTAGCTAAACAGGTAGAAAAGGCGACGGCAAAAGCTAGAAGGATGCTTGGGTGCATACGGAGCGGAATGGCTAGCAGAAAAAAGGAGGTGATAATGCCTCTGTATAAGTCTTTGGTGCGACCTCATTTGGAGTATAGTGTGCAATTCTGGAGACCGCACCTTCAAAAGGATGTGAACAGGATGGAGTCGGTGCAGAGGGTGGCTACTAAAATGATTAGTGGTCTTTATTATAAAGCATTTGAGGACAGACTGAAGGATCTTAATATGTACACCTTCGAGGAAAGGCGGGATAGAGGTGATATGATTGAGATGTTTAAATACCTCCGTGGCATAAATGTTCAGGGAGAGAGCCTCTTTCAATTGAAAGCAAGTTCTGCTACGAGGGGACATGGGATGAGGGTGAAGGGAGATAGATTCAGGAGTGATATGCGGAAATATTTCTTTACGAAAAGAGTAGTGGATCCATGGAATAGTCTCCCAGTGGAGGTGGTAGAGATGAGGACAGTAACTGAATTCAAAAAAGCATGGGACAAACACAGAGGATCTCTAAAGGTAAAAAGGGGACTGTTGTAGTTGTTATGGAAGGACAGACTAGATAGGCCATGTGGTCTTTTTCTGTCGTCATATTTCTATGTTTCTATGTATACATATAAATTATAATATTATAATTTAAGTGTATTCTTTACAAATTTAAGAACAGGAATTTATACCCATCCTAAGATGATGTAAGTGATCATGCATTATATTAATGCTCATTTTCTGCCATTTACACTAGATTTATAAAAAGTCAGGAACACGTCTACTTGACTTTATAAAAGAGACATGAAATATATTCATAAAAATACATGTAAATCTAGGCACGACCTATAAAATTTCCCTCCATAATTTGACATTTATTTCTACACATAGTCTTAGAATTACTAACAAGCAATACTGTTTTAGAGGGGCATGTTTACCGAGCAGTGGCCTCTAGCACACAAACAATCCAAAAACGAGCAAAAGGGAGGCACTCGATCCGCACTAGTAAATGGAGGCATTACCTAGCATGGGGCAGGTATGATGCTACCCCCATGCTCATTGCCTTTGTTGTGATCTATGCGGGTGCACTTAACACCACGTACGGAGGTGATGATAAGTGCACCGCGCTAAGTGCCACATCGACGGGAAAGCGCACCAACATCCATGCTACCCATGATGTGGACTCTCCTCCCAAGAACCGCCTATTCTTTGCCCCAACCTGCGCTGCTGGGGTATTGTAAAATTTTTAGCACAGTTGAGTTTTCAGCACGCAGTACGTTTTACTGTGGAAGACGTGGCGCACGTTGAACCCCGCACTACCTGGTAGCACACTTTAGTAAACATATGTTAATGTCATTAACATGTTATTTTACCACAGGTCCCATTTTATGCAAAGGGATCTAGTCATCAGTAATGTGCACTGATGGCATTGGCACACATTAGGAGATAGTTTACTCCCTGAGCTACATATGCCTTCAGGAAAACCTCTTTTATTTTTAGGTAAATGGACACTGTGAAAATGCATGTGTACTATAATATAGAAACAATTTTCACCACAGGGGATCTAGCTTGGTATCTCTGCAATTAAGTACCTAGATCCCTTTGAAGATTGCCTCAATCTAACCAGAAATAATACTGAACACCCACAGAATTCTGGAACTGTTTTATTTTTTATGATCTTTTCTGCATTTTTTAATTTAATTAGTTTTCTTTTTTTCTTATTTATAATAAATGCATATATTAATTTGGTAACAGGTATAAATTGCCATGCCAATAAAGATTTTGTTGAATCTGAATCCTCCAGAACACCTAAATCCATGCTGTGTTGTATTTAAGCTTTGAATGGCTTTATTGGAAAAATAAACTGGAGCAAAGTGTTTCAGACATATAGGAAGAAGAAGATGAGTCAATATCCTGCCTATAAAGTATTAGTGATTTAGCGGCATAGCTGACTGCCCAAGGCCACCCTACTGCTGTTGACTGTACAAGAACTGATCACCAGTTAATGAGCTTTAACAGAGGGGTACACAGCAATCTCTTTTTATGTAGTTAGTATTGTCAATTCGGATGTGGCTTGAAATTAAACAGTGTCCATACTCTTCCATCAATCGTTTCCAGATGAAAGACTTGCGGGGATGGAGGGAGCTTGTGCTGGGTTGCACATAGAATTTTATGTGCGCATCTACCTAAAATGGATACTATAAATAAAGCGGCAGTTTAAATTTAGTTTATGCAACCTTTCTAATTATCTGTACTATGTGTGCAGGTGATTTCATTACTTATAAAGCTGAATCCTAAAGCCGGAAGGCATCCCTAGGTTGAGTATATCCTTCTTCTTAATGTGTCCTAGTTCAATGAACAAGGAATTTAATGACTTACAAAGAAAGTGGTGACAGTGGTGAGAAAATTAGAGAACAAGCCACTAAGCTTTACACATTGGTGCTCTAGCAACTGCACAACACTGCCAATTTTTGCCACCGTGTTGGCAGAAATGTAAAAAGCCTGTAATTTGTTGGCTCGCACTATACTGAAGTCTTTTTCCTCTTGATAACTCCATAGTTATGAAAAAGCATAAACTATACAGACATAAAAGTAAAAACAAAAGAATAAGGAAATGAGTCCATGTTGTCTGAATTGGGTGTAAGCATTGTCTTTAGATAGTTTTGTTCCATGGATGGGTGACATAGGCTGAGGGGGGAGAGAAGGACAGGCCAGGAGCGGGTATAAGAGAAGAGGTCAGATCTGGTGGAAGGAGGTCAAACAGAGAGGGAAAAAGGGAAAAGCAGGAGCAAACTTTGTGGTGGGAAGGGGAGGGAGGGAGGGCAAATGGAGAGGTGAACAGGCAGAGATTATGGGTAGATGCTATGGAAACAGAGGCTAAAAGCGGCCTATCAAATATATAAATAGCCACAAATCATGAGCAGACGCTGGAGGGAAGATGGACATAAGGCATGGAGGGTGAGGAAAGAAAAAGAAAGGCAGGGAAGATTTCGTTTAATGCTTTTCATGAGCGCCCTTTGTTCCAAAAAGAAAGAAAATAGAGGAGAGGCAGCAGAATGGATGCTGTGGGGGGGGGGGGGTTGGGGTAAGCAGGAGGACAGATGCTCAGACAAGGGAAACAGAGAAGAGGCAGTTGATCGGAAAAAAGCCAAGAGGAAGAGGGAAAAGGAGAAGCAGAGGTAGATGGGTGCATGCTGAGGAAGGAGGCTGGGGATGTGGGGAGATGGAGAGCAGAGACTCAGAGTTAAGTAGGAATTTGGGGATTGGATGGGAAAAGAGCACAGACTCAGGGCTTGAGTGGGTGCTGGGTAGATTGGGAAAGTGAGGAGGTGGGGCTTGGGTAAGAGGAGAGGGAATACAGAGTTTGAGCAGAGATCTAGGGATTTGGAGGACACTATGGCCTTGTGATTGGGTATGGAGAGTAAGAGTAGAGGTTTGAGTTAGGGTGAAGAATGACAGGGAAAGGTTGGGAAGCAATAGAAAGGACAGGTGGGCTGTAGAAAGGGTAAACGAAGGAAGGGTATAGGTATTTAAAGGGGGTGAGGGATGATAGAAATGGAGGAGGTGAGAGGGGAATGAGAGACTGGGTAGAGGCAGAAAAAAGGGCCTGGAGGCAGGGGAGGAGGTAAGTGACAGGAAAGGAGCTAAGGCGAGAGAGGGGATGAGAGGCAGAGGAAAGTAGATGAGGATTAAAGGATGGGTACAGAGGATGAAAATGAGCTAGAGAGTGAATGAAAGGAAGGAATAGAAGACTAGGGCAGGAATGAAAGACAAATGGGGCAATAGGACTACGAGGTGAAAGTAAGAGATGGAAAGTGGGTAGATAGGCAAGAAGTGAAAAGAAAGAGATTGAAGACGGAAGGGTGAGAGAAAGAGAGGAGGAGAGACAGAAAGGAGAAAAGATGAATGGGAAAGGTCATTGTCAGAGATGTAGAGAAGGAAGGTAAGGGGACAGGTAGAGAGAGAAGAAAGAAACTAGAAAAGAGACCCTAAGAAAGGACTTAGGACTTAGGAAAATAACAATAAGTGGTAAAAAACAGAAACCAGGAGCAATCCATTTAGAAAAATAAAATGATCAGACACAAGAGTACAAAAACAATTATTTTCAAGACTGAATGATTGGAATATGTCAACTTTGGTATTGTGCATTTCTTACGGCTTTGTATTTTACATTTATCTTTATCTTTCTTCAGTGTTCTACTGCTCTCAGTCTGGTTTCTTGGGGTTTCCACAAGATTGTGTCTGCTTGTTCCGGTTCCTCCTTTGTAGTTCTTTATTCTCTGGTAAGTAAGAGTCATTCTGTTCTGTTTTCCCTATAGGAGGTGTATCAGGGTTCTAAGATCTAGTGTATTATTTGCAGTGCTGTCTTTTCATGGGTTAAGTTTCTGCTGCTTGAGTCAGTCCTGGGACTTGGTGTCATGAAGTGGTAAGGTTTTATTACCAGGTAAAGGTTCCAGCTTTACTTTGACCACGTCACATAGCTTACCACTACCATGTCTTCTTCTAATCCTAGACTAGTTCCTCGCCTCCTCTAGCTCAGTTCCATTCTCCCTTAATGACTGTAAATAGTTCATGTATTTATTTATTAATCACTAAAACTATGTTCATACTATAATTGTTGTTCCATTCTAATTGTAAGCTCTGTTAATTGTTACTTGTTCAATGTAACCCTGTTCATTGTAAACCTGTTCTACAGTATGTATTAAGTTGTTTTCTGTAAACTGCACTGAACTAAAATAGCACGGTATATAAAACCAAATAAATAAATAAGCAGAAAACTTATGCTTGCCACAGGGAGACCAGCTGCCCCTCATATGCAGGAGAAACAGGCAAGATCTCCCTAAATATAAGACCAGCAGCTAGAGAGAGAGCCCTGACTGACTACTTCAATGATAAAGTTCACAGGGTTAATCTTGAGTTCTCCACCTCTCCCAGCTCCATAGTACCACTTCCTTTTTGTCTACAGATCAAGCCCTGCTTACTGACCTATACGTACACTCGTTTTGCAGTTCCTCATTACCTCTCATCTCTTCCTACACTCCTCCATCCAACTGCTCACAGAAACTCTGTCTTGTTGGGCTTTCTGAAAGCCCAGTCAGGACATCGGTACCCTTTTATACTTGCACGCTGTGCAGCCACATTACTCATACAGGCCTTGGTACATTCACGGTGAGATTGTAAATGAGCATGCGCTGGCGTCTTTTGAATCAGGAAAGCCACAAAATGCTGCTTGCAGTTTCATGAATAACGTTGATACAGGGCATTCAGGTTTATTTGCCTGAAACGCAGTACTGTGTCCTTTTCGGTTTTCAACTGCAGACTGGATTTGCTTTTCGGTTTTCAACTGCAGACTGGATTTGGCAAAAACAACTTTAATTCACAACAAGTTTACACGTATATGGACAGCGACAGATAAGTGCTGCTCTTGTGAACATGTGTTGTTTGTGTAAATAAGCTTGGTTTGGTGATATTTTTGAAGACACTTTACATTTTTGAATTTTGTTGGGAGCAGTGATATTATGGGGGGTGTAGGGCACACCGTTACATGGTGTTTTTTACCTACATTTTCATGCTCTTTTTGAGCCTTTAAAAATTTCTGAGTAAAACGGAAGTTAAGCCACGAGAGGTTGGTTTCTCTATCCTCAAGGCTATCCTTCCAACATTAAATTTTTTCATTAATACATTTTTTCATTAATATAGTTTCAGCTCATGGCGACAATTTAATATTACTCTATTTTTGTGTTTGGCTTTATACTTATTCAACAGCACCTGAACTAGAGCAGAACAACTTGTGACTGCTCAATAATTAATACTATTTAACTCATTCAGTTTACCTTGTTTTCTTATAAAAATTACCTAAATATTCCTTATTCTCACAGTTAAACTCTTAGTTTTCCTAAATGATAGAACTTTTCCAAAGTTTCATACCTATCAGATAGATTGACTGGTGAGTCTGACTTGACGCACTTGCTCACCAACCCAGAAGTGACATGACATATTAGCGTTATTTTGGCCATCCTCCAATCTTCAGGTATTACAAATGATTTTAATGATAGTTCACAGATTACTAATAGCAGGTCTGCAATCTCATATTTCAGTTCTTTCAACACCCTTGTAAGTATACCATCCGGTCCAGATGATTTGCTACTCTACAGTTTATCAAATAGTTGTAATACATCTTAACAATGTATCTATTTTCTGCAGAATCACCTTTAAATACCATTTCAGTCATGGATAACATCCCTACATTTCACTCAGTAAAGACCGAAGCAAAGAATTAATTCAGTCTCTCCGCTATGGCCTTGTCCTCTCTTAGTGCCCCTTTTGCCCCTCTATCATCTAATGGTCCAACTGACTCTGTCACAGGATTTTTGCTATGAATGTACTTGAAAAATTCTTTATTACGCGTTTTTGCTTCCACAGCAAGCTCCTTCTCAAATTCTCTCTTTGCCTGCCTTATCAATGCCTTGCATCTAACTTGCCAGTGCTTATGTTGTTTCCAGTTTTCGTCAATTGACTCCTTTTTCCATTTCCTGAAAGATGCTTTTTTGGCAACAACAGCCTCTCTGACCTCACCTTTAAACCATGCTGGCAGTTTTTTGGACTTCCTTCCACTTTTCTTAGTGTGGAATACAGCTGGTCTGGGCTTCCAAGATAGTATTTTTAAACAACACCCATGCTTGATGTATATCCTTAACCTTTGCAACTGCTCCTTTTAGATTTTTCTTAACTATTTTCCTCATTTTATCATAGTCTCCCTTTTGAAAGTTAAAAGGTAGTACTGTGGATTTCCTGGCCGTCCTTCCTTCATTAATTAAATCAAACACGATCATGCTATGATCACTATTGCCAAGTGGCCCCAACACCCTTATCTCTTGCATCAGATTTGTGTTCCACTGAGGACTAGGTCCAAAATGGCTTCCCCTCTGGTTGGTTCATGAACCAGCTGCTTCAAGAAGCAATCATTTATTTCATCTAGAAAAGTTATTTCCCTTGCATGCCCTGCCGTGACACTGACCTAGTCAATACATGGGGTAATTGAAATCACCCATTATTAATACTGTGCTGTAACTTTTGCTAGCTCCCTGATATCTTTGAGCATTTCATCATCCTTGATCATTCTGGCCAGGCGGTCAATAGTACACCCCCACTGTCATCACCTTCCCCTTCCCATTTTTACATGGAATTTCAATCCATAGAGATTCTACAGTGAATTTTGTTTCCTGCAAAACTTTAATCCTTTATGACTCAATGCCCTCTCTAACATAGAGTGCAACCCCTCCACCAATTTGATCTCCTCTATCATTATGATATAGTTTGCACCCAGGTATCACAGTGTCCCACTGGTTGTCCTCCTCCCACCATGTCTCTGAGATACCAATCATATCTAACCTCTCAATTAGTGCTATATATTCTGTCTCTCCCATCTTATTTTTTAGACTTCTAGAATTTGCATACAAGCAGTTTAGAGGCTGTATTTTATCCATGTCAATCTGGTTATTGGTAGGCAGGGGTAATTTGGAATCTTTAAGCTCTGTCTGCTCTGTACTCAAGGGCACTTGGGTTACTTTTGTGTTTATTGGAACCTCTCTGCTGATATGCCCTAACATCAATCTTTTGCTAGAATCCTTCAAAGAAACATTGTTCTGAATCATGCACTCTTGAGCGACTGTCGGCTTTCCCCTATTATCTAGTTTAAAATTTTCTCTATCTCCTTTTTAAAGATTAATGCCAGCAGCCTGGTTCCATCCTGGTTAAGGTAGAGCCCATCCCTTTGGAAAAGCTCCTCCTTTCCCCAGAATGTTCCCCAGTTCCTATCAAATCCAAAATCCTCTTCCTTGCATCATCGTCTCATCCACATATTGAGAGTCCGGAGCCCTGAATGCCTTTTGGGTCCTGTGTGTGGAACAGGAAGCATTTTGGAGAATGCTACCCTGGATGTTCTGGATTTCAACTTCTTACCTAAACACCTAAATTTGGCCTCCAGAACCTTCCTACCACACTTTCCTATGTCATTGGTACCGACATGTACCAAGACAGCAGACTCCTCCCCAGCACTATTTAAGATCTTGTCTGCTACCTTCGCACCAGGCAGACATATTACCAGGCGATCCTCATGTCCACCAGGCACCCAGCTATTTACATGCCTAATGATTGAATCACCAACTATAACAGCTGCCCTAATCCTTCCCTCATGGGTACATGGCCCAGGAGAAACCTGAGATGGTTTTACATCTCCTGGAGGACAGAACCTAGCTACAGGATCACTTCCTTCTACACCAGGGTAATGCTCTCCTGTCCTCTCTCCTCCATAACAAAAAGGATGCTGCCAGACTGGAGGAGGGACTTCAGTACAAAATCCCTGTAGGTTTCGTCTATGTACCTCTCTGTCTTCCTTATGTCTTCCAAGTCTGCTACACTAGCCTCCAGAGATCGGACTCGTTCCCTGAGAGCAAAGAGCTCCTTGCATCTAGTGCACACATAAGACCCCTCACCAACTGGAAGAACATCATACATGTGACACTCAATGCAAAAGATTGGAAAGCCCCCATCTCACTGTTGGACTGCTGTCTACATCTTAGTTTAAAGGTTGCGTTTAGATATTTAAGTTGTTTACTTACTAAGGTTTGCTGTGGATACTTATACTAATAAAACTATACCTAATCTCAGGTCCTTAACGTATGCCTGACGAGGATAAACAGCTGCACCTGAGAATGAATATGACACCTCCTTTCCTTTAAGAGGTTTAAACACCTATAAAGCTATGATTATCCCAGGTGTGGGTGGGAGTCAGGGAGGGAGAGAGGGAAAGAAGTCTTATTAAAAGCTGGCTGCTACATAGTATCCTGTCCTGTGTTTCTAAGGTAATCTGTGACCAAATTCCTGGGTGATTCACACAGTCCTTGCTTGGATGGAGGGAGTTGTTCAAAATGCCCCTTTGATCTGTCAATTGGCTTTAACACCTATTTAAAACAATTTCACAGGTCTCTTACCCCCTATCTAGAAGGCCTCTTTGTAAAGATCTCTATAAATAATTTATTGCTCAAAGATTACCGACCCTGTTTTTCCTTTCATGCTAAGTTATACTCTGATTTGATTTAAATTAAAGCTCTTTGCTGATACTAGGCCCTGACTGAGTATTACATTTAAACTAGCAGCTCTCTGCTGGGTTTTAAATTTAAGCAGAAAGCTCTCTGCTGGGTTTAAACTGAAAGCTCTCTGGTGGGTTCTGAATTTAAACTAAAAGCCTTCTGCTGGGTTTTAAATTTAAACTGAAAACTACCTATTGAGTTTTTAATTTAACTAAACGTTCTTTGCTAATACTAGGCCCTGACTATTTTAACAAATACACTGGATTCTAATTTACACAGATTAATCAGCTTTAATCTAAAGAATTCCTTTTTCCCCAAGATTTAGAAAAATTCCCAGAAGTAAATACTTACAATTGCAGGTCTCTCTCCAGAAGTAGCAGTCCCTTTTTGTAGTCCTTCCCGGTCATGAACAGAGCTCTCCGCACATCTTGCCTGTACGTGCGGGGAGCTCTGTCGGCTGCAGAGGCACCCCGGCACTTAGCAGAGATAGACGTCCAAACCGGCGTCCATCCCTACTAAACGTAAACTGCAGTCTACTCCTACCTGTTTTACCTAAAACCTTAGAAACATTGAACAGAACAATTACATTTGGTTACATAAATAACAGCATTGTCAGCAGATAAAATCAGATAATATTGCCTCTGTTTAGATCAATTGTATGGCCCAACCTTGAATCTGTATTCATTTCCGGTTGTCATACTGTTATGTGGACACTGTGAGGAGAAAGTTAAAAAAAGGACTTCTAAAATAATACAAGGCTTGCAACACAACAAGGTTGTAATGGTTCGCAAGTACCCCCATGGTCAGTCTCTGACAGATCATTGGTGCTTCTTGTGTTCTATGACAGCAGTCGAGGTTAAGTGGCATTAGAATAAAAGGTTGTGGAGTCTCTAGAGAAAGGAGAAGGGAAAGAAGGAAACAGTAGAGTTTCATAGAGGAGATATGGGGCTTCAGGAGAGTGGAGAGGAACAGAATGGAGCCTTATGAGGAAGAGGATTGAGCGTTTTTTTGGAGTGATTTCAGTTGGCTAAGTAATTCTGTATTTTCTTTTCCCCCTTCCTCTTTTTGTTTCCTTCCACTCTGAGGTTTATTTTACATTGTTTGTCTCTTGCTTCTTTCTCTGCACAGGGCTATAGCTTCGCTCCACCGTTTTCCATTCCATCTCAGTCTCTTCCCCTTCCCCTTGCCCTCTGCACTTTCTACAGTACATTTCCTCCTCATTCTCCTTCTGGCCTCTTTGCTCTTTCTTATTCATTCTACATTGTACTCTCTCGTATCACCAGGGCTTAATTTATAGACAAAAAGGAAGGACCAGGTCCAGATTAGATTTATGGAGATAAGGCCAGGGCCAGACGTGACCTCACTCCTGGATACATGCAATGCTGCATGTGGGGATAAAAATGAAGCTATGTTGGAAAATTAATGTTTGTTTAAATATTTGTTAAAATGATCACCAAAATTTGCAATGCTTCATTCGTTATCTCGAACCAAGCAATACTGCCCCCTCCCTGGCACAATTCTATCATTTCCCCTTTCCCTGCACAATTCCACTGTTTCCTCTCTCCCTGCCCCCCACCCCTCCCCCCGCATAATTCTACCATTTCCTCTCTCCCTGTCTCTTTCCCTGGCACGATTACACCATTTCCCCCTGCCCCCCTTCCTGGCATGACTATGTTCTTTATTTCCTTCCACTCCCCTGTACAGTCAATCATTTTATTTCTACTTTCTTCTCCTCCTGTACCTCACCACCCTGGCACGTATCTCTGTCCTGTTGCAGGCCCAAGAAGATACTTGGATAAAGATTAGCTCCCCTGCTTCCAAGTTCCAGCAGAAGCTGCTTTTTAAACCTTGAAGCTGGCACACACCAAGCACACACACAGCAGAAGTACTGTCAGATTTGCCAGTGCTTCCGACCGGGGCTGCACTGGCAATACAAACATCTGAATGTGATCTTTATAGCACACCTACTTAACCCTTTATTGTTGTATCAGTTTTCCTGTTGACCAAAGGTAAAAATTAAACGAAACATCAGTCAAATTGTGGCAGGTGCAGGCCTGTGACCCACGGTGTCTGACATAAGCAGGCCAGCATGGCTAGCTTGACCTGTAAATGAGGCCTGTGGAGAGGCATATAGGATTGCACATCCCCCAATATGCTGCTATTGTAAGATAGAACTCAGTAGAAGTATTGAATTAGCTTAGGTAAGCAGAACCGAGAGATGGAAAAATACAGAAAAACATGTTTAAAAGTTACTGATAAGAAAAAGTACATCTGCAAGGAATATAATTGGGAGTGCTGACAGATGAGTTGCAGAGCCCTGCTCCTCTGCATGTACAAATTGGCTATACGGCCTTGAGAGTGTGAAAGTAACAAATTGATGAACTGACCATTGTAATTGGGACTAGAAGGGGGGCATGCAGGTGTCATGCCCACTGGAGGGACATAATTGGATAAACTTATCAGTACCGGGACCAATGGAAGGGGTACGGGAGGTACGGGAGAGTACCTGGACCAATGAAATGTTTTTCTATACCTAGAATGGAACAGAAGTCTATAAAAGTTGTTGTAATGCTTGAAAACTTTGCTCAGCCATTTTGAAATTGACTGGTTTGAGACTTGTGCACAAATAAATGATTTGGACCTTCTGAACAGACTCCTGGTATCATTGGTTTGTCTGCGCTTTGCTGCTACAAAATCATCTCTCGAGCACTCCACTAAGCACTGGCTTCTGGTCAGACTTTATATTCCCCAGAACCTCAAAAATGATCAACACTAGTCCAAAATTGTTCCCGAAAGCCCAGTCTCATGCAAACGTTCAAGCGGCACACCATGGTTCAGCATTTCAAACACTAAGCTCACATCCAGTAATACTAACAGAACATTGTCTCCTTTATCCATACCAGATAGTATGTCATCCGAACTGGTTGTCAGTACTGTCTCCGTTCCATACTGTAATATAAGAACATCAGTCAACCACTGCTCACAATGGTTTCTTTGCAAACATTAGTGAAGTGAGGAATGATCATAATTTATGCAGTAGGCACGCTGAATAAATTATTCACTTTGCAAACCTTCTCTCACTCATTCAATGTCATTTAGCTGTTTTCAGATATATTCATCTGTTCTTGTTCTCTGTCAGTTATGATTGAATAGGATACTCCCCCTGGTACTGGAGCATGTTCTCGTACCATGCAGGACCTCATATGAGGTGATGCTTAGGCACCTATGGGGAGACATGACGGATGAGACATGCACTGGCCTTCTGCATGGTCCAATGTCATCCTATCATGCAAGGTCTCATGTCCACCTGAGCAGCCACGAAGAGAGTAACTTTAGATGCTGCACCTAGATTAATGCACATTTTGACATGCTTTTTTAACATCTATTATATAAAGTAAGGTCGACCTTCTAAAATCACTAGCTTTGTGTGTGTGGAAGGCTCAGGGACCATCGTCAATGGGGTGAGCATGCAGGCTGGTAATACGTGCATGCTCACCCCACTAGACACCATGTCCTTCTTTCCAAGCTTATTATCTATAGAGAGAGGATTCCAATCTCTTTGTAGTATATTTAATGCTATGACAGATTCTGTTGTTCTACACTTTGAGTGGACCTGCGGTCAGTTGTACGATAAGCACAAATGTTATTACATAAGCAGGGGAAATTTGCAACATGTTTGCCCATAGACTCTGTACCAAATCTACAAGGGACAGCAGCCAAGTATTTCCAGAGTTATTCACTGATGAACACCGAACTGAGCAATGGTCGACAGCATTATGTGGTTTCACATAGCCTATATAAAAGGTTTGAACTGGTCCCCGATAATTTTGTTTGGAAATGTGTTTAAAACACCAAAAGTGCTATTTCTTAAAGGCCAGATAATATATTACAGAATTGTAGTGGATTATCAGAATCATCAATGGTGTCCTTCTATGTATCACCATCAAATGGTATTTCATTCTTTTCAGTAAATTTCACATGTTGCTTTCTGCTTGTTTATTTTATTTAGATTTATTTTGTGCTTTTTTTAAAAAGCCAGAAGCGGAGTGAGTGGAAGGAGTTTTGCCCGACTGTGCTCTGCGTGCTGTGTGGTCTCTCCAGGCACCTGTAGGGCTTGCATCCACGCGGCGCCTGCCCCAATGTCATCTATGGGGCATAAGATCTGTTCCGCTCCGCGGTCACGCGGTAGTGGTCGCGCTTTGAAGGGGTGCATTTAAAGGGGCGTATAATTGCTCCTTATGCGCTCCTTCGGCGCTCGAGGTGGTCTGGTGGTGGTGTTCTTGGCATGGGCAAGCGCAGGAAACGCCCCTTCAATGTAAGTACTGTCAATCCTTCTAAAGTGGTTAAAACTGTTGGTCCTATGGTAAAAGCATGTTGTATCGGTGAAAATGGAAGAGGCTGTTTCCAGTGTTGCCGTCGAGTGCTCTCTCCTCCCAGATGGTTCCTCCGGGGGGTTTTCAAGCTCTGCCCTGCTTACGGAATTGGACTCTATTGACCCAGTGACAACTTCTCCGCTAGTGGAAGTTCAAGTACAGAATGGGTTTTTTTTATCTCCCTCTGTTCCATCGGAGCGTGACTGTGAGCCTCTGGTAGTTCCTTTACCACAGGCTATCCAGTTACCGGTGGACTGTGTTATGGCACGCTCTGAGGGTGTTTCTGCTAAAGTTGATACTCAAAATGTTTCTCTTGTTGATGTTTTGTCTGTTCTCTCACGTATCGAGGCTTCTATTACCTCATTAGCCTCTGTGGCTTCTCAATTTTCTGATTTCTCAAAAGCTTCTGTAGCTAAAATGGCTCAGCACGATTCTCAAATTGCGGTTTTGCATACTAAATGTCAGAATTTGGAAAATCATTATGCCTCTTTACAAAAAACTTCTTTGTCTTTTATGAAGGATAGCATTACCTTACATATGCAGCAGGAATTATTAGAGAATTCATTAAGGGCAATGAATATTCATTGTTTAAATTTTCCTTATACTAGATTGTTATCTCCCCAGATATTATTTGATAAATACCTAACTGAAGTTTTGGGGTATGTTAACGATGCTAAACCGCCCATAAATAAGCGTTATTATTTACCAGTGACTAGGGCACCTCCTGCTAGGGGCTCCCCGGAAGTGGTTCCAAAAACTTTAGTTGATTCTTTAAATGTATCTGAATTTATAGAATCCTCTCAAAATTTAATTTCCTCGCGAGCTACACTTCTTGTATAGCACAGTTACTTACCTGTAATAGGTGATCTCTGGGAACAGCAGGAATAAGTCTTCACATATGGGTACGTCGGTACCGACGGAGTCTGCGCGGGAACGCTTCCCAGCGTCCAATCAGAACGCTTTTGGAAGCATCCCAACACGCCTGCGTGCTGCCTTCCCACCTTTCCCAACTGCCTCTCCTCAGTTAAGTTTTAAAGCTGAGACAAAGAGAGAGAGCAGCAAGAGAAAGGGAAAGATAGAGATAGAGAGATACAACTCCTAGGGGAGGTGGGTGGGTTGTGAAGACTTATTCTTGCTGTTCCCAGAGATCACCTGTTACAGGTAAGTAACTGTGCTATCTCCAGGAACAAGCAGGAATGAGTCTTCACATATGGGGACTCCCAAGCTGAGATGCCCAGAGGGAGTCCTAGCATGTTGCGAATCTAGAAAGAGCCATGCTATTCCTCAGGACCTCAGGCATCCTGGGGATGGAGGGTAGGAGTTGAATACAGAAAAGGAGCTGTGGAACAGCTGGCCTAGAACAGGGCTTCTAAAGAGGAAGGCCTTGTATAGAGGGCATTTAGTAGTAAAATATTGTAATATGGGCCTCCCTTGTTGGGATTGCAAAAGTCTACTGAGGTTCATATGGATCTGTTAGAAGAGCCAGTGAAGAACCTTGAGGAGTACCTCACTGAGAAGTAGAGGTAATAAAAGTAGAAAAAACAAGTGGAGGTCAGAACCCTTCAGGGTGAGAAATAGCCCCAGTGGAAAACTGGGGAAGTATAAGAGGTAGAGCTTCAGTGGAAGACGCAGAAGGTACTATTAGAGAAAGCTTAAGCTGTTTTTGTCCAAAAACAGTACAATCATAGGACCAAAGAAAAATGAGTCTGACCCAACTGGACTGGCAATGGAATCAGTCCATGTAGGAGAGAAAGGGTATGGAGACCCTTGTATCTGATAAGAAAGTAAGGACAGATTTAGGAAGCGCTAAGCTTTAGATTAACTTTAGCTCCGCAATGTCTTTCCTAAATGGGGTCAATTAGGAAAGAAAAAGATACATGGAGAGCTTCAGAGGTACCTAACCCTGAAAGGTTATGGTAAGGAAAAGTTTGTTAATTACCACAGGAAGTGGTTATATGTGTAGAACCCTAAGTATGCTGTTACAGCATTGATAGGGGTAGTGCCCATCTGTCAGGATCATATAGGAATGTATGGATATCTGAACCTAAACAGACAGATAGATAAGTATGTGGATACATATCTACCTAAAAGATATATCTCACTAGATATGTATATATGCATATATATAGAGAGAGATATGTATGGGCAGAAGATACACCGATAGATATAGGTCTATATATATATATACCTATATATACATATGGCTATGTAGGCATACAGACACATGTCTCCAGGTATGTGGATGGAGAGATGTCTATAGAACCAGATCCCCCTTAGGGACATGGGGAGAGAGAAAGATTCATCTAATAGCAAGAAGGTTGATACCTGCTTGAATAGATGCATAGAGAATCCTCTTTCCCTGGTTATGACTGGCAGAGTCAGAGGAATGGTCTCCCTGACAAGAAGGAGTCTAGATTCTTTTCAGAATTTCAGCTCTTGAATAACCAGGATGGCCTACGTGAAAAATGCAGAGGATAACTTCAGTCTGCAGGCAGCAAGTCCAGATCTCTCCAGAACTGCAGTATGGAGAATGGATGGAGGACGCCACTGGAGGAAGATACCATAGTGACCCGCCTATGAGGGCAAGATGGGTATCAGGCGTCCTTTAGCTGCCACTGAAAGAAAATTATCTCTGACGAGAAGACCAAAGGAGATATGGGCCAAGCCAGGGAATTGGCCCTTCTTTAGGTTTTCACATGATGAAAGGCCTGAGTCTTATGTCTCAAAGAAATTTAAGATGAGATGGTAAGGGTAGGGAATACCTACCAGTCATGAACACATGACTGGGGGAACCCCTCCTAACCATCTAGGGTTATCTGCTAGACAAGATACTAATGCTCTCTAGCAAGGGCCCATAGTGCAAAGCTACTCTGTAGAGTTGCAGAGAGCATGCTGCAGGTTGGTTAGAAGAAAAAACTGGCTGTGTAAAGCCCGTGGTAAACAACCTAGTCGCCCAAGGACACGGGGGCGAAGAATAGAACTTAACCACCCAGTCTGTTATAATCGGGTTTACCAAACGAGGTTGATAACCTCGTTTGGAAAACCCTATTATCACAGACTGGTTGGTTAACTTCTATTCTTCGCCCCCTTGTCCTTGTACTGTTTTTGATAACCTGTTTGGGGTTTAGCACTGAGGCTAGAAGGATTGCTAGTGGAGGGGAACCCCTGGTTGTGTGGTGAACAGAACCAGTGGCTTAACCACTAGGAATTGCTGTATCTGCAGCAACTACTAGGGCAGCGGAAGGAAAATTCTTTTGCCCTCCTTTTTTAGATTGGGAAAAAGAAACAACAGACATAGTAGGACTTTCTATTGTCTGATGAGCTGCCCTAAGGTAAAAAAGGGGGAGATAACTCTGGAAGGGAGAATCCCCCTGTGGAACAGGTAGAGGACCATAGGGGCTTACCAGTGTAAAAGAGCCACTCTTACAAATCAAATGTTGTAGTAAGAGGGAGGTAAGACAGAGTTGAAGGAGACTTACTATGCAGGAAGTCTCTGAAAGGTAAGATGGAGTGGAGGAGTGGCCTAGTGGTTGGGGCAAGGTACTTCAGGCCGGAAGGTCAGTGGTTCAAATCCCACTAGAGGACAGCAACCTTGGGCCGGAAGGACTGGGGTTTCTAGTCTCACAGGTGCTCCTTGTGGTCTTGGGCAAGCCACTTAACCCTCCATAGCCCATGTTCCCTGTAAAATAGTTATCTCCAAGTTATAATGCCCTGTTCAATGTAATTTCAGTTTGTTCAATGTAAACCGCACTGATGCAGAATAGCACGGTATATAAGAGAATGTAAATAAATAAATAAGATGATACATGCCAGTACAGGGAAACAACTGTGTTATTGATAGTTGTCACTTCTCTTTTCCCCAAAGAGGAAGAGAAAACCTGTTAAGTATGGGCATGATCTTGATAAAGACTCTTAGAGAAAAGAAAAGATGTCTCATGAAGAGATATCTAGAAAAGGTTAGGATAAAATTAGTGCAGATACTTCAAGTGAAAAGAAGCAGACTGCCACTCCAACCACAAACCAAGAGGGGTAATAATGATCTATTTGAAACCCTGCGACTGCTGGGTTTGCTGACCCTGTTGAGGTTGTGGTTTCTTCAGACCAGGGCGGTTTCCCCTGTTTGGGAACATCTGTATGATGGGCAGAAGATGGATAAAACTTTTTCCCCCTAGGGGAAGAAAGTTTGGCAGGACATTTCCTACCAACTGGGAAAGAGGAAGGCGTAGAACAGCCTCTGGAAACAGGAATGTCAGTGGCTAACTGAGCAACCTGAAGTAAAGACTCCTTATTAAAGAGATTTTCTCCAGTGCAAGGAGTATTTCCCAGTCTTTCTTGTGCCCATTTGTCCAAGTCTGAAGCCTGGAGCCAGGCTTTACGTCGTGCCCCTATAGCTATAGCAGAGGTTCTGCTAACAGACTCAAAGGATTCTAGGGAAGCACGAGTAAGGAACCTAGAGATATTTTGAGCATGACTAACCAGTAAAGAATAGTCTGCACTTTTGGGCTCTTGAAGAAAAGGAGTCGAAAATAGTAAGTTCTTTGTGACCTCCTCAAGAGATAAACCCATATAGAAAATATATGAGAGAATTCTTGCTGAAAGCATGGATGCCTGGAAGGTTTGGCGTCCAAAGGCATCTAAAGTCTTAGATTCACGACCTGGCGGATAAGAAGAGTGCTTTTTAGTACTCTTCACCCGCCACATTGCCGATTCTACAAAAAAGGAATGATGAGGAAGTTGAGTCCTTTGAAATCCTGGAGAGGGGGGCACCTGATATAGAAGATCAGTTGCTCTAGAAAGTGGGGGTACCTTTAAAGGAGCTTCCCACATTCGTAGAAGGAGATCCTGCAAGGAATGATGCAAAGGAAGCATGATGTTCTCCTTTGCTCTCCCAGGAATATGCAGGGATTCTGTATTCCCTTGTGTAGGATCCTGTCCAGGTATAGAAATGGCAAGTGATTTTGCCATATCCAGGAGAAAATCCTGAAAAGAATAATCCCCAGAGGGAAATTCTTTTGGATAGGCTAGATCTGTCGAAGAACTAGCATTGGCACCGAGGGATCTATCCAACTTAACTCAAGATCCTGAATGGTGGAGTATGGGATCCTTAGAGGATGGTCGCCGGTACCGCAAGAGGTCCAGACCAGCAACAGTCGGTAGCAGATCGTCCATGCTAGGGATCAATTCCAAACTCAGTACCGAGGGAAGCGAGCCTGATGAGAGAAGCATGGAAGGCACCGACAGCAATGGTAATGTGGATAGCGGTGCCGACTTCGGTACCGTATCCGATACCGGTGGATGAAGGCCAGCCGGTGACAACTCTAACGGTATCGAAGAAACCAAGAGTGCCGGACATGGATCATCGGAACCATGCCTTCGGTACCATCTGGTGTCAGTACCAAGGCGAGTCGGTACCCAGTCCTCCAGACTGGAGATCGATTCCAGACTCGGCATCAAAGGAAGTGAGTCTATCGATGCACATCTGGAGGATACCGACGTCGGTACTATTATCGGTACCGGGATCGATACCAATACTAGAAGGTTGGTCTGCAGCGTATCCAACGGCCCCATAGGTACCGAGGACGCCAGACTACGATCCTTGGTGAGGAATGTTTCATCCAACACCATTGCCGATGCCGGGGTATCGGTACCGCTCAAAGCGGATACCACCACCGAGCATGGCGCAGGTATGTTCTGTGAGGGGTGAACCTCAGGAACAACCTGAAACCCCACACAGGCTTTGGAGGCCGAAGACTCCCACCGGGGTTTTAGAGCCAGTGTGTTCTCGAGGGCAAGGCCAGAGGCATCTTTATGCTGTGCATGAGATTTACCACTCGAGGACTGGCTAGTCTGAAAAGACTATTTTTAGGTTACCTGATCCCGTGTGGAAGAAGAGATGGCCGGTGCCCTGAAGTTGGATGGGGACTGCGTATCGAGGGGAACTCGATGCTGAAGACTTCTTCCCACCATATTATTATAGGAGGGACACTCCAGAGGAAAATGGTCAGGACCCAAGCAGATTAGACACCAATTGTGAGTGTCTAAAATTAATTTTGTACCGCCACAGTTTGTACATTTCTTGGGGATAGTGGCTGGCGGTTCCATGAAGGAAAGTGAATAGGCCTAGCAGGCACTGTTCCCTCTAAGCTGTGCGCGTGTGCGCGCGCACACACCTCGCCGAGCGAGCGCACATACTTTACAACAGAGCGCACAAAAATTACGGCTCTGATTCTGATAGAAAACAACACAGACGTCTTAAAATTTAAAAGTTATGATTGTAATTACTAGAAATTTCCCGCTTCATTTAGTAATCATCTATTTTCATTTAATTTGATTAAAATCAATGTGGTGTACATACTGTATTCTGACGTGTAGTCAAATTTTAAAGTATATAACTCCGAGTGTCGTTATGTGGCGCACAAAAATTTAACCTTCCTTCAAAAGCTGCACAGCTGATATTTTATGTGCACACAGCCTACAGAAAATTAGAGGGAACATTGCTAGCAGGCCTAAAAAACCGTGAGGCACTAAGAAGGAAAAAGTATTCCATAAAAAGGAAAAATTTTACAAGAAAAGAGAAAAGAAACACCGGCGGTACCGGTGGCGTCGGGGAAGGCAGACGTGACCACAAGAAAACCAAAAAATAAAAGAAGAATTTTCTGCGGTGACAGGAGCACATCCTGCTGGCTCCGCGGAAAAACGAAAACTGAGGAGAGGCAGTTGGGAAAGGCGGGAAGACAGCACGCAGGCATGTTGGGATGCTTCCAAAAGCGTTCTGATTGGACGCTGGGAAGCGTTCCCGCGCAGACTCCATCGGTACCGACATACCCATATGTGAAGACTCATTCCTGCTTGTTACTGGAGATCTTTTGTGTCTGAGGCAGATAAGAATTCTGTTATGCGTTTGTTCTTTGCCAATAAGAATGCTGTATTTTGTGGTGCTAAGATAAACATTTTTCCTGATGTCTCTAGACAAACGCAGCTTAGGCGCAGGGCTTTTTTAAATTTAAAGCCTCGCGTCTTAGCTCTTGGTGCATCCTTTTTCCTCAAATTTCCTTGCAAATGTGTGGTAGTATTAGAGGGCACCAAATATGTTTTCTCTGAGACTTCATCTTTAGAATCTTTTATTGTTCATCAGGCTTCCTCAAAGCAGTAATTGTGTTTTCTAGATCTGTAAGCAAAGTAATTAGAGCTTTACATATTTTACGGGCAGTGCTCCTTTATTTTCTGTAATTGGTATATTGTGTATTTCCTGTTTTGGTTTTCTTTAATCACCTCCACTCCCCTAGATGTGGACTATGTTTTTTTTTTCTGTATTTTCTATAATAGTATATTATTGTGTTTTACTTTGATTTAATTCAATAAAAAGTATTTTCAAAAAAAAAAAGCCAGAAGCTTGTGCAGGCATCTCTGTTAAGAATAGCTACATTTTTGAAGATATTAGAAATATATTCATAGAGCCTTCTCCACTTATGCACCTGACCTATGGCATGAACTCCCCAACAGCCTCTGGGAAACGCAGGACCTAAAACTCTTTCGCAAAGACCTCAAAATATTTTAATACCTGAGCACTGTTCTCCTCTGATCATTACTCTCCCTGCAATAATCCATTGGACACTCTCATATGTACTCCCCCACAATTCTCTCACTCCCTACCCCTTCTTCTGTATGTTGTTTGCTGTACATAAGTTCAACTGTTAACACGTTTCTACTGTAATTCAACTAAATGTTCGATGTAAACCTGTTTAGTTCTTCTTCCAAGTAAACCGCCTTGATTCCCAGATGAGGCAGTATAGAAAAACAGTTAAATAAATATCCAACAGTGGATTTAACCATAGGCCAAAGGCACTGGAACAGCTGGAGCCCTCCTCTGAAACTGCAGCTGTCTATCATACAGTGGTCCAACTGACTCTCTGACAGGATTTTTGCTTTGAATGTACCTGAAAAAAAATTGTCATTATGACTTTTTTATTCCACAGCAAGCTTCTTTCAAATTCTCTCTTTGACTGGCTTATCCGTGCTTTACATCTAACTTGCCAGGGTTTATGCAGTTTCCTGTTTCCCTCAATTGCATTATTTTTCCATTTATGAAAGATAGTATTTTTACTCAAAACAACCTCTTTAAACCATATTGGCAGTCATTTGACCTTCATTACAGCTTTTTTTCAAGCATGGAATACACCTAGTCTGGGCTTTGAAAGTGGTATTTTAATGTCCAGACCTGATGTAAACTCTTTACCTTTGCAGCAGCTCCTTTTATTTTTTTTTCCTAATCATTTTCTTCATTTAATCAGTAGATTTCCTTACTGTACTCCCTCCATTTATTAAATCAACCAGCTCCATGAAGCAGTCATTTATTTCATCTAGAAACTTTATCTCTCTAGCATGCCCTGATGGAGGGGCGGCTCAAGGGGGGTGCGGGGCCATGTGCAGAGACTCGGTGCAGGGCCTCATTTGCATAAGGGACCTCATTTGCATAAATATTTGCATAATGTTACCATACACTAACTTTTAGTAAACATGCCTCTTAATGAGTGTATGGATAAAGAAAGACTAAAAGGTTTCTACATTACTATAATCCAGTGCCAACCGCCAGGCACATTAGGAACTACTACAAACACTGCCCATTTAGAACCCATAGCAAACCCGCCGTATCCTAACAGCACTACCAGGACTCACAAAGCATCATACCGTAACTATCAAAAGGCAACACTGCAAATATTAAACCAATACATTTCAGAGAATAACAATACATGACCTACTGGGGAAAGAGAACAAGTGGCAATGTCAAATAGGAATTACATAAACAGAATACCTCAGCTCAGTTACATATACAGAACATAGACCATCACCAAACAAGGAATCACAATTTAGAAATAGGAAGACAATAATTAAACTGGGAACCCCAAACGCCAAACTTGGAATGTACAACAACACTGTAGAAATAAAACTATAAATTAATTTCCTCTTGTACTAAACAAAGCGCAGACGTTAATGATGCACATTTCCCAGAGCTGACATATTCCAATTAATAAATTCAAAATAAAGAGATATTTTTCTACCTTTTGTGCATTTTTTTTCAGTTGCAATTCCTCCAGCCACTTTCTTCTGGTTTCTTCATGTCTTCTAACTCTCCATCGTCTGCTGTCCATTTGTCCTTTCTTCTCTCTTCTAGTTTTTTTCCATTCTCTCTCTACATCTGCTTTAACATACTAATCTTTCTCCTTTTGCTCTTTCCTCATTCCTATTTCATCCACTCAAATTTTACCCCTCCATCCTCAATCCCCACTTACTCTCCCAATATCCGGCCAATTGTAGATTTGTCTTCCCTCCCACACAAAATATTTTTTCCCTCTCCAAGCTCCATCCCATTCTAATCCTCCCCCAACATCAGCTCCCTTCTAGTTCCAGCCCCAACCAACATTCGCTCCCTTCTAGTCCCCGCATCAGCCCATTTCCAGTCCTAGCCCCCCATAAGCCCATTTCCAGTCCTAGCCCCCATAAGCCCATTTCCAGTCCTATCCTAGCCCCACCATCAGCCCATTTCCAGTCCTAGCTCCCCCATCCATTTCCAGTCCTATCCGAGTCCCTCCATCAGCTCATTTCTAATCCCAGCCCCCCATCAGCCCATTTATAGTCCTTTCCTAGCCCCACCATCAGCCCATGTCAAATCCTAGCTCCCCTCAGTCCATTTCCAATCCAAGCCCCCCATGAGCCTACTTCCAGTTCTAGCCCCACCATGAATCCATTTCAATCCAAGCCCCCACCACAGCCTGTTTCCAATCTTAGCACCCCCCAAAAGCCCATTTCCAGTCCTATCCTAGCCCCTACATTAGCCCATTTCCTGTCCTACCCCCCCCCAACTCAGCCCTTTTCCAGTCCTAGCTCCCTCCCCTCACAGCCCATTTCCATTCCAAGCTCCCCTCCCCATCAGCTATTTGCAGTTCAAGCCCCCCTTCCACTCAGCCCATTTCCATTCCAAACCTCCGTCCCCATCAGCTATTTGCAGTTCAAGCCCTCCTTCCACTCAGCCCATTTCCAGTCCTAGCAACCCCCCCAGCCTATTACCAGTCCTAGCCCCCCCATAGCCCTTACCAGTCCTAAGCCCCACATCAGCCCATTACCAGTCCTAAGCCCCCCATCAGCCCATTTCCAGTCCTAGCCCCCCCCCCATAGCCCATTACTAGTCCTAACCCCCCATCAGCCCATATCCAGTCCTAACCCCCCCATCAGCGCATTTTTAGTCTTAGCCTCCCCATAGCCCATTTCCAGTCCTAACCCCCCATCAGCCCATTTCCAGTCCTAGCCCCCCATAGCCCATTACTAGTCCTAACCCCCCATCAGCCCGTTTCCAGTCCTAACCCCATCAGCCCATTTTTAGTCTTAGCCCCCCATAGCCCATTACCAGTCCTACCCCCCCATCAGCCCATTTCCAGTCTTATCCCCATATCAGCCTCCAGTTATAACCCCCAATCAGCCCATTTCCAGTCCTAACCCCCATCAGCCCATTTCCAGTCTTAGCCACCCCATCAGCTTCCAGTTCTGACCCCCCATCAGCTCATTTCCAGTCTTAGCCCACCATCAGCCCATTAGCAGTCCTACCCCCCCATTTCAAGTCTTAGCCCCCCATAACCCATTACTAGTCCTAACCCCCCCATCAGCCCACTTCCAGTCTTAGCTCCCCCCCCCCCATAGCCCATTACCAGTCCTAACCCCCTTCCCCCCATCAGGCCAAATAGATTTTTTTTAAAAAGCAAACCGGCTGCTGCTGCCGCCGTGGCAGCGGCAGAATCAAGCGTCCCGCCACGGGCCCCCCCCTACCCGGCAAAGCCTCCCAGAAACATCAGCTTCAGACAGAGTCCCAAAGCGCGGGCTTTCAGAACCGCGAGAGTTTCCCTTTCTCCCGCGGCTCTGTTAAGCCCGCCAGGGCTGATGGGATTTCCCTTCAACCCCGGCGGGCTTAACAGAGCCGCGAGAGGTCAGGGAAGCTCTCGCAGCTCTGAAAGCCCTCGCTTTGGGACTCTGTCCGAAGCTGATGTTTCTGGGAGGCTTTGCCGGGTAGGGGGGGCCCTGCAGCGGGACGCTTGATTCTGCCGCTGCCATGGTGGCAGCGGCAGCAGCAGCCAGTTTGCTTTTTTTATCTATTTGGCCTGATGTAGAATGTTTTTGCGCGGGGCCCTCTGAAACGCGGGGCCCTGTGCAAAAAACATTCTTGCTCAATGGACGGGCCGGCCCTGCCCTGATGTGACTTTGACCCAGTCGATACTGGGGTAATGGAAATCATCCATTATTAGCGTGTTGCCAGTTTTGTTAGCTTCCCTAATTTCTGTTAGCATTACATCATCTGTTCATTCTGGCCAGGCAGACAGCATTATACCCACACAGCAATTTCCTTCTACTTCTCACATTGAGTTTCCATCCATAAAGATTATATACTTCATTTTGTTTCCGGCAGAACTTTTATCCTGTTTGACTCAATACCTTCTTTAACATGTAGCATCATAAAAACATAACATATGCCATACTGGATCAGACCAAGGATCCATCTAGCCCAGTATCCTGATTCCAACAGTGGCCAATCCAAGTCACAAGTACCTGTCAGGTTCCCAAAAGGTAAACAGATTCCATGCTGCTTGTCCAATGGGTAATCAATGCATTTTCCTGGGGCTCTTTAATAATAGTTTATGGACGTTTCCTCCAGGAATTTGTCCAAACTTCTTTTAAATCCAGCAACACTAACAGCTTTTACTGCATCCTCTGGTAACAAATTCCAGAGTTTGATTACGCATTGAGTGAAAAAATACTTTCTCCGATTAGTCTTCAATGTGCTACATTGTAATTTCATTGTCTGTCCTTTAGGGGTATATTTATCAAACAGCAGTAGCGGCTTCCGTGCGATACCGGAGCCACGGCCCAATTGAAATAAATGGGGCCACGGCTCCAATATCACACGGAAGCCACTACAGCTGTTTAGTAAACATATCCCTTAGTCTTTCTATTTTTTGAAGGAGTAAACAACCAATCTACATTTACCCATTCTACTCCATTCTTTATTTTAAAGACTTCTATCATATCTCCCCTCAGCAGTCTCATTTCCAAATTGAAGAGCCCTAACCTTTTAAGGATTTCTTTGTAGGGATATCCTTCCACCCCCTTTACTATTTTTGTTGTTCTTCTCTGTACCTTTTCTTAATCTGTTATATCCTTTTTAAGATATGGTGACCAGAATTGCACACAATATTCAGTATTAAGTGCCATCAAGTCAATGCTAGTGTCTGGCAACCTAACAGTCCCTGGGTTTTTGTGGCATGTTATGAGCAGAAGTAGATTACCAGGCCTTTTCTTCCAAGGCAATGAAAGGTAAAGTGACTTGCCCAAGGTCACAAGGAGTACCACTGGGAATCAAACACTGACCTCTTGGGTATCAGGATGTTTCTCTAACCACAAGGCTACACCTCTGCTCTTCTAGAGTGATACAGAGGCATTATAATATCCTTTGTTTTACTCTCCATTCTGTTTTTTATGATTCTCAGCATTCTATTTGCTTCTTGGCCGCTGCTGCACACTGCACAGAGGGTTTCAACATATTATCCACAATGCACCTAAATCCTTTTCCTGAGTGATGGTTCTTAATGTGGAACCTTGCACTGTGTAACTGTAGTCTGGGTTGTTCTTCCCTAAGTGCATAACTTTGCACTTGTCCACATTAAATTTCATCTGCCATTTGAATGCCCAGTCTCCCAATTTATTGCAATTTTTTACAATCCTCTTGTGTTTTAACAACTTTGAATAATTTTGTGTCATCTGAAAATTTGAACACCTCACTCATTATTATTAATATGTTAAAAAAACAGTGGGCCCAGCACAAATCTCTGAGATACTCTACTATTCACCTTTCTCCATTGAGAAAATTGGCCATTTAGCCCTACTCTCTGTTTTCTGTCAACCAATTCCTAATCTACAATAGTATATTGCCTCCTACCCCATGACTTTTTAATTTCCCTAAGAGTAGAGTGGAGTGCCACTATAGTGCCACCCCTCTACCAGGGTACAAAGTATTGCAATATAATTTGTATCCTGGTATCACAATGTTCCACTGGTTATTCTCTTTCAACCAGATCTCTGTGATGCCAATTATATTTACATCTTCATTCAATGCTATTTATTCTAACTCTCCCATCTAATTTTTTAGACATCTAGCAGTCTCATTCCACCCTGGTTAAGGTGGAGCCCATGTTCTGGAAAAGGCCCCCTCTTCCCCAGAATGTTGCCCTCTTCTCTACATCATTGTCTTATCCATGCATTAAGACTCCACAGCTCTGCCTGCCTCTTGGGTCTTGGGTGTAGAACAGAGAACATTTCTGAGAACATTACCCTGGAGGTCCTGGCTTTCAACTTTCCACCTAAGAGCCTACATTTGGCTTGCAGAATCTCTCTCCAGCACTTTCCTATGTCATTAATACCCCCATGTACCGAGACAGCAGCTCCTTTCCAGCACTGTCCAGAATCCTATCACCTACTGGATGCAAGTATTCAGTTGGCAACAGAAAAGAGACAGAAAAGAAAAGACACTTTCCTTACGAAAGTGGGGCCTTAAATAATCTACAGAACCCACCTAACTCTTCCCATGGGTGCATCCCTCGGGTACTCAGCTAGAAAAATCTTAGGTCTTATCCTGCTATGCTGCTGACAGCGCACATTCCATCCCTGAAAAGACATGGAAAAGAATCTTCACCATGGGCTGCTAGGGGCATTTTTACTAAAGTGCGCTACCAGGATAGCACCGGGTTAGCGTGCAGTTTCAACACAATGCTAAAAAGTAACACAGGCCTCCGTACTAAAAGCCCTGTGCTACCCAGTAGCGTGTGTGGGCAGGATGGGGGTGCTCTCAGGACAGTGCAGCCAGCACAGGCATTAGTGACCTGCTCTAACTGCACTTGATGCCAGTAGAATAGAGTGGAGGAGTGGCCTAGTGGTTGGGGCAAGGTACTTCAGGCCGGAAGGTCAGGGGTTCAAATCCCACTAGAGGTCAGCAACCTTGGGCCAGAAGGACTGGGGTTTCTAGTCCCACAGGTGCTCCTTGTGGTCTTGGGCAAGCCACTTAACCCTCCATAGCCCATGTTCCCTGTAAAACAGTTATCTCCAAGTTATAATGCCCTGTTCAATGTAATTTCAGTTTGTTCAATGTAAACTGCCTTGATATCATGAAAGGCGGTATATAAGAAATGTTAAATAAATAAATAAACTAATGCCACCTCAGTGGGTGATGTTAGTTAGACCTGCAGAATTTCATCATGCTAAAGATTGCTATTCCTGTGCTAACTGCTGCAGGATGGATGGATGTACCCGATGCAGTTAGTAAAGAGCCACACACTAGTAATGTGGACCACACGGGTGTTATCGGTATGGGGCTCAGTAAACACACTCCTTAATGACACCTAGATCACATATTAAACACGCCTTACCTTCGCTCAAACTAATGTCTCCTGACCTTGATGAAGCAATCACCAACTGGACCGTCACTCTGAAATCATTTGCTCAACTTAGACAAATCACCAGCCCCCAAGAGCTATAAAAGCAAAAGATGCCCAGCCCCATGGTTCACAGCTGATCTTCAGACATCCCTTCTCTCACTTAGGAAACTTGAAAGGAAATGGAGAAGATCCCGCTCTGACACTGACAAAGTAACGTACCTAAACCACCTTAAATTCTACCGCAAATCCATATACCTCAGAATGAGTGAATACCATGCTAAGCTTCTTCTCCGCTCTCTAAACAAACCTAGAGACCTTTTCAGCCTAGCAAAATCACTAATTAAGGAACCTTCACCTACCCAACTCGATCCTATTTCCCCCCAATCGTATGCTGACTATCTCCAGTCCAAAACCTCCATAACCAACACAGTTTTAGTTACCACTCCCTGCCACGCTCACACATCACTTCCACCTATCACAATGTTCTCCGTTCCAACAGAGAAGAACATCCAAGATCTCATCGCCAGCATCAACACTTCTACAGCTCCAAGTGACCCCTGCCCAGCATTCTGGGTCAGAACTCTGCGAGTTGAACTTAGTCCAATGCTAATCAACATCATAGGACTATCCTTTGCAACAGGCTCATTCCCCTCATTCCTCAAACAGACATCAATAAGACCACTTCTGAAGAATAACAGACTTGACCCACTAAAGTCTGACTCTTACCGCCCAATCTCGAGTATACCTCTATTAGCCAAGATAATAGAGAAGGTCGTCCAGAGACAGATTCAACATCACATCGATGTAGTGGCACCTCTTGACCCCTGTCAACACGGATTCAGGGAATCTCACGGTGTAGAAACTCTCCTTACCACCTTAACTAACGCTTTGAATAGAGGTTTGGACAAGGTTGAAAATGGATTCGCTCTCATTTTCCTAGATATCTCTGCTGCCTTTGATTCCGTTAATCACAATCAACTTCTCACTCGCCTCCAGGAGAAGGGCATCTCTGGCCTTGCCTGGGAATGGTGTAGGTCTTATCTATCGGATCGTTGGCAGCACGTCAGAGTCGGATCCACCACATCCGCACCTTTCCACCAACATCAAGGTGTTCCGCAGGGCTCCTCTTTATCTGCGCTGATGTTCAATGTCTACATGCAGCCGATATGTGACATCATACGCTCCTTCAATATCTCCACGCTAATCTATGCTGACGACGTCCTGCTGTTTACACCATTCAAAATCAAACAACCTGACTTCACCAACCTTATCAATTGTTTCAACTCCATCACCGACTGGTTACTATCTCAAAATCTCCGCATAAACTTCAAGAAGACTGAAGTTCTGTTCATATCAAGGACCAAAGATTTCTCCCCTCCATCATCACTAAGAGTAAGAGATGCTGAACTTCCTAGTAAACCCTCCATTCAATATCTAGGGATTACACTTGATCAGCAATTCAACTTCAAGGAGCACATTCGAAACACCACTAGATCAGTCTACAACAAAATTAGAACGCTAAGGCACCTCAGGCCCATGTTACCCCATAATGACTTCCGGACCATCTTCCAAGCCCTCATTCTACCACACTTCGATTACGCAAATGTTGTCCTATATGGACTCCCCAAGAACACCCTTAATCCGCTGCAACTCGCTATGAATGCGGCTGCGCGTGTACTCTGTGGTATAGCAAGATCAGACCATATCCACCCCGATACTTAAGGATCTCCACTGGCTACCAATCCATTGCAGGTTAACATACAAAATCCTTCTCATCATCTTCAAGATCATCAATAACCTAGCCCCCACGATACTCAGTGACCTTATCACCCTCACCCCGAAAAACAGAACTAGAAGGTCGATAACTGACAACACCTTAATCATCCCTAAAGAGTCCATCAAGTGCACCCAGACGACTAAGAAAAGAACCTTCGCCTTCTACGCCCCAAGGTGCTGGAACGACCTTCCACCAGAAATAAGATCAATCAAAGACCTTATCCAGTTCCGTAAGGCAATCAAACACCACATTTTCCTACGTCACTTTGCACAATCATCCACAATCACCCACCCCACCCTCTGATCTTCCACACACCAACGCTCACAAACCTTCATTCTCCACATAAATAACTCTGTCTCAAGTACCTTTGAGATTTCCGAGCTCTACTTGAAAATATCAACCTGACCTAATTATGTTTGTTGTACATATGTATATAGTTACCCTGTTGCTCCAAGTTCAAACTCCTGTTACAATGTAAACACAGATCAGTTGTCTGACTGTGCAATCTTTGTTATACGTAAACCGCACTGATAATAAATAGCGCAGTATATAAAAGCTGTTAAATAAATAAATAAATATTAATATTACTGTGTGCAGGACTGTGACAGCTGATGTTCTTACACTCTAGTCCCCTCTCTGTTGTGTCTGTCTTACTTAGACTGTAAGCTCTATTGAGCAAGGACTGTCTCCCATGTGTATATGTACAGTGCTGCATATGCCTTGTAGCACTATACAAATGATTAGTAGTAGTAAGTAATAGTAATTTTTTATTTATCCAAAATTTCAAATAATACATATCATCTAGATATTTAACAGGAAAAAAGGCAATAGCTCAGGAAATAATACACCTCTCAATGATAAATCACATGATAGACTACAATCTACAGGGGGAGATCAAAGGAAAAAGAAAACAAAGGAAATGTAAAGCTTCCTAGACAATAAAGGCAGTCATGAAACAAGCAAAAGCAGCTGGTGCGCGCATTACTGTGATGCCCTTACTGAACCCTGAACATCCTCTGTAGCAGCAATAAATTCTCTTAACTGACTGGGATTAAAGAAAGCATGAATTTTATCCCCAATAGATATAATACATTTACAAGGAAGTTTTAAAGCAAACCCAACACTCAGAGCCTCAGCCCTTGGCCTCAGAGCCATAAAAGAGCCTCTATCAGGAAATAGATTTACATTAGAGCCCAGAAAGCTAACAGGAATATTGTGGAAATACAGTTTAAAAATAGAGTCCCTATCTGTCTCAAACGCGGAAGTGGCCAACAAGGTAGTTCATTTGTGACCACTTCCAAAGATGATTCTAAGAAGCAAGTCAAATTTATCTGGCTTTTTTCTTGATCTTCCAAAGGAGGAGGCTTACAACTCCCAAATGACGAAATATAGTAAGCCTTAACCAAAGGCGGGAAGGTGTCAGGAAGAAACTTAAAAACCTCCCTCAAGTACTTCTTAACCATGTCCGATGGAGCAATCAAGGGACACTTAGGAAAATTTAGAAAATGCAAGTTATTCTTTCTGGACTGGTTTTCTAAAAGGTCTGTCCTTCAGTTTATGACTGAATGCCTCACAAACCTAAAGACTTGGCTCTTGCATCATAATCTCCTAATTAACCAATCTAAAACCGAAGCTCTTCAAGTATTTACCAACACTTCCTATACTCCACCAACAACCCTTACTCTTGGTGATCTCACCCTCACTATTAAAAATCAAGTGAAATATCTTGGTCTTATCCTTGATCAGAACCTCACATTCATTGAACAGATAAAAAGAACCTCTAATACAATATATGCAAAACTACGTACTCTTCGGAACCTCCAACCTCTCCTAAACCCCGACTCCTTTCACACTGCCTGCCAGGCTCTCACCATCCCATCCCTTGACTACTGTAATCTCATCTATCATGGCCTTCCCAAGAACAGCATACAACCTATCCAAATAGCACAGAACACAATAGCTCATCTCATCACAAATAACCCTAGATGATCACATATAACGCCAGTCCTCCACGATCTCCACTGGCTCCCCATTCAATCCAGAGTTAAATTCAAAGTAATCACCCTCATACATAAAATCATTTCCAGTGAGTCAGCTCCATGCCTCTCCTCGCTCCTATCCAATTCCAACAACAATAGAACACGCCACACCATCACTAAAAACCTTCTATCTATCCCAACTACTAAGAGAAAATGCAATCAAACTACCTGTAATCGGGCATTCTCCCTTTATGCCTCCTCTTTATGGAATGCCCTACCATATGAACTATGGAACTGCTCTGATCACTCTGAGTTCCGGAAGAAGCTAAAAACCCATCTCTTCTAGGAACATTTTTCCCTACCACCATAGCCCTCCCTCTACACCCTTTCTCTCCCGCTCAACCCTCCCTCTAACACCCTACCCAATTCATCTCCTTTGACCTCTCCCCACCTCTCCTGTAAACAAGCATGTAAATAGTTCTTGTCCATGAAGACTCCCCATGGACAAAATTACTTATATTAACCACTTATACCCTTGTTATGTTTGTTTTTGTGTAATCAGTTGAAATATACTGCTGTGTTATGTTCTCTGTAAACCGTCTTGAATTGTAGAAAGACGGTATATAAAAACTGTTAAATAAATAAAATAAATAAATAAATATGACCTTTTCTTTAATCTCCATTAACTCTCTCAGTCTCCTCCAATCTCATTTCCACCTGGGTCAAACACTGAGTTTGGGCAGGGAACTCAGCCAATACTGTCTCAACGTCAGTTTTTTAAGAATTAACCAAATCTGTTATCGTGGTCTCCAGGCCTTTCAGGGTGTCCCACAGAGTCTCCAATGACCTATGAGCATGTTGTACCAGCATGCCCGCAATACGTCCAGGAGCTCCTTCCACTCCCATACTCCTGGCATCAGGATTCTCCCAAAGCCCGATGCCATGCTCTACCAGCGAGGATGTCAATGGGAGCTGCCCCAGAACCCTGCGGTTCATGGCAAGCTCTCCGACATTCTGCACAGAAGCCATTGCACTCCTGAAGGTATCACTTCCAGGTTGTGGGGGAGCTACTCGATCTTTGGCGCTTAACAATGCCCCTTCAGCATTCTGGTCAACCGTTAATAGTAATGAACTGACCAAAACCTCTGCTGGATCCAAACGAGTGAAACCCGGACAATTTACCAATTTTGTCTGGATCTTGGAGGAGCTTCCATCAGCACTGGGACCTTGCTTAGGGTTCCCTTTCCTCTTTCACAGCTTTACATCCACTGGTAAAGACCAAAGTAGCAGAGTCGGGGAAAATGCCGAGAGCTTACTCAGACACCTCCAACTAGTACACCATCTTGCCACTCCCTCTCCTTCCAAAATCGAACAAAATTTGGATGGCTCTTGGCACCCCTTGGCATTCTTTTCAGCAAAAATCAGATGTTCCATATTAATGGAGCAGCTAGTTATTTTCCAGGATGCTTACATCATTTCATGTTCCAGCATATGGGAAAAAGAAAAATACTAAATATCCTGTTGTTTTTGCCTGTCCTTTAAAGTTACAATACTGGTAAATGTTAATGAGGTGAAAAAGATTTGCAGTAGCAGAGCTGCCAAAGTACCTGTTTCCAGGTGTGAGATTTTAAGCCCATCCTCTATTTCTGACAATCTCATTCTGATGCATTATGGAACCTGTGGCACTGATTCCAATAGGTAAAATCAGGGACTAGAAATACTATCATATATATTGCAAGGCAAACTTAAAATCAGAACTGGCCAAAGATGCCACTCCTGAAACTCGGTAACTTGGCAACTCTGCAAGTAGGTATCAGCTAAGACTACTCCAAACTCAAGTTGCTATGAAATGTTCTGATGGGTTGAAATTGCTTAGAGTCACAAGCACAACGCCATAACCACTAGTCTTCTAGTTGTTGAGGGCGTGGTGGTTGAGAACCTTCTTCTATCAGCTGTAACATTTATGCTTTAAGTAGAAGGATTGTAGTCATGTTAAACTAAGGGTAAGGCTTATGACAGAAAAAGAATTTATTTTGAACACAATAGAACAGATCAGGTTCCTGGTACCATTTACAGAATTTTAAATTATAGGATTTTTGCTTAAGGTTCAGCAGGTTGGTTGCAAAACAAACAGAACTCAATATTGGCTTTTAAAGTCCTCTTCACTGCAGAAGCTAGCCTTTTCACATATAACCAGATGCCACTTTTCTTATTGTCCTTTGTCAGTCAGAGCAATAGAAAAACAAACTTTACTTCTTCTATGGCAAATTTATCTTCACTCGGCCATAATTCTCTCTAGGCTGCACTTCCAGGTGAAAAACCAAACTTAGGTTATGAAATAAGCATTCACAGTGTCCTCAAGACTCTTATAGCAGGCTTTTCTTATAAACAGGAGCAAAGCACAAACTCTTATAGCAGGCTTTTTTCATATAAAAGACAGGAGCAAAGCACAAACTCTTCTAGCAGCTAATTAACTCTTTCTCCATTGTAGAGTTTCAACACAGCTGACACAGAAGCATGAATCACAGCCTTACTTCATTAGCTTATGCTGCAGTAAATTCCTCCTTTCAAAACACACAAGAATTTACTTTCTCACTGCATAGCTCTGAGGTTACTTCAGCAAGAGGAACAGTTCTTTCCAGGCTGGCCTTTCTTCAGACACTTTAAGTCTAGAGCTTGGCATAAAGAACAATCCATTAACATATCTTCTTCTGCCCCTAGCTCTGACCCTTCTTCTCCCAATTGCATAGGTTCTGACTCACCCACTTGATGAGAGTGCCCTGCTGACAACCTCTCTGGTGGCCTGAAAGCTTCTCTCCTTCCTGGCTCCCACCTTTGTTGCAAACGTGATTCAGGGAAATCACCTCTCTCAGCAATGGGTAGCTCAACCTGTCTCCAGAAGTTAGCACCTGCTCTGGCTTCTCCAGTATTCCATCGTCCTTGCTGCTCTGAAGTCTGTCCTCTGCAATCACTCCTCTTCCAGCTCCTACTCCTACTGCTACTCCTGCTCCAGCTACTCTCTCCATAATTTAACCAAGGTTTATACTCACTGGGATCCAACCCCACCTCTTTCTCTCCCAGGTGTTTGTAATCCCCCTGCCTTCTGACATCAGGATAATCAGTGCAATTATTAAAGTGAGGGTTTTTGTCCTCGTGCTTGCAATCTATTCTTCTTACACTGTCAAGCATTTCCTGGAACTTGTTCCAGCTGGTTTTTTTCTGCCTTTGAACTGTGGCTCTGGCCTTTTGACCCTGCACACCTAACAGAGGCCCCTTGATTAAGGTGAATTCCTTATGCTGTTCACCTCCCCCATGCTCAAAATGGTTGACTTTGCCACATTAGATATCAACTCTGCGTGACTTGAAGAATTGACAAATCTGTGTCCCCTCTGCCAGAAGCTCATCCCAAGGCTTCACACCTGACTAGGGTATACTTAAGAAGTACTAAGGGTCTGGCGCTGGCATGAAGACACACAAAAAACACAGAGTGGAGGAGCAACCTATTTTATTAGTAGTATTTAGTTCATGCTTTTCCAATGGTAGTTGAAGGCACATTACATTCAGGTACCTAGGTATTTCCCTCTCCCCAGAGGGTTTACAATCTAAGGGATATGTTTACTAAAGCGCGTTAATGGCAGCAATAAAGAGTGTTAATCCTTAAAAGGCGTTGGGTGGATAGGGGCGTTCCGGCATAAAGCACCTTATGGGCCGTTTAACGCACATTAACAGGGCTCCTTGGACATTTAACACACGTTAACAGGACATCGCACGTTAAGGTGACAAGCATGCATTTAAGGCATGTTAAGGTGACAAGCATGCTTTAAGGTGGAAAGCATGCACCTGAAGTCAAGAAAACGTCTGTAACCCAAACGTTGGATAGGTCACCAAGGAAAGTCAATGTAAAGGTGATGGAAGGAAGGACAGGTGGGAGCTGATGGATCTACCATATCAGTGGGCACCCTACGTGGCAGCCAGTAAAGTGGACAAGCATGTGGGAGGCAGCTGTATTGATGCACAGGGTGGCGCCAATGTTAAGTGCTGTAATGTCAGTGTGTGGCATAGGATGGGGAAGATGTGTCCCCCAGCAGAGGCAGAAGCAGCAGGATGTTTGCAGGAACAGGAGGATAGAGTAGTAGTGGTAACATGCAGATCAGGCACAGGAGAGGCGAGAGCGAAGAGCCAAAATGCAGAAAAGAGTACCAGTGTAGGTCATAGTGTAGCAGCTTGCACAAGAAGACATGAGTGTACATAGCTGACAGAGGCAGATAGATGGGCTGAAGGAAGGATGGCAGCTGAGGAGAGGGTGGTATGGGCTGGCAGCACCGATGTGCAGAGCCCTGACTGTTACAGGCATGGAAATGCTCTGAGTAGCACAGTCACAAAAAGAACAAGTAGAAATCAAACACCTGTCCCCTGTTTACAGAAACATTGCACTAACCAGTAGGCTACACCTCCACACTGCTCTGCACAACAATGGCTGGATACAAAGAGTCTGCAGGTCACTGCCTAAAATGTCTACTGTGTGTGCCAGTATAGGTTAGCCCCTCCAGTACCCATGAAGGGAGGAGTGGTCTAGTGGTTAGGACAAGGTACTTCAGGCTGGAGGGCCGGGGGTTCAAGTCCCACCTGGGGACAGCAATCTCAGGCCGGAGGGACTGGGATTTCTAGTCCTATAGGCACTCCTTGTGGTCTTGGGCAAGCCACTTAACCCTCCATTGCCCATGTTCCCTGTAAGTATTATCGTATGTGTCTCATATCTCCTCGTGTTAAATGTATCCCCCAATTGACCGCTTTGACCCAGTGAAAAGCGGGATATAAATACAGATAAATAAAATAAATGATGCAGTGCACATGCAGAACAGCAGTCTGCAGCTGACCACCAAATCGAGAATGCACTGATCCATCACCTCAGCTCCGTAAAATGCACTGTCAATGTGTGATACAAGCACAGCAGTTTCTGTGGTCACCCTGAGGGTGAGGATGGACGCCCAGCACCTGGTCCCCGGAACCTGCATTGTTAGAGATGGTCTCTGCTGGCCGTGCAGCAGATCCACATCACTGCCAGTGTGTGGCGGGTATTGCCAGTAGTGTGTTATGCTAGTAACCTTGTTTCCTGCACAATTGCAGCATGCTGTATGCGCCAGTCACATCTGGCATTGTGTCCTGCCCCTGTTGGACAGGGACCCACCTATAACAGTGCATGTCAATATCCAGTGTTAAACTGCTAATGCCAAAGACTCCAACTACCATGGGGACATCTGGGCTTGCATGGGGCTGCTAGCAGAGCCCTGTTTGCCTTACCATTACCTCAAGAAGTTGTCATGGAACACCATCTGTCCTAACCATCTAGGTCTAACAATCATCCACAGCAAGCAGAGTCAGACTGCACCTGCTGCCCACCACTGGGTTTTCAAGCCATGCACATACTAATTGCAGACAGTCCGCTGGCCAGCACACATTGCATGTGCACAGAGAAACAATGGACACCCAGCAATTGGTTCAGTGATCAAGCCCTCCAGGACAGGAAATGCATCCACATCACTGGAACCAAACACTATATAGCACTATGTGGACACATAGCCGGCCATGGTCACTGCTCAGTCAGAGTGAGAGTGCCCTCCAGCATGACATGCTGTGGCCACCCAGTCCATGCATGTGGCAGACAGGCACTATGACGTCTCAGCCATTGACCCTACTTCCGATGCAGACACATCCTGGCCAATCCGCCCTGTTTCAGGCCATACCCACAATACTTTGCTCCTCATCATGCACATTTGCAGACTAATGTTGGAAACAGCTTAGACAATGCAAGGCTCAGTGAGGTGTAGAAGGCCACAAAACAATGGAGAGACATACACACACACACACACACACTCTCATATTGCCGCACTGTGCAAAACTGGGGATAGTTGGCATTCCTGCCTGCCACTTTGGTCTCCATAGCAGCTCAAGCATTGTTAATGTGTGCTCATTGTGCAGGAGCTAGTAGCACACTCTGATGTTAATGCCTTCTCAGCGTGCCATGCTATCAGCCTGACTCTCCATCCAGCTGTGGATAGTGAAGCCTGTCTGAATGGCTGACGGGTGTTTGTACTCTTGCTGGCCGATTCATAGGGGGTTGCACATGCTGGTGTTGTACCTGCACTGTAGGCTAAAGTTTAGCCACAGGGACATGCAATGCATGATCCACAGCCAGGACCTGAAGCTGTGACTCTCTGCTCATATACACACCAATGTGCATTGAGCCATAGTGCTGCCATATGGCTGCAACAGTCCCTGGGTCTGATATGCTTCCCATCAGACAGACCATGGAACATGTTGCAATGCACATGGCACAAAGGACCAGGACATGGCTTTGGTCTGCTGCAGGTGGGTGCCACTGCCCCCTCCACCAATACCCCCACACCATGCTGGCATGCTCGTATGCTTTCAGTGTTGATGCTGCACAGTCCCAGCCCATCCAACATGCGGGTTGGTGGGTTCCTAGGGTGCAAGATCCTGATGGGGGGGAAAGAGGCATATATGGATGGCCACACAGCCCCTCCCCCGAACCATCTGCCTCTGCTGGGACCCCATCACCACCTGCCAACAATACATCTCGGGGAGGGGGGGATGATGACAGCCACTGCTGTGGTAATCCCCTGGGCACCTGCATGCTGCATCTACTTGGAGGGCTACAGCTTCTGGCACTATCTGCCTCATCCCTCACAGCTGTGTTCAGCGGCAGCAGGGGGGGCCAGACGGGATCTCTGCCTGGGGTGCCAGGATCCTTGGACCACCACATGTGGCACATATCCTTTCCACAGCAGTAGCATTTCTATGTGCCGCCACTGTCACTGTGGGATTATGATGGACATCAAAGATGGCAATGCGTATGGCAGGATACTCCTATGAGGTGAGGCTAAAAAGGTTGGGGCTCTTCAACCTGGGGAAGAGACGACTAAGGGGAGATATGATAGAGGTCTATAAATTAATGACAGGGGTGGAATGGGTAAACATAGATCAATTGTTTATGCCATCAAAATGTAGAAAGTCTAGGGGGCATGCAATGAGGCTACAGTGTGACCCATTTAAGACTATTAGGTGAAGATATTTTTTCAGGCAACGCGTAATCAAACCCTGCAATTCATTACCCGAGTATGTAGTAAAAGCTGTTAGTGTAACTGGGTTTTAAAAATGTTTGCACAGGTTCCTGGGGGAAGGTCCATACACCACTGTTAAAGAGGACCCGGGATATACACTGCTTGCCCCATTACACGCATTGTGGATCCTGTTTGTCTTTTGGGGAAACTGCTAGGTACTTGTGACCTAGATTGGCTATTGTTGGACGTAATATACTGGGCATGATGGACCTGGGTCTGACACAGTCTGGTATATTTTCTAATCTTATGTTCTTATGTGCCACCTAGGCAGCTGCCTGGTCTGCCCTGTGCACCAGTAGCCCCCACTGCATGATCCATTTGCCACCTCCTTTGCCCCATTTGCACCATCAACATAGTGCTCTTTCATACTTGGGCACTATGCTGTTGCTGATAATTGAGCACTACTATCAATCTCTTGGGCTCCCCTGTCTGTGCATCACATTGCAGATGTTAAAATAGGCTCTCTCTCCTCAAAATACACCGTTTTTGTGTTGTTTTACATTGCGTTACAGTTCCCAGTGTTAAAGCGCTTTAGGACACGTTTGCGCAAGGCATGTTAAGGGCACACACATTGTTAATGCCCTCTTTCTGCTGCATTAACGCCCGCTCTTTGCCATTGCTGGAGCCTATAACGGATGTTAGAGCAGTGTTTTAGATGCGTTAAGGTTGTAAGTGTCCCGATAACATGCGTTAACGGCACCCTGGCCCCCTTAACACTCTTTAGTAAACATACCCCTAAGTTTGTACCAGAGGCAATGAAGGGTTAAGGGGCTTGCCCAAGGACACAAAGAGCATCAGTGGAATTCAAACTCTGGTCTTTTCGGTTCTAGGATGCTGTTGCCCTAATCACTAGGCTACTCCTCCGTTCCATTACAGTTTAAAGCAATGGCTTCAGCACCAGGGAAACCAGTGTTCAAATCCCACTAGTACTTCATTAGTTCATATACAAAATTAGAATGTAAGCCCTCCAAGGGACAGAAATATACCCATTACATCTGACTGTAAATTTAAAAAAAAGAAAGCTTCAGAAGCTGTTTTGATAACTTCTTCTAACAAAACTATGAAATATAAATCTGCAGATTAAATTAACAACCAGGTTTAAGAAAAGGGCAGAGGACATATTCACTGAATAATTCAAGAGAGTAATTATTTCCTCTCTGCAGTGCATTTCACATTTGTACCTAATTAAAGGCCTGAACTTTAAAAACTCCCCATTTTCACTATCATGAAATAACAAAAATTATATAAAACAATCAGAAAAGTAATTTAGTCTTAATAATAGGAGTCACTGACTCAGAGACGCGCATTACATCACAATAGCAATATTCTGCCTGGATCACAAAAGGTTCACAAAAACGGTGAGGCTTTTGCCCACTCCTAAAGAGCATAATTGTGTGTAAGCCTCTTAGCTGCAAGGAATGTTATACCCACAAAGGTTTTACCAAATTTTCAAAGATAAAATGGCCAACTTACTTTAGTTCATTCATTGCAACGCCAGTCCTTAGTCAGGGATCATGTCCCAGGGCTCCTTCCTAGGCCCTAAATCCAGTCCCTAGGTGTCACAATTGTGTGATGAATCTGAGTCGCTCCATACTTTCTCCACCATAATGTCAGCCCTAGCTGACCCAAGGAGTGCAAAACTCGGACCAGGAATAATACTAAGGTGCTTTTGCATGACAGTGTGGTGCATCCGGATTTGTTGTAGCTAGCTAACTCCTTGGTTAACTAGCTAACTCCATTGGAAAAATGACCTCTAAATCAAGATTCATGAGTTCATAAATCACTACTCACAAATTTAGTATAACCTCAAAACAAGTTCAATTTCAGTGGATATACCAGGGTTGGACCGTCCACTAGGCAAACTAGACAGTCGCCCAGTGGGCCGCATGGCTTCACACCCCCCCCGTGAAGTGGCAGTTCGGTGCCACTGCAGGCATTAAAATGCCCGTGCACATGCGCGCAGTTACGGTCTGCTGCTCCTGCCCACAGGAAGCTGAATCGGAGGGGGGCAGGAACAGCAGGTCGTGCATGCACATACGTGTGAGCACTCTGAGGTCCGATGTGCAGAAGCGATAGCTGAAGTGCCCCTTCAGTGCATGAACAGATCTCCATGCCACCCCCTCCCCCATGAGAAAATGGATACCGGGGAGCGCCACAGTTAGGGCAGTGCAGTGTGGAGGGCCTGCCCAGGGCAGTAGAAACCCTTACACCGGCCCTGGCATATACTGTGTTTCCTTTCCCATTTTTACAACATGTATAACTCTGTGATGGAAGGGCCGCAAAAGACAGGCTCTGGGTTCTTATTACTCATGTGGCTGGTCAGATATTGTAATGGACCAAGGGTTGAATTACCCACTGCAAACTTACCTGCACAGCTTATCTTCCGCCAGTGTTGCTATGCTCACGTAACCCCTCTTCTCAAGTCACTTCACTGGCTCCCTATACGTTTCCGCACCCAATTCAGACTTCTCCTACTGACCTATAAATGCATACATTTTGTGGCTCTTCGCTGCCTTTCCTCTCTTATTTCACCCTACACCTCTCCTTGAGAACCCTGCTCTGACAGATCCCTTTTATCTGTGCATCCCTTCTCTGCCACTGCCAACTCCAGACTTTTTCATTCCACCTTGCTGCTCCATATGCCTGGAACAAATTACCTGAGTTGGTATATCAGGCTCCTTCTGTAGTCCTATTCAGATTCAGGCTAAAAACCCATCTCTTTAAGGCTGCTTTTGGATCCTGATGCCCCTCACTTTCTTGTTCACCACTTAGGTGTATCTTACCATACTCTAGTTCTCAATTTTGTGATGTTATTCATCTTGATTAGATTGTAAGCTCTGACGAGCGGGGACTGTCTCTTACATCTATATGTACAGCGCTGCGTGTGTCTTGTAGCGCTATACAAATGAAAAGTAGTAGTAATAGTAATCGTAGTAGGGCTAACCTGGCCCCTCTGTGGCATAGCATCAATTTTTATTTCTGGCACAGACTTGAATTTTATTCAGAAAAATACAATAACCCTCTAATCCCTGCTGGGAAGCCAGATCCACGATAATAAAAGCAGCTTGAGGGCAAGTAATTGTGATTCCTACAGAGATCTCTGTCTATTTATAGGAGTAAGTATGGTCCAGTCCAGTGCAGACATTAATGAATGCACTGCCTTCAGTCTAAGACACAGTAGCAAGCTCCTCCAAAATTGCTTCTCAGCACATGTTTCTGTGTGACTTGGAAAACAAAGGACCCCAAGATATTCAGGGGCAACCAAAGCAGTGTTGAATGAAGCCCCTGCCTCCCTGGGCTGAGGTATTTCTTCCTTTGACACTCTACAGATCCTAAGATTACCATGTGTCCCCGATTTTAGAGCTATGTCCCTGACTTCCACCTCTTTGGCAGCCTCTTGTTCCCAGTTCCAGTAATGGGGGTCGAAGGAGCAGAAAAAAATGTATTTTCCATTTAGTGATTTGAATATGTCAGTTTTAGAATTTATATCCATCGAGGGAGGCTATTCAAAGCGATTAACGTGGTTAGCATATCTGCTAAGCACGTTAATCACCTTGGCCGGGATATCTATGGTTAATGCCTTCGAATATCTTTGGGTGCCGCTGCTGCACACCGCGGTGCTAACCAGATAGCATCGGGGTGTTCCAGGTGATCATCAGACAGCAGTGATATATCGCTGCTGCCCAGTTATGGCAAAGCAGAGAGTTAGGCACATTGAAGGCTGGTCTGACTTTCACTGCAGAAGCTAACTGGGCAGCAGATGAATATTGCCACTGTCCGGTTAGCTTCTATGCTATCCGACTGCCCCAGATGTTCAATGCCGGTGGCCACATATGACCTTGCCGTTGAATATCCAGGTTTAAGCGTCAGCACGATGACTAGCCACCACTGCTGAATATCCCCTTGTTCACCACTTAGGTGTATCTTACCATACTCTAGTTCTCAATTTTGTGATGTTATTCATCTTGATTAGATTGTAAGCTCTGACGAGCGGGGACTGTCTCTTACATCTATACAAATAAAAAGTAGTAGTAATAGTAGTCGTAGTAGGGCTAACCTGGCCCCTCTGTGGCATAGCATCAATTTTTATGTCTGACACAGACTTGAATTTTATCTTTACATTTTGCACAGAACAGATGAAATGCATCACTGTTTCTATGTCTTTGTCAATTTGTCTGCTTGGAAGTGATGTTGCTGTCATGGGGGGAGAGGATAATGATTCCTCTTCCCTCTTCCCACGCCTTGTTGATCAAATATGGAACTTAGATGTCCCTTTCTCCTCGTACACACAACTTCCAATAAGTGTCCCAGATTTGCCTGCAAGAAATCTGGTAACCTTACCAATCCCAGACACTGGAGTTGGTCTGCAGTTCACTCATTTCCCAGAAATAACATTACTCACACTTCTTTAGCAGGGGCGGCCCAAGGGGGGTGCGGGGCCATGTGCGGAGATTAATTGCGGGGCCTCATTTGCATAGGGAGCCTTATTTGCATAAATATTTGCATAATGTTAACATGCATTTTTAGTAAACATGCTTCTTAATGAGTGTCTGGATAAAGAAAGACTAATAGATTTCTATGTTACTATATTCCAGTGCCAACCGCCAGGCCCATTAGGAAGTACTATAAACACTGACCTTTTAGAACTCATAGCAAATCCACCATATCATAACAGCTCTGCCAGGACTCACAAAGCACCAAACCCTACCTATCAAAAGGCAACACTGCAAATATTAAACCAATACATCTCAGAGAATACCAATGCATCTCCTACTGGGGAAAGAGAACAAGTGACATGGTCAAATAGAAACTACATGAACAGAATACCTCAGCTTGGTTAAAATGCAGAATATAGACCGTCACCAAAGAACAAGGGATCACAATTTAGAAATAGGAAGACAATAATTAAACTGGGAACCCCAAAAGCCAAACTTGGGATGTACAACAACACTGGAGAAATAAAACTATAAATTAATTTCCTCTTGTACTAAACAAAACACAAAAGATGTTAACAATGCACATTTCCCAGAGCTGATATATTCCAGTTAATAAATTCAAAATAAAAAAGTATTTTTCTACCTTTTGTTGCTTGTGCATTTTCTTTTCAGTTGCAATTGCTCCAGTCACTTTCTTCTGGTTTCTTTGTGTCTTCTGCTAGCTATCCATTTTCCTTTCTTCTCTTTTAGATTTTTTTCCAAATTTTTTCTCTATATCTGCTTTAACATACTGATCTTTCCCCTTTTGCTCTTTCCTCCATTTCTTTCCTTATTGCTTTATCATCCACTCAAATTTCACCCTTCCATTCTCAATCTACACTTACTCTTCCAATACCCGGCCCTTCGTAGACTTTTCTTCCCTCCCACACAAAATATCTTTTCCCCTCTCCATTCTCATTTCCCATCCCTTTCTAGTCCTCCCCCAAAATCAGCTCCTTTATAGTTCTAGACCCACCCAGCATCTGCCCCCTTCTAGTCCCAGTCTCCCAATTTTTATTTTATTTATTTGCGAGGCTTGATAGACCGCCCAGGCCGAGACATCAGGGCAGTGTACAATAAAACAAGCTGCTAGAAAATAAAGAGAGAAAAGAACGCCATTCAAATGACAGGAAAGCATAAGAGAGAAAGATAGGAGAGAGGAAAGGACAGAATAGTAAGACCTATGAATTAAGGAGGAAGGGGCAGGAACAGAGGGTGGGGGATGGGATATGGAAGGAGAAAACCAACAAGACCGTTAGGGGGGTACCGGAAGATCAAAAGCCTGAGAGAAGAGATGGGTTTTAAGAAGAGCTTTAAAGTGTGGGAACGAAGGCTCAGTGCAGAGGGAATGGGGGAGGGAATTCCACAATGCAGGACCCAAGAAGAAGAAAGCGGAATGACGGGTGAGTTCAAGGTGAGCTTGGGAAGGGGATGGAAGGAAGAGGCGATTACTGTGGGAGGAACGAAGAAGACGAGGAATGGGCTGGTGGTAGATGAGGTCGGATAGATATTGAGGGATACCTGTATGGAGGGCTTTGTGAGTGATAATAAGGTACTTATAGATAAATCGAAATTTAATGGGGAGCCAGTGCAGGGAGAGGAGACAAGGAGTGATATGATCAGAGAGGGAAGAAAAGGTAATTAACCGGGCGGCAGTATTTTGGATGAGCTGGAGACGACGGAGTTGATAAGAAGGAAGACCAGCAAAGATAGAGTTACAGTAGTCCAGACGAGAAATTACGAGGGAAAGGACTAGAGTAGTGAGAGAAGAGGTAGAGAGGTAGGGCCGGAGAGAACGAATACGACGGAGGTGAAAGAAGCAGCTACGAGCAAGGGAAGAGATATGAGGGAGGAAAGACAGGGAGGAGTCAAGGGTGACCCCAAGATAGCGGAGGGAGGGGAAAACAGGGATGGGGAGGGAGGACATAAAAGGGGTCAAAGTAGGAGGAGGAGTAGTGAAGGAGAACCAAATAGCTGAAGATTTAGAAGGATTGACACAGAGAAAGTTATCAGAGAACCAGGAGGCGATAAGATCAAGGCAGGAATTGAGAGGGGAGAGATCCGGAGAGGCAGAATCGGTATGATGAACAAGAAGAATGTCGTCGGCATAAAAGTAGGCGGAGATGCCGGATTGTTGGATGAGGACAGCAAGTGGAGCCAGAAAAATATTGAAAAGCAGAGGGGCGAGAATAGAACCATTTCCAGTCCTAGCCTCCCATATGCTGTTTTCCAGTTCCATTCCAGCCCCCCCATCAGCCAATTTCCACTCCAAGCTCCCCATCAGCCCATTTCCAGCCCTTTTCCAACTCCCATCAGCCCACTTCCAGTCCTATTCCAGCCCCCATCAGCCCATTTCCAGTGTCCTATTCCAGCCCATCACCCATTTGCAGTCTACGTTCCCCACATCAGCCCATTTCTAGTCCTATCCTAGCTCCTCATCAGCCCATTTCCAGTCCTAGCCCCCATATGCTCTTTTCCAGTTCCATTCCAGTCCCTCATCAGCCCATTTCCTCCACGCTCCCCCATCAGCTAATTTCCAATCCTAGCCCCCTCGTCAGCCCACGTCGCCCTATTCCAGCCCCCATAAGCCCATTTCCAGTCCTAATCCAGCTCTTCATCAGCCCATTTCCAGTCCAAGTTCCCCCCCATCACAGCCCATTTCGTCCATTCCCCCCACCATCACAGCCCATTTGCAGTCCTATCCCCCCCACCATCACAGCCCATTTGCAGTCCTCCCCCCATCACAGCCCAATTGTAGTCCGTTCCCCCCATCACAGCCCATTTCCAGTCTATTCTCCCCCCCACCACAGCCCATTTCCAGTCTGTTTCCTCCCATCCCAGCCCAATTTGTCCGTTCCCCCCCATCATAGCCCATTTCCAGTCTGTTCTCCCCCCCCCACATCACAGCCCATTTACAGTCTGTTTCCCCCCCCCCCATCACAGCCCATTTCCAGTCCGTTCCCCTCCCCCTTCACAGCCCATTTCCAGTCCGTTTCCCCCATCCCACCCCATTTTCAGTCTCCCCACCCCCATCACCGCCCATTTCCAGTCTGTTTCCCCCCCATCACCGCCCATCCCGTCCTAGCCGCCCCCCCCCCCCCCTGAAGAGCCCCGCGCCGTCTAAGGGGCTGCAGAGGGAGCCGGGGAACCCCGCGCGAGGCCCCGGCTCCCTCTGCACAGCCCGCCAGCGTGAAGAACCTTTACCTTCCCGCTGGCGGCTGTTTCATTGAAGCCACGAATGCCGGGAAAGGTTAAAGGCAATGCCCTTTAACCTCTCCCGGCATTCGCGGCTTCATTGAAACAGCCGCCAGCGTGAAGGTAAAGGCTCTTCACGCTGGTGGGCTGTGCAGAGGGAGCCGGGGCTTCACGCGGGCTTCCCCAGCTCCCTCTGCAGCAGTCCATTGAGCGAGAATGTGGTTCGCGCGGGGCCCCCTGAAGCGCGGGGCCCTGTGCGAACAACATTCTCGCTCAATGGAGGGCCGGCCCTGTTCTTTAGGAAGATAACATCAGTAAGGGTACTGCATAGTCCTCCTAAGGCTGAGCCTAGCAGTGGGCGGGGAATCTGGAATCTTCTAGAACTGTGGCAGAAGCTGTCCTGATACCATATTTACCTTTCTGCTGTTTCCTGCAAAACCATGCAGGGAGTTAGAAACTGTCAGAAATGTTTAGAAGCAGTGAATTTGGCTGAACCGATCCCTAAGTGATTTTTTAGTGAATGGAGAACTGCAATCACAAAAATCACAGGGGTCAATATTCAGTTGCCATGATGATAAAAAAATTTACAATACTCAACACCGATATGCAGATGGTGGTCGGTGCTGAATATCCAGATAAGGCAATGACCAGCAGCACTTTTTGCTCTCCTAACTTGATGGCTATCCAGATAGTGGACTGGCTATCATGGCTGTCCTTGCTTCACCCACAGACCACCCTGGCACTATCCAGATAGCAGGTGCTCCTATCCTGATAAATGCCTCTGAATATTTACCCCACGGTTTTTACAGAACTTGGATCATCAATCTGGAACCCATATGCAGTCCTAACCAAAATGTTTTGATTAAATAAAGTTTGCAATCTGTATTGCAGAGAGAAACAGAAGGCGCAAAGATTTCTGTTCCAGGATCATGGAGTGAATCAGCATTCCCTTATGCAAAGATCAAGCAAAACATAAAGTATGGCAGCAGACAGTGATCTCAAGCAGATCCAAATGAGATCCTCTTTGCTTCTCCTACAATGATGCATTATTATGGAATAATATCCATTATTGCATAAATAATGGTTAATGACCTTGTCATCAGATAAAGAATGTCTTAGTCTTAGACATAGATGTCTTGCTATCTCTCTCTCTCACAGTACTCAAAAGCACCCTCTCTTAGCTCCACAATATTTTATCTGTAACCATTTGCCCAGAGAATAACAGCCATGTGGTAGCTAAAGGGGTGTGGGTGAGTCATGTACATTCATCTCTACTCAAACATCTTTTGACTCATTCTTTGTGACATTTTACTTTAGCAGATGTTGTAAAGAAATAACTCTACTCACTGCTGATGTCATAGAAGTCAATTGTCAAAAGTGCACAGAACAGATGGTCTAACAACTGGTTCAGTTCTGAACTTACCCAAAGTCATGTGTAATGTCTGTTGTGATAAACAAGCAAGTTCAGGAAATCCTACAGGTGCATATGCTAAAATGATTCTGCGTTTGACAAAAGAGTTGCAAAAAAAGATTAAGGGAGTCATTTCATAAGTTGTGCCTACATTTATGTACGTGTAAATCTAGGGATTTTAGTCATATGCATGCATAAATAGGCATTTACGTGTGTATTTGAAGTAATCGCTATACTGAAAGTACGTATGTCAGGACAATCATGAATACAGTGGGGCTGGTATAAGTGCTCGCAGCTGAATTGTTCATGCAGACCTTTGTACGTACACCCTATTTTATAAAGCAAAGTACGCATACAAAAACCTAGCCGCACCTTGTAAAATTACCCACCATGGACATAATTCCATTCCTTTCTAAAAAGAGAGCCCGCACAGTTTCATGTGTGATGTATATTGTTAGCTCCCTTTAAAAAGGGTTAAAATTGTCATCACAGCCCCCTTTCAGGCCCCTTAGCTTCAGGAGACGCCTGCTTGGTAAATGGTAATTTTTTTATTTTCTACAGCTTATACCTGAATGAAATGTCATTCATGGATTGTATAGCGCCGTGACAACTGGAGTCTAGTCCAAATTGCAACATGATTTCACAGACAGGAATCAGACAGGTGGAGCTCAAAACACTGATCATAAATTTAAGTGAGTCAATGTGAACCAGATTATTGAAAAGCAAGCATAAGCAAAATGAATTTTTCACTAAATATTTACCAATGCCTGATAAATCAAGTCTGTTACAGAAATAAACAAAGAAACCATTTAAAAATTGTTCATTTAGATTTAGCTAATGCCTTTCCAGTAGTAGTTCAAGGTGAGTTACATTCAGATACTGCAGGTATTTCACTGTCCCCAGAGGGCTTAAAATCTAAGGGTGAAGGGCAGAAGCAGTCCCCAGCCACTTCCGCCCTATTGGCTCCAGCCTTACAACATTACTTTTAGGGGTCAAGCTGCCAAATAAGGGTGTGTGCTCTTATTTGCTTGCCTGGTGCAAAGGTGATGGACCTCATGTCACTTAGACAAGATTTTAGATAGTGCAAGAGAGGAGGCAGGCTGTCTTGGTACACTGGAAAGGAGGTTCTGGAAGCCAAATTTAGATGTTTAGATAGAAAGTTGAAATCCAGGACCTCCAGAGTAGCATTCTCAAAAATGCTCCCTGCTCCATGTGCAGCACCCAAGAGGCAGGCAGAAGTCCAGAATCTCAATCCATGGATAAGACAATGGTGCAAGGAGGAAGGATTTAGATTTGTTAGGAACTGGGCTACATTCTGTGGAGGGAGGAGCCTATTTTGAAAAGATGGTTTCTACCTTAACAGGGGTGGGACCAGGCTGCTGCTGCTGCTAATATCTAAAAAGGAGAAAGAACAGTTTTTACACTACAACCAGGAAGAAGGCCAACAGTCACTCAAGAGCACAGTCTTTGGAGTAAGGTGTCATTGAAGGATACTATCGATAGGGCATCCTGATAGAGGGGCTGTAATAAATACAAAAGTAGCTCAGGCACCTTTAAGTAAAGAAGAGACAGAGTTGTTGCCCCATTCCTAAATCTCTCCTCCCTGCATCATCATTTCATCCACACACTGAGACTCCAGAGCTCTGCCTTTATGTGTGCATTGGTAGGCACCTCAATCGACTACTTTCTCTAAGGCACTTTATGAATCTCTTAAATAAATAATTTCCTCAATGGCTTGTGCAATCCCATTAATGGTGGTAGCTCTAATGTACATGTAAATAACGTGCAGGACCAGTTTAAATATACATGTGCTAGCTAACATCCACATTACCAGTGTTGCAAGTCTTTTTGCTTCTTCCTACAAATCTAAAAACATTTTTCAGATGACAGGAACAACTGTGTCCACTGTCAGGTTTCATTTCCTAGAACAGCCACTGTTATTTCCGGACAAGCAGGAAACACTCGGCATGGAAAAAACACGAAACTGAAAGATTCCCTGGAGAGGCGGCAAACTCCAGACCTCTGGCAGACTCAGACAAGTCTAGTTTTCAGGATAGCCAAACTATTCAAACTGACCTGGCCTTGGACCAAATGCATGCAAATTTATCTCATGCATATTCATGCAGAAAGTCTGACAATCAGTTCTGTTTGTGGCACTCCAGAGCCAGAGTTCATCATTTTTTCAGTTACTTCTTTCCAGTATATTTTGCACCACTCTGATTAGTTTGTATTTTATTCTGTGAAGGAACACACTAAAAAGAAGATTCCCATCCTCTTGAAAGTATAACAAGTTGAAAAGTGTGCACCGAGAGTGACACAATGGCATGTTTGTCCCATTTGTAATATCAGGCATATGGGAGATGCACTTATGTGTCTGTGTCATGGGGGTGTTGGAGGTACATGCGTATGTGTGTGCATGGCATGGGAGGTGTTGGGGAGTGTGCGCATTTTCATGGGGGGCTGTTGGAATGTGTGTGCGTGTGTGCATTGTCATACCTCCTCAGCAATGTCCTCAATGGCTCCCTCTCCTCTGCCGCCAACCACAACCCGATTCCGATTGTGCGAGGCCAGGAAGGAAATATTACAGTAACACACACCACACACCAACAGAATCCCACCAAAACCCTCACCCATACTTAATCCACATACCACTGCAATACACCACAAAACCCAAAGGGGTGCAACCTCAAAATGCACGCAACCTGAAGTGTGCCCTCATAAACGCAAGGTCAGTCCGCAAAAAGTGGCCGGTCGTCATCGACCTCATATCACACCTCGAGCTAGACATCCTGCTAGTGACTGAATCGTGGCTCACCGATTCAGGCTCATCAACCAACTCATCCCCCCTGGCTTCTCAATCCACACCTGCCACAGGGCAGACCGCAGAGGAGGTGGTGCATTCATCCTAGTAAAAATGGATCTTCAGTATCAGACGATCAGCTCCAACAGCTCAACATACCTTGATATGGTCACCATATCCAACAACTACAGCACTATCAACCTTATCTACAGATCTCCAGCTTCATCCCCTGAAGATCTCGCAACCATAATTGACCTAGCCTCCAACCCCAAGAACACACGCAGGCCGAACTGGGTACTGGGAGACTTTAACCTACCAGCCCTGCAGAATACTCACTCCAAAGCCTTCCTTGAAGCATTTAACAACCTAGGCTATGAACAAATAGTGGATGCCCCCACCCATCGGAAAGGAAACATACTAGATTTCATCTTTGTCCCTCGACCAGAAGTGAGCTTGACCTACAATGTCGACGTAGTTATCTCCCCATTCCCATGGTCGGACCACAGTCTAATCAAATTCCGGATACCGATGCATCAGGATAGCGAATGGACAAAGAAAGCACCCACAGAACGTTTCAGACTCTTTGACAAAAAGGCGATCATCAGAGAGGTCCTTCCTAACATCAAGATGGCATCGCCAAACCTCGAGGAGGTGATGGCCTTTCTACTGAGTTTTTTGTTATTTGTCATTCATTGAAGCTCAGTTAGAAGGTTTTTTGGTGTTACTTATGGAAAAACAGCCTGAGCTCCTTTGCATGCATACCTAACCCAATTAAGCCACATGCCCCAGATAAGCGACTAAGAACTAAAAAACTGCATGCTGGTACACCACCGAGCTACGAACCTCACATACATCTCCTGAGGAAACTGGAAAGACGATGGCGATGTACACGGTCCCCAGCAGACCAGACAGCCTACACCTCCACCTGAAGATACACCGGATCTTAATATCAGAAAAAATGAAAGAAGATCACTCCGAACTCCTGAGCCGCTCTCTGAACAAACCCCACGAGCTCTTCAATATAGTGAAGACCCTAACGAAGGAACCCTCACCCTCCCAACCAGCCACGATACACCCTCAGGAATACGTGGACTACCTGCTGGCCAAAACTAATAACATCAGCGAAGCCACGTTGTCCTGCCCTAGTAACAACCCAGCCCAAATTAAGCTGCTTACCTCCCTCATAACACCATCGGCTGCAGGTATTGAGGACATCATTGCAGTCAGTCTTGGGGAAACTGCTAGGTACATATGACCTAGATTGGCCACTGTTGGAAACAGAATACTGAGCTTGATGGACCTTGGTCTGACCCAGTATGGCATATCTTATGTTCTTATGTTCATCAATGCCACCACTGCCCCGAACGACCCTTGTCCAGCATTCTGGATAAGATCACTACATAAGGAACTCAGCCCTATACTAGCTAAAATCATGGATCTGTCCTTCTCCACAGGACTATTCTCATCATGCCTCAGACATCAATCCGGGCCCTTCTGAAGAACACCAAACTGAATCCCCAGAAGGTAGAATGATACCGACCAATATCAAGCATCCCGCTGCTAGCAAAGATAATTGAGAAGGTCATCCAACGTCAAATACAGGACCAAATTGACTCGACGGCTCCCCTCAACCCATGCCAACATGGCTTTAGGGAATCACATGGTGTTGAAACTATCCTTGCCATGCTCATCAACACATTGATCACAGGAATCTACAACATCAAACGGGGATATGGTCTAATTTTCCCGGACATTGCTGCTGCGTTTGACTCTGTAAACCATGAGCAACTCTTGATACGGCTTCAGGAAAAGGGAATTAATGGCTCAGCATGGAGATGGTGCAAATCCTATCTAACGGACAGATGGCAGTAGGTACGTGCAGGCTCCACGACCTCTAAGCCATTCCAACAAAAACATGGCCTGCCTCAGGGCTCCTTGCTCTCCGCCCTCTTCAATATATACATGCAACCCATATGTGAAATAATCCGCTCCCATAACATCTCATGCTTGATCTGTGCAGATGACATACTACTCTTCACCCCATTCACGATCGACCATCCGGATTTTTCCCCACTAGTAAAATGCTTTGAGGCTGTAACTGACTGGCTCCATTCACAGAGCCTCAAGATAATCTTCAGCAAGACGGACGTACTGTTCATTACAAGAAATCAATCCTTCTCCCCACCAGCGACATTAAAGACGAGAGCCACTGAGCTCCCAAGTAGACCTCCGCTACCTAGGCGTTACGCTAGACCAACACCTCAAACTTAAGGCGCACATCAGCAGCATCATCAAGCAAATTTACCACAAAATACAAACAGTGCGACATCTCCGACCTCTGCTGCAACCAGATGACTTCAGAACAGTTTTCAGGCACTGGTGACCCCCCACTTTGACTACGCCAATGTGATCCTGCACGGTCTACCCAAAAACACACTGAACCTACTACAGCTGGCAATGAACACAGCTGCACGCTTCCTACACGGGGCCTCTAGAAGAGACCACATTACCGCAATCCTAAAGGATTTGCACTGGCTACCAATCTCCTGCCGGATCACTTATAAAGTAGTCCTGATGACCTTCAAGGCCATCAACAAAATATCACCCACCTCCCTGACAGACCTTCTCTACTCCACTCCAGCAAACAGAGCAAGGAGGACATTCGCCACCAACACGCTACAGACCCCCAAGGAAATAACAAAATGCACCCAGGCAACAAGGAACCGAGCCTTTAAGTTCTATGCTCCCAGCTGCTGGAATGCGCTCCCAACTACCGTCCGAGCAATCACTGACCTTGCTCAATTCAGAAAAGCATTAAAACACCACCTTTTTCTCCTGCACTACTCACAGCCCAGTAATTCAACCTCACCCGCCATACACCCAGCTATCCATCTGTAAATAACAAACAACTCATGTATTATTGCAGATAGTGGTAGATAGTTGTAGTCAGCTAGCCATCTGTAAATAACAAGCAACTCATGTGTATATTGTAGATAGTGGTAGATAGTTGTAGATAGTTTCCCCAGTTTGAAATCCAATTTATATTACCCGTTCAATGTAAGTGCATAACAGGCCTCCTGTTCTGTACAAAAGTGTTTTGTAAACCGCACTGTAAACCGCACTGATTTTAAAGAGCACGGTATATAAAAGCAATAAATAAATAAATAAAATAAAATTGCTGATCTATGTTTCCAGTGGAGTTGGAAACTCCATCAGGCCAGGGAATAACGAGTGAGGTAATCAAATTTGCAGATGATACAAAATGATTCAAAGTTGTTAAAATCCAAGAGGATTGTGAAAAAATTGCAAGAGGACCTTGATAAATTGGAAGACTGGATGTTCAAATGGCAGATAAAATTTAATGTGGACAAGTGCAAAGTTATGCACCTAGGAAAGAACAACCCAAACTATAGTTACACGATGCAAGGTTCCACATTAGGAACTTCCACCCAGGAAAAAGATTTAGGCATCATCATGGATAATTTATTTATTTATTTTTATTTATTTAACAACTCTTATATACCGCGCTATTTGTTATCAGTGCGGTTTACATACAACAAGGGTACACAGTCAGAAGCCTGTTCTGTGCTTACATTGTAACAGGAGTTTAAAACTTGGATCTTACATTGTAACAGGAGTTTGAACTTGGAGCAACAGGGAAACTATAAAACATATGTACAAAATACAATTAGATTTGGTTGAATACGTTGAAACCCTCCGCCCGGTATGTAGTGGCGGCCAAGAAAGCAAATAGAATGCTAGGAATCATAAGGAAAGGAATGGAGAATAAAACAAAAGATATTATAAGGCCTCTGTATCATTCCATGGTGCGACTGCACCTTGAATATTGTGTGCAATTCTGGTCGCTGTATCTTAAAAAAGATATAGCGGAATTAGAAAAGGTACAGAGAAGAGCCACCAAAATAGTAAAGGGGTTGTAAGGATAACCCTAAGAGGAGAGGCTTAAAAGGTTAGGGCTCTTCAATCTGGAAAAGAGACGGCTGAGGGGAGATATGATAGAGGTCTATAAATTAATGAATGCAATGGAACGGGTAAACATAGATTGATTGTTTACGCCATCAAAATGTAGAAAGACTAGGGGACATGCAATGAAGCTACAGTGTAACCCATTTAAAACTAATAAGAGAAAATATTTTTTCACTCAATGGGTAATCAAACTCTGGAATTTGTTACCAAAGGATGTAGTAAAAGCTGTTTCCGTAGCTGGGTTTAAAAAAGATTTGGACGAGATACTGGAGGAACCATTAACCATTATTAAAGAGGACCCGGGAAATCCACTGCTTGCCCCAGTACAAGCATTGTGGAACCTGTGTGTCCTTTTTGGGAACTTGCTAGGTACTTGTGACCTGGATTGCCCAGTTTTGGAAACAGGATATTGGGCTTGATGGACCTTGGTCTGACCCAGTATGGCATATCTTATGTTCTTAATTCAGCAATTGATAATTACTTGCTTTTTATTCTTGAATGTAAATGTGTAACACTGATTGCTATTGTAAATAGTCTTATCTAATTTCCTATACGGTGTTGGTTACAAGTTTATGTTAGTAAATCTGTTTAATTTTTACTCTCTCTCTGTCTCTGTGGTAAATCTTGTGGGTGGTACAGTGTATATCACAGGATTAGGTCACCTCTCTCGCTCATTTCTGAAATAGCATCTCAAAGTTGGCACAAGTCCTGAATCCTGATTCCAGGCCCTGGCAGGGTTTGTTCAATAAATCTCCGGGAGCCTGAAGGTATAAGGGACCTGTCCTCTGTAGAATCCCAGTATATACAAGACGGACAGGGGAACCCCTGGTTATGATTCTGTAACAGCCCTGAGTTAAAGTGTACTGACAAAACCAAAAAGAAAACATAATACCAGTTGTAAAAACAAATATATTACCTCAGCAAACTAGATCAAACATGCTTTCATAAGAATGTGGTTTCTGCCTTCAATAGTAACTGTGGAATGGCAATGGAAATTGTGGTCCTTTGTAGCAAAATCCTTACCACAGAACCTCACCATCTCTTCAGCTCAGAATTTATAGCTTTTATTTATATTTACAAATTCAGTCTTCACAGCCTAATATTCTATGCCTAATATTCTACGCTTCATATAGCAGAACATTTCTACGATATATTTTAAAAACACAATTCTAGGAAATCTGGATTCCCATGCTGTAGAACTCAGTTTTCTCAGTTTAACCAGTCCCTAGCCAGCTTCCCAGAACTTGCTGCCCCTGTCTTCAAATACAAGATCCTACCGTGAGGGTGCTCGCATCCAGGATTCCACTACCACCCCTTAGACACCTTCCCTTCTTCCTCTTCCAGTCTTCTGAAGTGAAAACCTTTTCTAAGTCACTAGAGAGTATGGCCCTATTATTCATCGCTCTTCACATAAGGTCCACATAGCCTAATCCTACCTGAGTTATGCAGTAGGATGTAAACATTCTTATAGGGTAGAGCAGTGTAATAATAGAATTAACTGCAATGACAGAATCATCTAGCAGGCTGATTGCAACCCCTAGCAGAAACACAGGCATGCAGGTCTCATGTTGGCCAAGTTACCAAGGCAGGCAGATGGTGGGGGCAAAAAGACCACAGGAGCATAGTGTAGCTGTTGCTTGCATACCTGGCTACCTAACTACCGTAGTATTAGTAACTCTTGATTATTACAAGGCTTTTTTCTTTATTTATTATTATAATTTAATATATCATTTCCCATTCACATCCCAAAGCAGTTCACAGTTAAACCATAGATAAAAACATAGGGCCCAATATTCAAAAGGCATTTACACCATTTACAGCCCAGTAAACCATGTAAATGCCTTAAATCGAGATATTCAATGGGACTTACAAGTTAGTGCCATTGAATATCCCCTTCTAACTCCCCTACGTGCCCCGATGCTATCCAGTTAGTATCAGGGATGTTGGGGGGGTGGAGTGCGCTGAAAAGATAGGTGAGGAAAACCCTTGTATATCTTTCAGCACCAGAGCTAACTGGGCAGCATGCAATATCACTGCTGTCTGGTTATCTAATGTGGCCTCCGGCATGTGCAGCAATTCCCAGATATTCAATGCCGGGGCCGCATATGACCCCGATATTGAATATCCAGGGTTAAAGATAAACCTGTCCAGAAGAATACCAGGCCTATATTCATAAATAATAAAAACATTGTAAAAGGAGAAGGCAGAAGAGGAGCTCTAGATGTTAACTAAAGAAGCGGTTTTGCAAGTTTATTTTGTATTTACCTCACACTTTCCAGTAATAGTGCAAGGTACCGTAGGTATTTCCTTGTCCCCTGTGGGCTTAGTCTCTAACTTTATACCTGAGGCAATAGAAGGTTAAGGCAGGAGCAGCCCCAGAGTTGGTTCAAGGTGTTGGTACCCTAGGTAGACCTTAGGTTCCACACACACACACACCCTAGCTTTGAATATCCTGCTCTTAGCTGCCCCAGAAGATGCTACCTTAGGTGATCACATAGTTTGCCTAATGGCTGGGCTTGCCCAAAGCCACAAGAAGTGTCAGTGGACTTCAAACCTGGAATCTCAGACTGCTACTCTAACCACTATGTTACTCCTCTACTCCTAGAATACTCCTCCACTCCTACTCAACAAGAGCCAGAATACAGAGGAGAAAGAGCAGAAAACTTGCCTTGAATAAGGAGTCATGCTTTAGTGCCGGCAACTGGATATATCATTGATTGTGTGAACCACTGTTTGGGAAGACTACAGTAGATGGGCAAGTTGTTTTTTTTTCCGCTTAATCATCTTAATCATCTGAAATGGGTCCACTCCTACCTATCACAGCACATAAAATTGGCAACCTCACATCTGCACCATTCCCCCTCATTCACGGAGTACCACAAGAGTCTGCACTCTTCTTACTCCTGTTCAACATCTACATCCAACCCCTCTGTAGAATCAACAAGAGCCACGGCATCAATTACCTAATCTACATTGATGATATAATGATCTTTACCCCCTTCTCAACCAAAGCACCAGACTACACCAAAATCTCCAACTGTTTCACAGCTGTCAATCTCTGACTCAAAAAACACAACCTCAAAAATCAATCTAAACAAATCTGAAGCTCCCCACATCACAAGAAACAAGGTGTTTAGCCCACCTCCATCAATCACAATAAACAACACCCCACTCATGGTCAAAACCCAGATCAACTACCTGGGCATCACACTTGACCAAGAACTCACCTTCCAACCACAAATACAAGATCATCTTAAACACCCAGAAGATCCTAACCAAACAATCAGTGGACATTTTCACCCCACTAGTAAAGATCAACAACTCCGACAGACCCAAGAGAAGAGCTACAGCCAACAAGCTTGAGATTATCACAGATAAACCGTCTAACAGCCAAAGAACCAACAGGAGAGCATTCTCTCTACACTCTCCCACCCTCCGGAATGCGCTGCACCCCCCCTCCCCAGATAATATCAATTCAGCTCACCAGCCAATTCCAAAAACACCTGAAGACTCTGCTGTTCCTTAGCACCTGGCTAAGCAAAACCACAACCCACTAACATATTGTAAATAGTTGTACTATAACCATTTGATGTTGAACAAATGTTAAATTATATGTTCCCTGAAATGTGTACCTTACTGTTAAAGCATTATTGGTACTGCACTGAGTTCGCTATAAATTGTCTTGACTTGTAGAAAGATGGTATAAAAAAGATGTTAAATAAATAAATACATAAATAAATAATGCATTATTATCAGAGCTGGCTCAACTATTAAGCAAACTAGGCAATCACCTAGGGCAGCATCTTCTGGGGAGCAGCAAAAAGCAGGGCTTTCAAAGCTAAATAATAGATTCTGACAGCCAGGAGGGGCAAAAGGCTTAAGGCTTGCCTTGGGTGCCAACAAGTTGAACCAACTCTGGGGCCAGCCCTGATTTCTGTGGAAGAATGTACTCTGATAAAGACTATCTATTTTTGGTAAATGAAATACAAGAATTGACTTTAGGGACTGTATTTTCTAAGAACCTTAGATTTAAAGTTAAAGAAAGACTACTTAATACATATATCTTCTTCTGTGATGGACTGTAGTAAAGAGATCATGAAGACAATACTTGAAATGTGCTAAATAAAAATTCTAAAAATGAGCTGGAGTAGGTTCTCTGCATTCCATAATGTAGTCATGCCATATGGTGTATAGCAGCCAGTGAACTTCGGAAACCTGGACCCACACCTGGTAGAAGAGATGTAACCTGCCGCCCACTGGAAGCACCCCAGAATGAGTATCAACCATCATTGTACTGGACAGGAGGAGGAACATCTAGAAGTGGCAACCTCCCGGGAGGTGGCCTTTCCCACGTGATACTGACAGGGATCCAGGTATCAGGAATGAGGATAATGGGCAAAGGCCAAGGAAAAGAATGCTCCATCCATTTCCCAGGACTCTGAGTCATATCTTTAAAGATGTTGTGACTCACCAAATCCTTAACCAGCTTCTCCAAGTCCTCCCCAAACAAAAAGCAAGCTGGAATCACTGGAACTTGGAAACAGAGTACACTGCTCAGTGGCAACACCACAGTCAGTGTTGTGCCACCATCAAAAAGGCAATATCTTTAGCCACCAAGTGGACTAAGGCAGACAAAAGTTTAACAGAAGGCTGCTACCAAATCCAGGAGGACAGAGAAACCATAAGGAGGGGGCGATGGAACCCACGGAAGAAGAGCTCGAGTCATCAGACCCGCACAATCCACTAAATGAAAGACGCAAACTGACTTTTCAGATGAGCTACCATCCTGTGATCCAAATGGTCTTCCTTTACCTTTTTTGTGTTGTTGTTGTAGCTATACCACCTTCCAGAGAGATGATTGTCTTCTTCATGACTACTGGGACAGGTGCATCTACCTGAGGCATGCTGAACCACATGATGCAATCCTCCTGTGACAGAGCATACAGCTCCTTCATAACCCTGATCCCTTTCAACAGGGAGATGGGCAAGTCCCACTCCAAGCGGACCATACTCCGATACTGGAAGGGGAAGGCCCTAGTAGACTCCCACACCCCCTGCAAGAGGGGGCCATACCTGCAGCATTCATTCTGCTACCAGAAGACCAGGGAACCACAGCATAGAGGATACCAGAGCAATCAATGCCACCTGTTCTTCCTTCCTGAACAGGAAGATAATACAGGAATCATCCTGATCCTCTGAAGGAGAACATATGTGGTCCTCAAAATTGCTGTCCTCTCCAGAGGTGTCAGAGATGCCCTCTGAACCTTGAGCACAGGAGAGATGGTCTAAAACTTCAGATTCCATCTCCACTAAGATCACTGAGGCTACAGAGCCTGGGCCGGGCTTTGACCTCCCTGTGTCACAAGACCCTTTCCCAGCTGAGCAGACAGAGAGCAAAAGGACTCAGAGACACTCGGATCTGAAATGCGTTGCCAGAAGGACCAAGCTTGCTGAAGAATGAAAGGCTTCTGACGAGGACAAACCAGGATCCAGTAGCCCCCTGTCAGCATGCATCCCATCACCAGCTGGGTACAAATGTATCGTCGGACCCCTAAGCGAAGGAGAGCAGCCTGCAGAGCCAGAGCTCAAGTCCAAGGCCTGGAGAGGAACTTATTTTTGATTTAGCTCACACCTTTCCAGTAGTAGTTCAGAGCGAGTTACAGTCAGTTACTGCAGTACTCTGAAACTACCGGGTAAACATAGATTGATTCTTTACGCCATCAAAAAGTAGGATGAATAGGGGACATGCAATGAAGCTACAGTATAACCCATTTAAGATTAAGAAGAGAAAATATTTTTTCAGTCAACGCATAATCAAACTCTGGAATTCGTTACCAGGATGTAATAAAAGCTATTAGTGTAGCTGGGTTTACAAACGTTTTGGACAAGTTCCTAGAGGAAAAGTCCATAAACCATTATTAAAGAGGACCTGGGTAATCCACTGTTTGCCCAATACAAGCATTATGGAACCTGTGTGTCTTTTTGGAAAACTCCTAGGTACTTGTGAGGTCGATTGGCCACTGTTGGAAACAGGATGTTTCTTTATTTAGCTTTATTTATAAACCGCCTTTCACCGGGTCAAGGCGGTTTACAAGGAACTGAAATGTAACTTACATTAGAACAATGGTATCAAACTATGTTCAACATGCAATCAATGAGCTTTTGGCTCTTAACTATGTACAGGTTTTATTATATACAGCTGTAATGGTAGTTGGTTGGGCATTGTTCTTAAGGGGGTGGGATTAGTCTCTTGTGTTAAAATGTTTGGTAAACAGATGTGTCTTTAACTGTTAGCGGAAGGTCTTGAGGTCCGTGGTGTTCCTGATCTGGTCCATCAGTCTATTCCATATAGAAGGTGCGTAGATTTGAAAAGCTCTTTTGCAGGCCTGTTGGTTTTGAATGCCTGTTGGTTTGATTTGGTTTTGATGTGGGAGATGTTGAGGGTATTCATTGTCATGGTTTGTCTAGCTCTGTGTGGTTATGAGGGCTGTAAAAGTGATTGTAGGTGTGAGGGGGGATCTGAGTAGAATGCTTTGTGGATTAGTATGATGCTTTTGTATATTATGCGGCTCTGGGGGGGGGGGGAGCCAGCCCAACTGTCTGAGTACTGAGGTGATGTGTTCTTTTCTTGTTGCTGCCAGTAGGATTCTTGCTGTTGAGTGGAATGCTGTCTAGAGGGGTAGGAGTGTGGATTGTGGCAGTCCTTGGAAGATGGCATTGCAGTAGTCCAGATGGGGATTATTGATGCTTGGAATACAGTGTGGAAGTCATCTGGTTCAAGTAGAGGTCGGAGGCGTTGGAGTATCTTCACTTTGTAGTAGATTGTTCGGGTGGTTTTGTCTATGTGCGTTTTGAAGGTTAAGTGTTGGTCGATGGTGATCCCTAGGTATTTCACCTCAGCATTGGTTTTAATTGTGGTGTTGTTCAGGGTTATCGTAGGAGGAGGGATAAATGTAGTGTCTCTTGTTATGTAGAGGGCCTCTGTCTTGTTATAGTTTATTTGTAGGTTGTTGGTTAGCCATTTTGTTACTTCCGTGAAACATTCTTGGTGGGCCGCTATTTTGGGTTGGTGTGGGTCAATTGGTCCATATATTATGATGTTGTTGGTATAGACGTGAAAGCTTAGATTGTGTGTCCTAATGATAGTGCAGAGTGGACACAGTTATAGGTTGAAGAGCATAGCGGAGAGGGTGGATCCCTGCTGGAGTCCTTAGGTTTGCTTGTATGGTGTGGAGGACTTGTTTCCAATTCTCATCTGTTGATATCTGTCGGTGAGGTATGATGTGAACCATTTGTGGACAGTTCCCTGTATTCCTATTGTGAGGAGATGTTGTAATTGTAGTTGGTGGTTCACAGTGTCGAAGGCCGATGAAATGTCCAGGAAGATTACAAAAAGCCTTGATTGGTTCATTGCATTCCTTGCTTTAGTGTGTTTATTAGTGTGGTTAATAATGTTTCCATTCCCTGTTGCGGTCAAAAGTCATGTTACTGGGGGTCTAGGAGATCATGTCTGTCTATTTGATCTTGTAGCTGGTGCTGCACTGTTTTTTCTATGACCTTTGCTGCTTTTTCCTATGACTTTTGATACTGGGCTGGATGGTCTTGGTCTGACCCAGTATGGCATTTCTTATGTTCTTACTGCTAGGAGTCATTGGAGCCATTTTGAAATTTGGTGCTGAAAGAGCAGAAGCAACTGGGGATCACTCATGCTCCAACTAGATACCAAGAACCCCTGGAAAGCTGGGGAAGGAGATTGGGGGTGATGGTAGTGAGTAAGTGGGTCTTCCAGGAGGGCATCAAAGACTTTGGGGTAATAGGGGAGGATTGGATGGCCTAGATCATGTCTCTGTACAGCGCTGCGTATGCCTTGCTATACAAATGATAAGTAGTAGTAGTAGAGTAGTGGTTCTCAAACCTGTCCTGGGGAACCACCGGCCAGTTGGGTTTTCAAGATATCCACAATGAGTATGCATGAGAGCGATTTCCATATAATGGGGGTAGTAGGCATACAAATCGCTCTCATGCATATTCATTGTGGATATCCTGATAATCTGACTGGTGGTGGCCCCCTAGGACAGGTTTGAGAACCACTGGCTTAGGGGTCAACACGAAGGGATCAGTCAGGAGAGTGATCTGTAGGTGGGGGGAGGAATGTTGCTACTGCCTCAGGGTTTTCATGCATAGCTGAAGCAGCTATTTTAAGAAGCTACTCCCTTGCATATGTGTGAGGTATTTTTGTATTTTTTCCCTCACATGCAGCTTCTTAAAATTGCTACTCCAGCAGGACATAAAGAGAGATCAACATGCAGTCCTGCATCTATTTTACAAGAGGCTCTACGTTTGGCAGAATCTCTTATAGAATACTATGAGACTTCTCTATGTCCCATCCTAGATGTGGTAATTCCCCTGTCCATGTCCTATCTAAAATGTGCCTTATTCTCTGTGATTAAGCTTATATTTTTTAAAAATTATACTCCCAGTTCAACACAATAGAGTGCCTCATTCAGATTCTTTGTCTCTTGAGTACCAGTTCTGTTCTGAAATTGTATTTATTTATTGTTATTTAACACACATTTATTTACCACACCATTAATTAAAATCATTCTATGAGATTTACAAAAAATACATAGTAAAAATAGATTAAAAGCAACATTCAACACAAATACATAAATGTTAACATATCATTTTTTACAGCAACCAAAACTTCAGCAAAATGATGTGCCTTTATTGATTGCATTCAATACAGACTTCAGGTGGCAAAATCTCCCACAAACTGGATCTCCCAGCTTGTGGTCACATTACTCTGGATCAACTTGTTCTGAATCATAATTGTTCTGGATCTGTCTGTTGGGGGTAGATCACTCTAGGTACAAAACCTGTAGCAGTTACAACATGCCCCTTTTACAGTCCCAGACTCAGAGAGTTTATGAAGTAGTAACAAACTCAGAAGCAAAGATATTTTACTTGGGGGGGGAAATGCGATAGAAAATGATTAATGCATAGTTGCCAGGTAATGCATAAAGAATTACCTGAGACTTTGGATAGCAGAGAGAAAGTGCAGACTTATTACATAATACAAGTAACAATCTACTTATATGTGCATCCCACATCCCTCCATTGTCTCAAGTTATAGAGCCAGAATGAACCTCTGGCTGTCTAGCTGTGGATAGTCTGCCATCGATCCTCCAGTGGGAGCAGTTCATCTGCTAAAGCAAAGAGAAAGAAACCAGTAATGGGCTATCAGATATCATATCGTTCAAGGTAATTATGATTCACGAAAGGGAAAACGTCATGTAGCCTCAACAGGGACTTTGGGAAGTTGTACTTCCAAGAATGCTTAGTTAAGTCAAGGTTATCAGGGTGGGGGTTTTTTTAACCAAGGGAAAAAAATCTCCAGGGAAGAAAGAAGAGGTAGCTAAAACCAAGAAACTGCCAAAGGGCTGTAGAAAATGTCATCGGAGGAGCAGAGGCTGATTAGAGTGAAACTGTGCTAAGATTAGGTCTGCTGCTCCTAATGAGAATGACTCAGTAACATTCCAAAATGCAGACTCAGAAGGGAGTTTTGGTGGCTACTGGGAGTTTGCAGTCAGCCAGGTACCAGCTTAAATCATAAGCCCTGCATAAGACAGGCTCTGCTTACTGTACCTGAATTGTAAAACTTGCCTTGAGCATGGGCTTGGAAAGGCAAGCAATTAAATCTAAATATAAATCTGTATGTAAATAGCAGCGAAGCCTGACTAGTTTGTCCTGGAGCCATACAGAATGAACAGTGTGCAGCTGTGAAATTACAGATTTCGAAAAATAAAAGTGCTGTTACAACAAATTTTGCTTGACTGTGCAGTTCTTTCAGCATTCCTGAAGAGATCAAGAGCAGGTCACAAGCTGCAGTCCTCTCGCAACAGAACATCAGGCTTGAGTGCCTCAAGTATTAAACTAATGATAGAGTGTGTGCCGAAAGGGTCACATTAAATGGAGTATTGTCCTATGGTTTTACTGTATAAGGTTTGTATCAGCACTTCCTAAACTGTGAGTCATAACCTCAAATGGGATTGCAAAAGCCACATTTGAAGTCACAAAAAGATCCAGCCCAAAAAAGTCATTGGACAGTACCCCCCATCAAGCCAACATTACAACTAGGTCCACAACACTCCACCAAAGGCATTGAAGAAGGGAGAGCCCTAGATGTGATGTACTTAGATTTCAGTAAAACCTTTGACACCATTCTGCACAGACAACTTATAAAGAAATTGAGCATCCTAGGAGCAGACCCTAAACTGACTGACTGGGATAGAAATTGGTTGAGTGGGAGGCGACAAAGGGTGCATGTAAATGGAGCTTACTCCAAGGTGAAGGAGGTTATCAGTGGTGTGCCGCAGGGATCTGTCCTTGGTCCAATTCTTTTTAACATTTTTGTTAGTGATTTTGCAGAGGGATGTTGGGTAAGGTTTGTCACTTTGCAGATGATACCAAAATCTGCAATAGAGTAGACACCCAGGAAGGAGTAGATAACATGAGGAGGGATCTTGCTAAGCTTATTTATTTATTATTTATTATTTTATTTATATTCTCTTATATACCGCGCTATTCTGCATCAGTGCGGTTTACATTGAACAAACTGAAATTACATTGAACAGGGCATTATAACTTGGAGATAACTATTTTACAGGGAACAGCTTGAAGAATGATCAAGAATTTGGCATCTGAGATTTAACGCTAAAAAATGCAGGGTCATGCAAAAGTCCAAGGGAGCGGTATAGTATAAGGGGTGAAGTACTTCTATCCATGAAAGAAGAGCGGGACCTGGGCATGTTCGTTTCTGAGAATCTTAAGGTGGCTAAACAGGTAGAAAAGGTGACAGAAAAAGTCAAAAGGATTCTTGAGTGCATAGGGAGAGAAATGGCCAGCAGAAAAAGGAGTTAATAGTGCCTCTTTATAAGTCTTTGGTGAGACCTCATTTGGAGTAGTGTGTGCAGTTCTGGAGACCAAACCTTGGATGGGATCTGTGCAGAGGATGACTACCAAAATGGCCAGTGGGCTTCGTCATAAGGCATATGGGGAAAGACTTAAAGATCTCAATATGTATACTTTGGAGAAAAGGTGGGAGAGAGGAGATATGATTGAGATGTTTAAATACCTCTGTGGTATAAATGCCCAAAAGGAGAGCCTCTTTCAACTTAAAAAAAAGATCTGCAATGAGAGAGCATAGGAAGAAGGTGAAAGGGGATAGACTCAGGAGTAGTATGTGAAAATATTTCTTTATGGAAAGAGTGGTAGATGCATGAAATAGTCTCCCAGTGGAGGTAGTAAAGACCAGGACAGAAGCTGAATTCAAGGAAGCATGGGACCAACACCAAAGATCTCGAAAGGAAAAAAAGGGACTAAAGTAGTTGGTATGGAAAGGCAGACTGGATAGGCCTTATGGTCTTTTTATGCTGTCATGTTTCTATGAATGAGAGTAACATTATAGCCTATGCTATAGTAAGGCTTGGAGCAGTGGCACAGGTAGAAAGGTAGGTCTCGAGGGAATTGAGCCAGAAAAAGTTTGGGAATCTCTGGTCTACATATCAAAAACAAGGACTGGTAACAAGTACAGAAGAAGGAGGAAGCCCTGCTCTCCTGTTTGCACTGAAAAGATCCCTTATGAATCCCAAACAATCAAAAGATCCCTTCTGATCATCTTTCAATCCTCTTCAATCCCCCCCAGCATAGAAATGATCACTTCTGATCACTTCTTTCCATGCACAGTGCCCCATCCTCACCCAGCTCCAAGACACATAGGGGGTTAATCTGAGCCACGAAGAGAGGGGATAGGTGGCCCAACAGGATGTCCATCCCCGCTATTTGTACCAGTTCCTGCCCCCGACTAACTTCCCACCAGCTGTGCAGGGAAGTTAGATGGGGCAAGTAAGAGGCGGTCCAGGGGCAGAGTGTGGGTGGGTAGTAGGCAGTCACTGGCCCTGGACATACACGGCCAATTCTAAAGTTGGCCCTCTATGTCCAGGGCTGGTGAAATGTCCAGGGAAGTTATTCCACCTCCGAGGTGAAATAACTTCCTTGGATGTTATTTTTTGTGCAGCCTGGGGCGCAGATGGGGCAGGGGGGCCAGGGTTTATTCCCCGCAGCCCAACCCTGGCGTCAGGAAGCCAGATTTGAGGTCGGGCTGCGAGGAATAAACCCCTTTTTCAGGCAGCCAGCATTGCAGCTCTTCAATGTAGTCACAGTGCCATGGCAACATGACACCATGGCGCTGCGGCTCCATTGAGGAGCCGTGACTGAGTTAGCCGGGGGCACGTGCAGGACTGTTTGCAATTCTGATCCTGCGGGGCTAGACGTGCCCTGCGGGATCATAATCGCGATCCCCTCTGTGCGTCCGGTTCAGACCGGACACACAGAGGTGTTCTACTTGTGGGACGGAATCGGACCCATAAAGTTTTGCAGACCACTTATTCCCCCACAATCTTTACCAGCAGGAAAAGACAAGCCCATCTCTTACTGGTTCCAGTAATGTTCTCACAAGTGCACAATCTGGTGACATTGCACACTATGACCAATGTGCACGATACCCAAAACAGTACTAGTTGACTTTTTCTCACCAATGACTCCCTTGTCTATCTCTTATTTATGGTTCTTTTGGCTACCTCTTCCTGTAGGTTGTCTGACCAGGACTATTTCCAGGGAACATCAGGGTCAATGGCAATGCACTTTCACCTATAACAGCTCCCCTTCTCTTTGGGTTGAGCACTCTGGTAACAGAGAACACCCAGAGCTTGAAGCACAGTTGTTCCAAGAGGAGAAGAGTGGGCAGCAGACGCCAGGAGTAGAGTGGGCAGAAGAGAAGGCAGGAGAAGAACAAGGCATAGCACCAAATCAAAGCTGCAGGCAAAAACAGAGTCTAGGAACAGGCAGACGTCAAGGCACAGAACCAAATCCAAACAGCAGACAGAGACAGAGTCCAGGTACCGACAGAATTCAAACACCAAGAATAAGCAGGTAGCAAGGCAATTCTTGCCAGTGAACCTTCATATTCCATCCCACCCGTAGGTCGCAGTGCCACAGTTCTTTGGTGGACTTATGAACCACATTACGGCTAGATACTCCTGGTCTCAGCTCGAATACTATACACCAGACCCAATAGTTTTGAATGATCATTAAAAAAATACTTAAATCACTCAAATCATATCTTGAGAAAAACAACTAGGGGGAGCAGGATTCGAAGAATGCAGACTGAGAGTAGCTCGGGAGTGCAGGAGCGGTCTGCGGGCAGAGCAGGGGATAGTGCCAGCACTTACCCAGTTCGCGTGATTTTCAGTGGCCCTTGTCTGGACAGCTTAGGCCGCATGAAAATCAGGCTAAGTTGCAATCTGGATAAGTGACAGCTGAAAATCATGCTGAACGGGTAAGTTACCCAGTTAGCATCACTCAGCAGCAGCTCTTATCTCTGGATACTGCCACTGAACATTTCATCGATATTTAAGCACCATGGCTCACTGCCATAGTATGTGAGCAACGGCGCTTTTGAAAACTGGGCCCTCTGTATATATTTGTTTATTTTAAAAAATGTATACCATGCAATATCAACCCAAGTCAAATCAGTGTGATATATATTTAAAACATTCATAATATAGTTGGCAGTAACCATACAAGATATAATAAAATCAATATAATCTAGAGAAATCCTATTTTACTACACTACATCCTCTATCCTCTTGGGAACAAATAAGTCTTAACCATCTTAAAAAAAACTTTATTGTCCTCCAATCTAATCTCTACATGTGGGAGAGATCACTGAGAACATCCTACTTCTCAACCTTACTCCTTTCAGTTCTTTTCATGATAGTATCTTTAATTTTAAGCCCTGACTGGATCATAGACACCTGTTGGGTATATACTCTTGAAGCTTTTATGCTACAATACTAGTTTATTACTTCTCAGAGCTCTATGGGCTGATCCAGGAAGGCGAATAGAGGGGCTGGACATCCCAATGGGGCATCCAGCTTTGCTATCTGCCCTCAACCTATTCCACCTCCTTGCCCCGCTGCACATACAGAGCCAGTGTGTGTGCTGTGGGGAAGGGTGCGGACAGTGGATGGAGCATGGGCGGGCCCAACCCCTGGACATGCAAGGCTGATTCTAGAGACAGCGCTGTACATCCGGGGATCGCCGGGGGGACGCCCTCTGAGGTGGAATAAGCGTGGGGCACCCCTCCATTCCTGCCTGGCATGCCCCCCCCAGAGCCCAGAAACCCCCACCCAGAGCAACATGATACACACGGTGAGTCTCCACTGCCTGATCCAGGCCCTAGTTGTCCCTGTCGAGGGTCAAGTGGCGGATTGACAGGAAGGGCACTGCGGCGGTCACACTGGCATGCAGGGTGGATGTCCCCACCAGTACGCAGGGACACACCGAGCCGTCTAAAGGCCCAATCCTGCACCAGTGGGAACATCTGGCTCCCATGGTACAGATTCAGGTCCAATGAGCTCATCCTGTTTGGGGCTGTCCAGACGGCCCAGACGTGCCCCTACTGGGATCAGGCTCCACATGTCACAATCAAGCTGCTGCTTCTGTGATTTCTTCAACTTCTCGCTGGGAGCCGGGCCGGCTTGACCATTAACAAGATTAGGCTTTCACCTAGGGCAGTAGCCAGACAAACCCAAAGAACCTTCAGCTCATTCTTTTAGCTGCAGGGACAGTGCGCACACACATACAAAGCAAAGTTCAATATTTAAAAGCATGATGTGCAATTATGCATCTTTAAAGGATTTTGTGTTTGGGGTGATGGGATGATCGTTACTACTTATTTGTATAGCGTTATTAGGCATACACCGTGCTGTAGATATACACATAAGAGATAGTCCCTGTTCAATAGAGCTTACAACCCATTCGAGACAACCAGGACAATCAGGGAACTAGGGTAAATCATTAAGGGGTGTGATTAAAACACACACAGTGTTAAACACAAGAATAAGGGAGTGACTATTCAAAAGCAGCCTCGAAGAGGTAAGTGTTGACTATATTGTGTTTAATTATCGTATATCTCCTGAGCAGGGGGGGGGGGGGCAAAGCACCAGCCCTGCCTGGGAGAATACAGACTCTTGAGTCCAAGTTGATTGTTCAGACAAAAACTGTGAAAACTGACTACTTGGGTCAACTCTGTTACTGTGTTTCATAAAGCTCTACTACAGAACAAGACTGTGACCACCTGGAAGCTGGAAAATCTTGAACAATTTACCAGGCACCCCAGTCTACATTTTTAGAATTTCCCTCAGATAGGCTCTTTGCCACCTACAAGTTTAAGAAATACATGGTGCTAATATTAAAAGGTGCCTGAGGCAAGTATACCACCAGTAAATATGATCTGTTTTTTGCCTGAGGAAGAAGACTGCAAACATGGGCCTATACAGGATGAGGAAGTAGTGTCTAGGGTTGCCAACTGGCCGGTTTTCAGCCGGCCTGGCCGGTTTTTCCATGGCCAGGCCGGCTGCCGGCGCAGAGGCAAAACCGGCCCTTGAAAAGCCGGTTTTTTTGCTCTGGCCGCAAGATCGGGAGCGGCCAGAGCAAAAAAACCGGCTTTTCTCCCAACCCGGAGGGTTTCAGAGGGAGCCGGGGAAGCGCTGTTCCTGTGAAGCCGCGAATGCTGGGAAAAGGTTAAAGGGCCCTTTTCCAGTCCATGTCCCCCCCCCATAGCCCTTTTACAGTCCAGGTCCCCTCCCATCACAGCCCGTTTCTGCAATGCCCTTTAACCTTTCCCAGCATTCGCGGCTTCACAGGAACAGCCGCCAGCGTGAAGGAAAAGGCTCTTCACGCTGGCGGCTGTTCAGAGGGAGCCAGGGCCTCGCGCGGGCTTCCCCGGTTCCCTCTAAAGCCTCAGACAGCCGCGGTTTTGGGGGGGGGGAGGCCAAGGACTGCCTGGGCTGTGATGGGGGGAGGGGGCCTGGACTGGAAAAGGGCTAGGAGGGTGGAATTTGACTGGAAGTGGGTTGTGACGGGGGGGGGGGACCTGGACCCGAAAAGGACTATGGGGGGGGGGGACCTGGACCGGAAAAGGACTATGGGGGGGGGGACTTGGACTGGAAAGAAACGGGCTGTGATGGGAGGGGACCTGGACTGTAAAAGGGCTATGGGGGGTGGGGACATGGACTGGAAATGGGTTTTGATGGGGAGGGGGACCTGGACTGGAAAAGGGCTGGGGGGGGGGACTTGGACTGGAAAGAAACGGGCTGTGATGGGAGGGGACCTGGACTGTAAAAGGGCTATGGGGGGGGGGACATGGACTGGAAAAGGGCTAGGGGGGGACATGGACTGGAAATGGGTTGTGATGGGGAGGGGGACCTGGACTGGAAAAGGGCTATGGGGGGGGGGAACTTGGAATGGAAAAGGCCTATGGGGGGGGACATGGACTGGAAATGGGCTATGGTGGAGGGAGGGGGAACTTGGACTGGAAATAGGCTGTGATTAGGGGGACTTGGACTGGAAATGGGTTGTGAAGGGGGGGGGACCTGGACTGGAAAAGGGCTATGGTGGAGGGAGGGGGAACTTGGACTGGAAATGGGCTATGGTGGAGGGAGGGGGAACTTGGACTGGAAATAGGCTGTGATTAGGGGGCTAGGACTGCAAATGGACTGTGATGGTGGGGGGGGTAGGACTGCAAATGGGCTGTGATGGTGCGGGGGGCTCGGACTGGAAATAGGCTGTGATGGGGGACTTGGACTGGAAATGGGCTGTGATGGGGGGGGCTAGGACTGGAAATGGTCTGTGATGTGAGGGCTAGCACTGGAAATAGGCTGATGAAGAGCTGGAATAGGACTGGAAATGGGCTGATGTGGGGCATGGGAGAATGGGATTAGAAGGGAGTGGATGCTGGGTGGGTCTAGAACTATAAGGGAACTGATTTTGGGGGAGGACTAGAATAGATGGGGAATGAGAATGGAGAGGGGAAAAAATATTTTGTGTGGAAGAAAAGTCTATGATGGGCTGGGTATTGGGAGAGTGAGGGGCTTGAGAATGGAAGGGTGAAATTTAAATGGATGATAAAGGAATAAGGAAAGAATTGGGGGAAAGAGCAAAAGGGAAACAATCAGTATGTTAAAGCAGAAATAGAGAGAGAATGGAAAACATCTAAAAGAGAAGAAAGGACAAATGGATAGCTCGCAGAAGACACGAAGAAACCAGAAGAAAGTGACTGGAGCAATTGCAACTGAAAAATAAAACGCCCAAACAGAAGGTAGAAAAATACTTTTTATTTTGAATTTATTAGCTGGAATATGTTTGGTCTGGGAAGTGTGTATTGATAACATCTTTGCGTTTTTGTTTAGTGCAAGAGGAAATTACTTTATAGTTCTATTTCTCCAGTGTTGTACATTTCATGTTTGGATTTTGGGGTTCCCAGTTTAATTATTATCTGACCAAGGAAGTTAGCCTACACGTATCCTCGGTAATTTTTGTGGGTGGGGCTGGGGGCGTGGCAGGGTTGGGACTAGGGGCGGAGAATGGGTGGAGCATGGCGAGCCACAGGTGTCGGGTTTTTCTCGGTGAAAAAGTTGGTAACCCTAGTAGTGTCCCACGAGGGATTTGATCTGTCGGCCTTCCTGGAACAATCTGGAGAAGAACTAACTCGACAACAAACACTTTGCTTTGGCAGCACATATACTAAAACTGGAACAACACTTCTATGTTACGAGCAAGATAAGGCTGTACTTTACACCTGTGCTTCTGCAGTTGGAATGCTTTGTCTAGGGGCGAGGTGTCTGGAACAGGAAGTGCCAACTTGGACTTGGAGGGAGTGTGAATTATATTATGCTACCCATGTATGATGTTTTCTAGCTTATAGGAGAGTACGAGATAGTTTTGGTTCCACTTAGTGGTGGTGAGTTTCATGGGTCTAATATGTAAATAGGGTATTTGCTTCGGTTTGATTTGTTTTCCCTGTTTCATGTATGTTTCCCCTACTTATGGACTGAGGAACTTCTCTTTTTTTCTTTTGTGGTGAATATTGGAAGTTTAGGAGATTAATTTTTCCTTTTGAGTATTTTTGTTTGTTTTCATGGTATTGCCTACTCCCTCTGCTCCATATCGGTATCAAGGTGTTGCCGATTTATAACTCTGATAATGCAATAAAAACACAATTTAAAAAAAGAAACCAACACAAATAAGAATTTAGATCAAAAAAAGATACAACAGCAAGTCAAGGATGAGTGCAAGAAATGGTTTCAATGACTAGTTTTCTGAAAGGAATTGTGATCATTACGTCTCATTGGATCAAAATAGATTTTTCAGTTAAAGGGAATCAGATTTCATTCACGGATTTAGATTTTCTCAGAAGAATCAAGCTGAGTTACATTTTCCTGTCCCCAGAGGCTTACAATCTGCTTGTACTTGAGGCAATGGAGGGTTAAATGACTCGCTGAAGATCACAAGAATTAGCAAAGGGTATTCAAAACTGGCTTCCCTGGTTCTAGACTATTAGACTACTCGTCCCTCTCACGGGATGCTAATCCCTTTTGTTGCCTTTTTTTCACTACCTTATGGGGTAAGTCTTCAAATAGTCTGAATAGTTACAAACTATATGGATCTTTTTGCTCATGTACTTTTAACTTGCTAATTTTAAAAGACAAATCACTCAGGGAGTTGGTTTATTGACAATCAGCAAGTTTAAAAGTATGAATGCTAAAAGCACCCTCTTATTTTTAGAGTTTCCATGAGGTCCTTTTACGAAAGGTTTTAATGCCCACAACCCTGTTATTTTATTTCAATGGGCACAATGGCATTTAACATTTATTTACACATAGAATCATAAGTTACAATGAAGGGCCCCCCCCCCCCCATTGTCACAGTGGTAGCATGTCCCCCCATGCAGGATCCCGTTCATGCAGCAGTCCCCCATGCAGAGGTGGTAGTAGCACTCCAAACCTCTCCCTGCACTAATTCCTACTGCAAAGACTGTGCTAAAGGCCAAGAAAGAGTCTCCAGGATTTGCTTCCTGCCTGAGTTAATTGAGATTACCATGTTATTCCAATTATTTTTATTTATTTTATTTACAATTTCTTATATACCGCACAATTCGGTATCAGTGCGGTTTACATGGAACAGAACAATCAGAACGTGTACATAGGTCTGAGTTTACAAATAACAGGATAGTAAAACTTGGATAACCAGGGGAAACTATTTACACACTAGAGTCATAGAATAAATGCACAAAAAATTAAATGTGGAAATAAAAACCAGCAGGTGATACCTCTTCAAATCAGTTCAATAAAAAGATTATCTTTTTCGTCTGGGTTGAGGGCTTTTATTTTTAACCCCCGAATATCCAAGACGAAACACATTTAGAAAATTGTGCAGATCGTTAGAAAACTGTGTAGACCATTTGCTACATTTGCTTGTGTGGCATTCTTAAATATTCTGAGGCCAATATTCAAAAACATTCATGCAGGGGTAGTGATAATTATACACATATAACTTTGGCCATTTTATTTGCAAAGCAGCCAAAGTTACATGTCCAGAAAAGGGAAGTAGTCTGTAATGAGGCAAGGAAGGCAAAAAAGTTCTCTGGTCGAATTTTAAACTCCACAGTCAGTGTTACTTTTCAGCACTGGCAGTGGTATCTAAAGTTACATCGAGATATTCAGTGTCAGCCGCTATCTGGATAGGAGCACTGAATATCCAGGTATGGCGCTCAGCACCACCAGCATGCAGATAAAGGAAATATTCAGAGCAGCTCTCTGGCTAACCATCTGCATAAACCTAGGACAGCTAGTTATCCAGATAGTGGTGCTGAATATTTCTGCTATCCAAATAAGTTGGTGGCTTGCCTTCATTCCACAACAATTTTCCGAAGCATTATGCAGAGGCACATACCTTTCCATGACCTGCATGTAGGCATGTTCTGAGGCGAAGTTTGGGTAGAGCAGAGATGAAGTCACAATTTAAGTACACTTTTTCTAAAAGACTCTCTAGCATTTATGCCTGCTTCTGACAAATAAGAGAAAATATTTTTTCACTCAACGTGTAATCAAACTCTGGAATTTGTTACCGGAGGATGTAGTAAAGGCTGTTAGTGTAGCTGGGTTTAAAAAAGGTTTGGACAAGTTCCTGGAGGAAAGGTCCATAAACCATTATTAAAAAGGGACCAAGGATATCAATGCTTGACACAATACAAGCATTGTGGAACCTGTGTCTCTTGGGGATACTTTTAGGTACATATGACCTAGATTGGCAACTGTTAGAAACAGGATACTGGGCTTGATGGACCTTGGTCTGACCCAGTATGGCATATCTTATGTTCTTATCACCTCAATCTCGCTACCATAAGAACATAAGATATGCCATACTGGGTCAGACCAAGGTCCATCAAGCCCAGTATTCTGTTTCCAACAGTGGCCAATCTAGGTCATATGTACCTAGCTGTTTCCCCAAGGGACACAGGTTCCACAATGCTTGTATTGGTTCAAGCATTGATATCCTGGGTCCCTTCGTAATAATGGCTTATGGATCTTTCCTCCAGGAACTTGTCCAAACCTTTTTTAAACCCAGCTACACTAACAGCCTTTACTACATCCTCCGGTAACAAATTCCAGAGTTTGATTACACGTTGAGTGAAAAAATATTTTCTTTTATTAGTCTTAAATAGTTTACCCTGTAGCTTCATTGCATGTCCCCTTGTCTTTCTATATTCTGATAAGGTAAACAATCGATCTACGTTTACCTGTTCCATACTGGAATCAACCTGCACATCCCCAACAAAAAAGCCCCACTTCATCATGCTAGACTTCAATTTAGTATCTCTCCCTCCACAACAAGCCACAGACTTCCTGAATCTATGGAAGAGTTATATTTCATACAAATAATGAAACACCCCACACATATAAAAGGCAATACACTTGACCTCATATTTTGCCCAAGGTATCTAACCACGCTTCCTCATTTCACCTTTCCTTCCGCCAACTAGGTACCATGGTCTGACCATTTCATCATAAGAATGGCAGCCACAAACCCACAGGGACCCAGACAGATAATACTCCCCCCCCCCTCCAACTGCCGATCTTCAGAAAATTTGACAAGAATACCTTCCTCTCTGAAGTATCCTCGCTGCTCCATATACAAACTCATGACTTTAATAACACAATAGAAAACTGGACCACGATAACAAATAAAACAGCAAAACCTACTTCACACTCTAAGAGACATAACAGAAAACAATCAGAAAAGTGGTGTACTAAAGATCTCTATAACCTCAAGAAAGCTCTACGCAAGCTGAAAAAAATGGAGATCAAATGAAACTTCTGAAAACAGAGAAAAGTACATCACAACCTTAAATACCTATAAGGAAGCTATCCTTAAAGCGAAAAAAGACCACCACACCTCCATACTTAACAAAGCTATCAATCCACCAAGAGAGCTATTTGATATAGTGAAATCTTTAACTAAATCTCACACAAACCAGACAAACAGCACAGAAATTAGCCCACAAATGATTGCAGACCACTTGGCATCCAAACTTAAGAACACATTCCTGTAATGCTCCCTAGTAATGACCCACAACAACCAATAAAAAAATTGGCAATGCTTCTACTCCATTAAGGAGAAACAGCTCCTTGAAACCATCTCTAAGATCAATACCACGACGTCGCACTTAGATCCATGTCCAGTATCCTGGATAAAGACTGTCAAAGCAGAACTAGCCCCGGTGATACTTGTCATGATGTGGGCACTGATAAAGTTGTTTTGAAGAAAATAAATCCTGTTTCTTTAGAGGAACTAGATGTGCAGTTACCCCCAGGCACAGCTAGAGGGAGCAGGAACAGACATGCCGGACTTAATGAACCTAAGCTCACTGATGACCTGCAGCTGAAAGGGAACCAGGAAGTCATCAGTAACCGTTCACTTTATAAGCCAGAGCAGAATGCTTCCAGACGGAACGGGGAGAGAGGAGAGCTGGTAGTAGAAGAAGGAGAAGAAGGAACAGCAGAGAAGCCTGGAGGCTACCAAGGAGATAAGCCTGAGAGCTGTGAAGGAAGCAAGGCTGGGAGCTGGAGGAGAAGCAGACTGCACAAGGTGGGAAGCCAGAAGGCCCAAACTGATCCTGTTGTACAAGGGGAATTTGGTGGAAGTTGCCCCAAGGTGAGAGTGTCTGCCACGCCTAGTTCCTATACTCTGCCTGGAGATAGAATAGAGAGAAGAAAGCCAAGAACCAGAGAGAAAGGTTCTGACAGAAGCTTATTATCTCTAGAGGATCATTGCTCAGTTTCACCTGTTCAGAGGGAAAAGCACTTTTATAGGCAACAGGAGTTTTTACCCAGAGTGAGAGGAGAATCCAACAGAAGTTTTATTCCACTGCCTAGAAGCACACCTCGGTCTCCGGTTGGCAGGCAGAAGTGCAGCTACCAACGGAGAGGTGCAGGAAAAAGAAGCACTGTGGATTTTATCTCACCAAAGCCAAGGTATGAGGCATTAAACATTGACTGTAATAATTGTGCTACTAAAAGCTCTGCTAAAACAAGTATTCCTTCTATGAGAAACAAGACTCAAGACTGGTTTAGTAAACTATGTCGTGAAGTGCAAGGTTCAGAACCGATGGAAACAGAGGTTTCTGTGGAAAATGAAACCAAAGCTGTCAGTGCTGAGTCAAGCATGGAGGGTTGGCATGGAAACCATAAACAAACCTCGTCACAGAGGGCTAGGGAACGCCCATCCCCTGAGCTAGCTCCTACCTCATCAGGGAACTGTGAACACCTGGGGGGAGGTGTGGCTCAATACAACGGGGGAAGGAAGCTAGATAAAAACCCTCTAGTAAAAAGAAGAGGAGAGACAGAGACGGAGACAGACACAGACACGGGCAAAGATACGAGCAGAGACAAGGGGAGAGTCTCAGATGGAAGCTCAGTCTCCGACACGGAGAGAGACACAGCAAGCGTGGGGAAAGGTAAAAGAAATCCCAATCCTAGTTGGAGATACTCTTCAAAGGACAAGAGCTGTGTAGGACATTCAGGTCCAGGACACAGGGAGCAGTGCTTAAACGTAGGAGGCACAGAGGATTTCTATTGCTCAGGAAGCAAGGACATTTATGCTGAAAAGCAGAAAAGACAGCCACGCTGGGTTCACAAAAGGCAGACTCCAGGTAAAGTCAATTTCCCTGATTATAAATATATATCAGAAGGGGGAGAGGAGTTTTGTTTTCCGTGTGGTAGCCAAGGGAGAATCCTGAGAGGAAGTAGTGTTAAAAGCAAAGGAAGAATTCCATGTTATAAAGCTGAAGAGGGAAACGTATTACCCTTTAACTACAGAGAGCTGTTTGCACCTGAGAGCAAGCATTTAGACTCACCAAGCAGGTTGGGGGAAGGAAACCCTGTGAGTGAAAGAGAACAGTTTGCCTGGCAAAGAGAAGAACCTGTTCTAAAAGGTTTCCAGGAAGAAACTGACTGTATGCACTGGGACCCATATCAACCTCCTGAGTCAGAATATATGATGGACTGTTCTTATATGGTGGCGGATAATGTGCAGTCTCTGTGCTGAATATATTGGCTTTTACTAAGGAGAAAGAAACAGCCAAAAGAAACATTTTGGAAGGAACTGTTTATTGTTTTGGTTTTGTATAACAGCTGAAAGTAAGCAATATTTTTGTTATCACTGGAAGTATAATTTCGTTGTAAATAGTCCTTATTCTTGGTCTTCAACATCTAACCCCGGGAGGGGAAATAAATCCTAATTTCCTTAAACCACTCGTGCACAACGTGTACTCATTTTCATGGTTGGTGGACTACATTACCCAGGAGGCCTTTCTACACCTCCATTTTAAGTTTTACCACCCAAGAAACACAACTACCCACTTGCCCTACCTATGCTAATTACCTCTGGGAGGGTGAGTGGTGACATATCTGGCGTAGTTTTTAGGATGTTTGACCTTGAAGGAAGGACAACGGAAGATTACAGCACCAGGACTCCGGCACAAGCAAGTGGGCTACCAGAAGGCTGCAGGAAAGACAAAGACAAGACACAGCTTCTTTTCCTGAACGCAGACCTCTACACGAAGCCTCAGGTAATAGCACCTGGGCATAAGTGAGGGAGGATACCAGGAAAAGAGGGGCGCTGTGGGGTTGGAAAAAAAAAAAAAAACCTGAAAAAGGGAGCCGCACTTGGGGTTTTTTTTTCTGTCTTTCATTGCAGGTGCTGACGAGAGATGGAGGCCCAGGACGTAATAGCGTGGATGCGGAAGCAGTGGGACCTACAAATGGAACTTTCTAAGCGCATCCAGGAGGAGAATGCCGCGCTCCAGAGAGAGCAGCAGAAGCCGCTGCTGGACGCTGTAGCAGCACTTCTACAGGAACGCCAAGGACCACGGACGGACAATCCTTTGGTTATGCCAGGACCCCCAATGCACGCAAGTCATACATTTTCTTTAGGACAATTGAGTCCAACAGACAATATTGATGACTTTATAGATGCATTTGAGCGTATTGGACAGGCGTTAAAATGGCCTGATAGTCAGTGGGCTACGCGCTTTGCAGTTTCGCTAACAGGTGAAGCCCTGTCAGCCTACAAAGCGATGCCAGCCGCTCTTGCGGATGATTATGCTGAAATAAAAAGGGCGGTAAAGGACAGGTTGGGGCTGACAACCTCACATTATAGGAGGCTTTTCAGGGAGGCTCGCCTGAAGCCTCATGAAACGCCCAAGGCGTTACAACAGCGTCTTAAGAGTCTGGCGTGGAAATGGCTAAGTCCAGAAAATAAGACAATGGAAAGTGTATTAGATACAGTTATATTAGAACAGTTTGTACAGGCTGTACCTAAGGAAATGAAGATGTACCTCACCTTGCAAAATTGCAAGACCACTGAGGAAGCAGCTAGTTTGGCGGACCGGTTTTTAGAGGCCCAAATAGCTGACCCCTCAGAGCGCAGCGTACTGCAAGCTGCAGGTTTATATTATGTTAAAAAGGGAAAGGTTCCCTATGATGAAAAATATACAATGGCTAATGGGAATGTTAGAAGTAAGAATGATGAGAGTGTTTATGTGCCCAGAGAGAATGTGTCTACACCCAAGGGTAAATGTTATCTGTGTGGGAAAATGGGGCATTTTAAAAGGGAATGCACTAAGAGGACTGTTCTGATATCTGGGGTGGATGACCCAGTTCAGAGTAAATTTTTATTACACGCACAGGTGGAAGGGGTGGACACCTTGGCCCTGCTTGACTCGGGGGCCGACCAGAGTATGATTTCTCGCACGCTCTGGGAGGCCATCGAGCGGCGCTGTTCGACACCCCCGAGGCAAGCAGGAAGCCAAGTCAGAGTGAAATGCATACACGGTACGTTTGCATTTTACCCTCGCCAGAATCTCTTGGTAAATGCACTAAAGTTTAAGCAAGTTATGTCATTAGCCATACTTCCTGCATTACCCCAAGACCTTATTTTAGGTAGGGATTGGGTACCCTTTTATGAGGGATTAGTGGAAGGTTTGAACACCCGAACCGGCCTGGTCTCCACTAGATCACAAGCCGGGACCTCAGGGATGGGAGATACATCAACTGGGGACAGGGGAGAACCTGGGGAAGGATTAGTGCCCCAAGAGGAGGTATTAGGGGAAGAAGAGACAGATATTCTTCCTACCCATGAGGACCTAGTGTATGAACCTACTGCACCAGGGAGAAAGGCCAAGGCAAAGAGGCGCCATGAGAGGCAGTCTAGGTCCCGCGGCCGAGCGGAGTTGGAGGCGGGCGCAAGCCTACCCTGGGTACCCGCCGAGTTAGTGAATAAATTTCCCTCCTTTCCTGCGGAGCAGCGGGCCGACCCAGCGCTCAAGAGAGCCTTCGAATGGGCCCAGGAGATTAGGCCCACATTACCTAGGTTCTTTATGGACAATGGCGTTCTGTATAGGGAAAGCGTAGACCCTTACTCTGAGGCAGTAAGGAAACAGCTGGTAGTGCCTATGGCGTTCAAAGCCACGGTCTTGCGTCTTGCGCACGACCACCCTATAGGGAGCCATAAAGGCATCCAAGGCACCCTAGACCAAATATTAGGTCGCTTTTACTGGCCTGGGGTGTTCAAGGAGACTAAGCAGTATTGCGAGTCGTGTGCTCCATGTCAAAGGGTATCAGCGTTAAGGCCAAAAGCTGTACCCTTGGTGCTTACTCCCACCATAGCCGTACCTATGAGCCGGATAGGCATAGATATGGTAGGCCCTATGACACGCACACCCAGGGGTTTTCAGTACCTTCTCGTTATAGTCGACCATGCCACCCGGTTTCCCTGGGCTATTCCCCTAAGGAACACCTCTGCGAGGATTATAGCCCAGGAGCTGGTCAAACTATTCTGCATGGTAGGGTTCCCCAGAGAGGTACTTACAGACCAGGGTAGCAACTTTTTATCCAAGCATCTGTCTACCGTATGGGAGGCTTTTGGGATAAAACACATACGGACTTCGGCTTACCACCCACAGACAAATGGTCTTGTAGAACGTACTAATCAGACCATTAAACAGATGCTGAGGAGAGGGCTGGAAAAAGGGGAGATAGCAGAATGGGATACCTTGCTCCCATTCGTTCTCTATGCATGCCGAGAAACGCGTGCAATCTTCATTAAAGGCCTCACCCTATGAGCTTATGTTTGGGAGATCCCCTAGGGGGATATTAGATATATTACAGGAGCAATGGGTGGAACCAGACATTTCTGAAATTGAAATACCTCGGTTTTTAAAGGGTCTAAGGCAGCGTTTAGAGAGAACGGCAAAGGCTGCAATGGAAAATCTGCAAGCGAGTAAGCAGAAGCATAAGCAATACTACGACAGGGGAAAACAACCCCGAACGTTAAATGTAGGGGATAAGGTAATTATCCAGGTGGCAAATCCAGGCCCAAAATTTGAAGCCCATTGGAGGGGACCATGTACGGTCGTAGAGAAAGTAGGGCCCGTTTCCTACAGGATAGAGAACGCAAAGGGTCGTAGGCAGGTATATCACCTGAACCTTTTAAAGCCCTGGAAAGACAGAGTTGCCACTGCCAGTATGGTGTACATGGAACAGCACAGCAGATCCCACACTGGTATTACGTACTGTCCGGAAGATGCGGCAGTACGTAATATTTTAAGGCGGGGGATATGTCGTGAAGTGCAAGGTTCAGAACCGATGGAAACAGAGGTTTCTGTGGAAAATGAAACCAAAGCTGTCAGTGCTGAGTCAAGCATGGAGGGTTGGCATGGAAACCATAAACAAACCTCGTCACAGAGGGCTAGGGAACGCCCATCCCCTGAGCTAGCTCCTACCTCATCAGGGAACTGTGAACACCTGGGGGGAGGTGTGGCTCAATACAACGGGGGAAGGAAGCTAGATAAAAACCCTCTAGTAAAAAGAAGAGGAGAGACAGAGACGGAGACAGACACAGACACGGGCAAAGATACGAGCAGAGACAAGGGGAGAGTCTCAGATGGAAGCTCAGTCTCCGACACGGAGAGAGACACAGCAAGCGTGGGGAAAGGTAAAAGAAATCCCAATCCTAGTTGGAGATACTCTTCAAAGGACAAGAGCTGTGTAGGACATTCAGGTCCAGGACACAGGGAGCAGTGCTTAAACGTAGGAGGCACAGAGGATTTCTATTGCTCAGGAAGCAAGGACATTTATGCTGAAAAGCAGAAAAGACAGCCACGCTGGGTTCACAAAAGGCAGACTCCAGGTAAAGTCAATTTCCCTGATTATAAATATATATCAGAAGGGGGAGAGGAGTTTTGTTTTCCGTGTGGTAGCCAAGGGAGAATCCTGAGAGGAAGTAGTGTTAAAAGCAAAGGAAGAATTCCATGTTATAAAGCTGAAGAGGGAAACGTATTACCCTTTAACTACAGAGAGCTGTTTGCACCTGAGAGCAAGCATTTAGACTCACCAAGCAGGTTGGGGGAAGGAAACCCTGTGAGTGAAAGAGAACAGTTTGCCTGGCAAAGAGAAGAACCTGTTCTAAAAGGTTTCCAGGAAGAAACTGACTGTATGCACTGGGACCCATATCAACCTCCTGAGTCAGAATATATGATGGACTGTTCTTATATGGTGGCGGATAATGTGCAGTCTCTGTGCTGAATATATTGGCTTTTACTAAGGAGAAAGAAACAGCCAAAAGAAACATTTTGGAAGGAACTGTTTATTGTTTTGGTTTTGTATAACAGCTGAAAGTAAGCAATATTTTTGTTATCACTGGAAGTATAATTTCGTTGTAAATAGTCCTTATTCTTGGTCTTCAACATCTAACCCCGGGAGGGGAAATAAATCCTAATTTCCTTAAACCACTCGTGCACAACGTGTACTCATTTTCATGGTTGGTGGACTACATTACCCAGGAGGCCTTTCTACACCTCCATTTTAAGTTTTACCACCCAAGAAACACAACTACCCACTTGCCCTACCTATGCTAATTACCTCTGGGAGGGTGAGTGGTGACAACTACCACCAGCCTTGAGAATCCCTGGCTATGCGAAGCCAGACTCCCGAGTTTTAAACTACCATGCTGAGATAGACAGGGACAGTGAATGCTCCTTGAATGAGTACAGGGGAGAAGAATCTATGGAAGTGGATTACCCAAGCACTGTTCCCTCACCTATGCCAGAGTTAATGGAATGTGATTGGTGCACTGCCTATGCTCCAAAGTCTGTATGCTCCACATACCACAGAAGAATAAGTGAAATATAATTTAATGTTTCTTACACTGAATTCTGCTATGGAAAAACCTGCCTTAACTGTGAAGTAACAGTTAAGTGCTCAGTGAATATTGGTACCTTTTAAGACAAAGGACTGTTTCTGTTATCTGGAATTATCTCTTAGTTGAACCTTGCTTTAAACAGGGAATAAAAGCCTTTATTTCCCTCCACCTGGTCTCTTTGATCATTAACGTCTCTACATAGTGGCGTAAAATCTTTGTGTCACCAGGAACCCCGTGACATACTCAACATAGTAAATCAATCCCTCCACCATGGCATTATGCCCGATGCACTCAAAATCTCTGTTATTCGCCCAATATTAAAGAACAAAAACCTCAACAAAAATTATCCCACCTCATATAGTCCAATAGCCAATATCCCGTTTTTAGCAAAAATAATCAAAAAAATAGTTCAATTACAGCTAAAAGACTTCACCGATACAAGCGTACCATTAGACACTCACCAGCGTGGTTTCCGTCCATACCACAGAGTAGAAATCCTACTTCTAGCTTTATTTGACACCCTTATCTGCGGCTTAGACAACACAAACAAGCCTTCATCATGATTTTCCTAGACATATCATCGGCATTTGATAATGTAGACCACTCTATCCTTCTATCCAGACTAACTCACATAGGCATCACTGGAATTGCTCTAAAATGGTTTCAATCATACATATCCAGCCGCCAGCAATACGTAATTGTATACCAGGAGTCATCCACCACTTTCCCCCAGGAACAAGGAATACCCCAAAGTTCAGCCCTCTCTGCCCTCTGGTTCAATCTATATCTACAACCGATATGTGACATATTCAACAAACACAAAATCAATTACCACATATATGCAGATAATATAATGGTTTATGCGCCAGTAGACTTAAAAAACCCTCAATTCGACAAAATAATTGACTGCATATATGAAGCTGAATCTTGGCTAAACAAAAACAACTTACAAATCAACTACAAAAAAACGGAAATTCTATTTACTACAGGGAACCAAAAATTCACACCCCCTACTACTATCAAGCTACACAATGCCATTTTACCAGTCAAACACGAAGTAAACTAGCTAGGAGTTATAAATGATAGAACTTTCAATATGACATCCCAAATCAGACATACTGCTAGAGCGAGCTCTACAAATTAAAAACAACACAGCACCTCAGACCAATTCTAGACCCCCATGACTTTAGAACGGTAGTCCAAGCACTAGTCACACCTAACCTGGACTACTGCAATGGAATCCTGCAAGGTCTCCCAAGGAAAACCATTCACCCACTCTAACTTGTCCAAAATGTAGCTGCCCGGATAATAACCAAAGCAAATTTAACAGACCACATAACCCCAATTCTATTCAAACTCCACTGGCTCCCAACAGCATCCAGAATGAAATATTAAAAAATAGTCACTGTCTTCAAACTACTCAACAATATCTTCCCCTTATACCTATCCTCCACGATACACTCACAAATAGGCGGAAAAATATACAAAATCTCCTAGCAATGCCACCTGCAATATGTGAAACTAAGCAGTTTACAAGTAATAGAACGTTCAGATATACAGCTCCCTCACTCTGGAACACTCTCCCTGACCCAATTTGAGCAATCAAGGACCTCCGCACATTCCGCAAGGAATTAAAAACACATCTATTCTCTGAATACTACAATACCTCCAACACCAATAATACAACTCATACACCCATCCCCTTACCACCATCTCATACCTCCTGAATTCCCCCCTCCCCTTACCTCAATCCCATTGTAAATAACTAAGAGAACCAGATCACTATGCATATGTATAAGTGAACACTGGTATGTATATAGTTCATTGTCTATCCAAGTTCTTAGTTTCAATATACAATAGTTGATATGTTCCATGTATCATTGCATTTATAGTTCATTGTAAACCACCCCTGATCGCAAGAAGGGGTGGTATAGAAAAACTGTTAAATAAATTAAAAAATATATATATTGTACAGAAAAGGAACAATCAAAGAAATCACAAAAAGAGATGCAGGAGAAAGATACCCAAAAATTAGGTATGACTACAACCCCGCCCACTCCAGCCCAAAACAGGAGAAGGATCCATCCAGACAGGTAAAAAAAAAACCCTTATCAAGAAAAAATAAATTAGGCAAAAACAGCCAGCAGAACATAAAAAGACTCAAGAACTCTCAGGGACAGACAAGGCTGGAGCATCCTGGCATCGGGAGTTCAGAAAAGCCAACAGCTGGGAGGGCACATAAAAGACATATGAAACAGATTGGAATTTTGAACACCACAAGAGGAGCAACCTCTCGCAATACCTTAGAAGAACACACAAAAGGCGAGCGGTAAAGGTGGTCACTAATGCTTTATTAAAATAAAAGAAAACGCCCCAACGCGTTTCAGCACAGCCTTCATCAGGGGGCTGAGAACTGCAAAGTAACAAATAAATAATAATAATGATAAATATAAAAACACATATTACATAATGGTGTAAAACCATAAAAACACAAATTTTATAAGACCAAACATATAGATTATGTGAAATGATGAATAAAACATAATTACAAATACAGTTACAGCTTTAGTAAATGGTATCCATGTTGGAACAAATGATATTGCCAGGTATACCTCAGAACGTATCAAAAGTGACTTCATGGCTCTGGGACAGAGGGTGAAGCAGTTAGGTGCACAGGTGGTGTTCTCATCAATCCTCCCTGTTGAGGGTAAAGGCCAAGGCAGAGAGGTTTGCATCCTGGAGATGAATGCATGGCTGCATGGATGGTGTCATCGAGAGCGTTTTGGTTTCCTAGAACATGGGATGCTGTTCCAAGGGTTGCAGAGCAGAGATGGCATCCATCTGTCCAAGAAAGGTCAACGCGTCTTCGGTAGTAGACTGGCTAATCTACTGAAGAGGGCTTTAAACTAGATTCGTTGGGGATGGGTGAAGAAAGCCCCCAGGTAAGTGAAAGCCCCCAGGTAGGTGATACATTAAATACCTTTATGGAAATGGGTAACAGGGGTAACATATGGAAAGCAGTATGTATAAATGTCCCTAGCATGGGAAATAAGATCCCTGATATTGAAGCTTTGGTGGGAGTGGCTGACTTGGATTTAGTGGCAGTTACAGAAACATGGTTCACAGAAAACCATGATTGGGATGTAACTATACCTGGCTATACTTTATTCAGAAAGGACAGGGGAGGAAGAAGGGGAGGAGGAGTGGCACTATATGTAAAAACTACTATTAAAGCTTTGGAATTACAGAGCTTAAAAGGGAGAGAGAAAGCATTGTGGGTTAAACTAGAAAGAGGGAAAGAGAAATCTATTTGCATTGGTGTGATATACAGACCTCCTTCACAAGAAGAAGAGGTGGACAGAGAGTTAATTGAAGACATACGCAGCATTGCTAGGAAAGGGGAAGTGCTACTGATAGGAGATTTCAATATGCCAGGTGTTGATTGGCACATTCCTGCTGCAGTATCATCTAGAAGTAAAGAGATCCTGGATTCTCTACAGGGAGAACTATTCAGGCAATTAGTAACAGACCCCACACTTGAAGGGGCCATACTGGACTTGGTGCTTACCAATGGTGAAAGTGTTTCTGATGTTGTAGTGGGAGATCATTTTGCATCCAGTGATCACCAGATGGTGTGGTTCAGTATTAGGACTAGGGCTCTTAGAATCCATTCAAAGGTGAGGATCTTAGACTTTAGGAAGACTAACTTTGTGAAGATGGGCCAATACCTCAGGGAGTCGTTAGTGGGATGGGAACAGCTGGGGGATGTAGAAAAACAGTGGGCAAAACTGAAAGGGGATATTTTAAGGGCAACCAACCTTTTTGTTAAAATGGTAAATAAAGGTAAAAGGAAAAGGAGATGGTTTTTGAAAGAATTAGCTGAAAAAGTGAAGAAAAAGAGGGAGGCCTTCATGAAATACAAGAGATCACAGAGAGAGGAAGACAGGCATTTGTATTTGGAAAAACTTAGAGAAGCTAGCAAAGTAGTCAAGAAGGCAAAGATTCAAAAGGAGGAGGAAATAGCCAATGCAATAAAATGGGGGGGATAAAACATTTTTCAGTTATATTAGTGAGAAGAGGAAGGGCAAAAGTGGTATTGTCAGACTCAAGGGTGCAGGGGAGGAATATGTAGAAGCTGATAAGGATAAAGTGGAATTGCTTAACAAATATTTTTGTTCTGTGTTCACAGATGAAGAACCAGGAGCAGGACCTTAGAAAACACCCACAAATAGGAATAGAAGCGAGGGACATCTTGAACAATTTTCAGAAGACTGTGTTCGTGAGAAACTAGCTCAACTTAAAGTAGACAAAGCGATGGAACCGGATGGGATATGCCCGAGAATACTGAGGGAACTTGGGGACGTTCTAGCAACTCCACTGACTGACCTTTTCAATGCCTCGTTGGAGTCAGGAGTGGTGCCAAAGGACTGGAGAGAGGCTCATGTGGTGCCTTTACAGAAAAGCGGAAGTAAGGATGTGGTTGAAAACTACAGGCCGGTTAGTTTATCTTCGGTGGTGAATAAATTATTGGAAACACTGCTGAAAGAGAAAATAGTGAGGTTTCTGGAGTCCAGCGGATTACAGGATCCGAGGCAGCACGGATTCACCAGAGGCAGGTCTTGTCAGAGAAATCTGATTGATTTCTTTGACTGGGTGACCAGGGAGTTGGACCGAAGGAGAGCTCTAGATGTGGTGTATTTAGATTTCAGTAAAGCCTTTGACACTGTTCTTCACAGGCACTGTTCCCTCTAAGCTGTGCGCGTGTGCGCGCGCACATACTTTACAACAGAGTGCACAAAAATTACGGTTCTGATTCTGATAGAAAACAACACAGACGTTCTTAAAATTGAAAAGTTGTTGTATATTTATGGTTTTCACAAGTTCTACAATATTTTCTAGTGCAATCAATGTGGTGTACATAGTGTATTCTGACGTGTAGTCAAATTTAAAAGTATATAACTCAGAGTGTCGTTATGTGGCGCACAAAAATTTAACCTTCCTTCAAAAGCTGCACAGCTGATATTTTATGCACACACAGCCTACAGAAAATTAGAGGGAACATTGCTCACAGGCGACTTATAAACAAACTGAGCACCCTAGGGATGGACCCTACAGTTACTGCTTGGGTTAGAAACTGGTTGAGTGGGAGGCAACAAAGAGTACAAGTAAATGGAGCTCACTCTGAGGAGAAGGATGTTACCAGTGGTGTGCACCAGGGATCTGTCCTTGGTCCGATTCTTTTTAACACCTTTGTTAGTGATATAGCGGAAGGGCTGTCGGGTAAGGTTTGCCTCTTTGCGGATGATACCAAAATCTGCAATAGAGTAGACACCCAGGAAGGTGTAGATAACATGAGGTGGGATCTAGCAAAGCTTGAAGAATAGTCTAGAATTTGGCAGCTGGGATTTAATGTTAAAAAATGTAAGGTCATGCATTTCGGCTGCAGAAATCCAAGGGAGCAATATAGTATAGGGGGTGAAGTACTTTTGTCCACTAAAGAAGAGCGGGACCTAGGCATGGTTGTGTCTGATGATCTTAAAGAAGCTAAACAGGTAGAAAAGGCGACGGCAAAAGCTAGAAGGATGCTTGGGTGCATATGGAGAGGAATGGCTAGCAGAAAAAAGGAGGTGATAGTGCCTCCGTATAAGTCTTTGGTGCGACCTCATTTGGAGTATAGTGTGCAATTCTGGAGACCGCACCTTCAAAAGGATGTGAACAGGATGGAGTCGGTCCAGAGGGTGGCTACTAAAATGATTAGTGGTCTTCATTATAAAGCATATGAGGACAGACTGAAGAATCTTAATATGCACACCTTAGAGGAAAGGCTGGATAGAGGTGATATGACTGAGATGTTTAAATACCTCCGTGGCATAAATGTTCAGGGAGAAAGCCTCTTTCAATTGAAAGCAAGTTCTGCTACGAGGGGACATGGGATGAGGGTGAAGGGAGATAGATTCAGGAGTGATATGCGGAAATATTTCTTTACGGAAAGAGTAGTGGATCCATGGAATAGTCTCCCAGTGGAGGTGGTTTCCTTTACATATACCTTTCTATATTAATTCTTTTATTTGTGGCACAATTCTAGCTTTTACTTTATGCATATAGTTGTATCGGTTGCTGTGCGCTCCAGAGTGTTTGTTTATCCTCATAATCTGTGAGTATTTCTATAATTATTATACACATGTTACATCTTTTAGTCCATGTTTGTTTTATATTTATATAATTTATATTGATGGTTTTATTTAGATTTTTTAATAATACCATTTACTAAAGCTGAAACAGATTGGAATTTTAACATGCATGGATACTTCAAGAAAAAAAGAGCTCCCCCAGCTTCTGGACCTCAGACCGTAGGAGAAGAAACTTCCACCACCTCCTCTGTGTGTCCTTAGCAAGATCAGGAAAAATGTGGACTGGGAGGCCTCGAAACAGCAGATTCCTCTTCCAAAAAAATAACTTCAACAGCCATTCCCGATCTGACAAAAGAGCAAACGTCACTAACAAAGTAGAGGGAACAATGGGCACTTCCTGAGAAGTTTCAACAAAGGTGTAACATTAAGGGGAGGAGTGATTTTGGGCAGCCGTTGGTCACAGGAGGAACAGACTACGGGCAGGACGGCCCTGGCGCCATTGGGGGCCTTTAAAAGCCAGCTGAAGTGCTTCCTTCCTTGGGAAGAGTGATTTTGGGCAGCCGTTGGTCACCAGAGGAGCAGGCTGCAGGCAGGATGGCCCCAACACCATTGGGGACTTTCCTTTTCCCTTTAACTTCCAGCTGGCATTACCCGCACAGTCAAGGGCGTGTGGGAGTAGCGCAATCTAAGTGGCATGATACAAGGGCCACATGAGACCCCTTGGGAGCCCCTTGGAGTACTGCAGAAGTACCCCTGTTTTATTGGCCGTTGCGCTCCATGGGGAAACATAAAAAGAAAGGAGTGACATCATTGGAAGTGGTGAGTGGACCTATGGATAAGCATGTTATGGTCATGAATGGGGGCTCCCCCTTTCCTGCAGTTATGGATTCCCCTTCAGTGACTTTAGGGGGGGCATCCTTGAGTTCCTTGGACCGTACGCCACCTCCCCCTCCTATGGGTATTACTCCACCAGGGTCCACTGGGGGAGCACCGTTGGAACCGAGTATGCCCAACGTTTCTATGGGAACTCTTAACCTATACTATGGACACCTCCTCCTGTTGAGACAAGGGAAATCTCCGACTCTCATGTCTCCCTGACTGACGTGTGGAAGGTGGTGACATGGATAGAGCGTACTTTAATGTCTACGGTGACCCAGCTTTGTTCCTTCTCTCAGGAAGTAGTATCAAGGTTGGATCAAGTGGAGTCGCGAGTGGATTTACTTGGTTCTCAAGTGTCAAGGTGTGAATCTGTGTAATTCCATGCAGGCAGTTCAGGCATCTACAATGAAAGATAGCTTGAGTATTCACCGTAAGCTAGAGGTCTTTGAAAATATTGCAAAGAATATTAGATTTATGAATTTTCCCTTGTGCCAGTTACCATCACCAGAGATTTTATTGCAGAAATATTTCCGTGAGGTATTATGTTTACCTAATGCTGATGTGATTGCCTTCTCAAAATTGTTTTACCTCTCTGGTCAGGGTATTTCTGAGGAGTCTGCTGAAGGATTTAATGTCCTGCAGCCTTCTTCAGAAATAGATTTAATTCCGTTTCTTGAGGACTCCCAGGATAATATCTCCACCAGAGCAACATTGATTGTAACTTTTGTCTCTGAGCAGGATAAAATCTTTCTGCGGTGCTTTGTTACAGTTATTTCCTGATGTGTCCAGAGCTACATAGCTCCGGAGGAAAGCTTTTTTGGCTTTGAACCGAGAGTTTTAGCATTGGGCATTACATTCTTTGTTCAGTACTCCTGCAAATACTTGGTTGCATTGAAGGGCATTAGGTATGTATTTTTGATTCTCTTCAGTTAGGAACCTTTCTATCTAGCAAGGAAAACACGAGTTGGACAGGGCCCAGTGAGGATGGTTGTAACTAAAGGGTGGATAAATAATATTGGCTGTGGTAATGGAGCTTTGCTCCTAGCTGTTATTAATAGTCTCTTTTTTCTTTATTATTATGTAGTCTTGTTTCTCCCCGAGATGTGGGTTGTATAGACTTGTGTTATTTCATTGTAAGACTTGCTTGTTATATATTCTCTGTCATGTTGCCTAGATACTTGTTTTGTAAGTATATGCATTTTGGAAGCAATAAAAAAAAGCTGCAACATTAAAAATATGCGCTTTCTGCCATCCGGCAATTTCCCCTGGGGATGATACTTTTTTACCAGAGGATAGATAGTAAAACTTCATCATCAGAGGATGGGATTCCTCCAGAATAGCGAAAATCTCTCTCAAATATTCACGAAACGTATCCCTAGCTTTAACAGTTGAAGCTCTAGGGAAATTAATCACTGGGTTGTATTCTCTAGTTGTTCCAATTTAAATTTCATAGGATCCTTAATGAAAGAGTCAGAGTAAATCTCTAATGCAGCCATTTTGTCCTTTATCTCGGAAGCAACAGTTTGAAACTCAACAATATTAGCGGCATGCTGCTCAGTTATTAAAGAGTTACCTTGCACTTTCTGAGAGAGAGCGGAAATCTGAGGCAGCAAGGCTTCCCCCACACATGCAATCGCCGCCCAAATAGCTTCTAAAGTAAAAGTCTCCTACGAGCAAGAGGGAGAAACTGCTCCCAAATTGCTGGACTTCATTTTCCATTCATTCAGACGCCTGACCTCTGCTCTGCAAAACAGCTACACCTGCTGTCTGGCGTCCAGCCGACAGACTCAAAGTCCTAGCAGGCAATCGTAATTCCAGGGCAGAACCAATGCCGCCCAATTGGTCTCCCAGCTCTGATCCTTTACAGCATGTTGCCTCATTCCCAATCGGGGGGGGGGGGTTCCTGCTGCAGGCTTCCAGAAGACTGTTGTAAGCACACTGTGAGCCAGGGGAGAAAGATCCAATAACTGAGGCGTTTGCAAAGCCCTCCAGCAGACGAAAACACAGCCGGGCTTTTACTCTCCCCCAAAGTCACTGGCTGCTGGAGTGGGTGAGCAAAAAAGATATCCAATGGTCCAACTACCATAGTAGGCAAAAGGCGAAGAGGTCGCAGGGGACTGCGAGGGCTGCAGAGCTCCTTTAGCCTTCCGCTTCTTCCCCATCAGGAAATTTCTTCTGCTCACACATGCCTAAGCGTCGTCATCTTGGATCCCCTTGGAGGTTATTTTTAGAAGCATCTCTGTGTGTAAATAGCAGCTTTTAAATGTGTAGATCACTTGCATGTGCAAATAGTGATTTTAGAAAACCGCCACTTACATGTTGTGATCAACATCTACTACTACTACTAATCATTTGTATAGAGCCACATGGTATACAGCACATACATATAGATGTAAGCAGGACCGTACCTAGCCCTGTGCAAGCGGTGCGGCCACACAGGGCACAAAGGCTTAAGGGGAGCATTTCGGCTGTCTGCCGTTGCCTGCCACCGCCACTTTTTCTTCTCTCAGTGGTGGCAGGCAATGGCAGACATCTGAAATGCTCCCCTTAAGCTTTCTCATGGCATGCTAAGCACATCTGTCCCTCCCTGCTCTGACGCGACATCAGAGAAGGGAGGGACAGATCTGCTTAGCGCGCTGGCAACTTACACAGCGGGCATGCCTCTTCTCTCCCACTGGGGGGGGGGGCGCATGCCCGTTGTGCAAGTCGCACAGGGCGCAATTCAATCTCGGTACAGCCCTGGATGTAAGACACAGTCCCTGCTCATCAGAACTTATAATCTAATCAAGATGAAAATCATCACAAAACTGGGGACTAGAATATGGTAAGATACACATAAGTAGTGAACAAGAGAGTGAGGAACATCAGGATCCAAAAGCAGCCTCAAAGAGGTGGGTTTTTAGCCTGGATCTGAATAGGGCTAGAGAAGGAACCTGATGCACTGACTCAGGTATTTTGTTCCAGGCATATGGAGCAGAAAGGTGGAATGAATGAAGTCTAGGAGTTGGCAGTGGCAGAGAAGGGCACAGATGAAAGGGATCTGGCAGAGGAGGGGTGTTGAGTAACATTGGAGAGAAAAGGTATTTATTTATTTACATTCTTTTATATACTGTGCTATTCTGCATCAATGTGGTTTACATTGAACAAACTGAAATTACATTGAACAGGGCATTATAACATGGAGATAACTATTTTACAGGGAACATGGGCTATGGAGGGTTAAGTGGCTTGCCCAAGACCACCTGTGGGACTAGAAACCCCAGTCCTTCTGGCCCAAGGTTGCTGTCCTCTAGTGGGATTTGAACCCCCAACCTTCCAGCCTGAAGTGCCTTGCCCCAATCACTAGGCCACTCCTCCACTTGGGAGCTTCACTGGGGAGCTGCAGAATGAAGGCACTTGTAGGTCAGTAGGAGAAGTTTGAACTGGATGCGGAAGCTGATAGGGAGCCAGCGAAGTGACTTGAGAAGAGGGGTTACATGAGCATAGCAGAAGAGGGGTTACATGAGCATAGCAGAGACTGCAAGGAGACATGGGTAGGACACGGAGAAGGGGGGTGGTTTGAGTGGGCCTAATATAAATATGCGTCTTTCCCATTTTACAATGGAAATACACGTCAGTATGAAGAAAGCTAGATATCAGCATTTATACCTGCCTCAAGACAGTCATAAGTGCCTGTTTGAAGGGGCAGGTTTAAAGACTGAGACCAGCCCCCCTCCCCCATTACCCCTTGACATTCAGTCACCCTCCAACATCCAATCCCCCAGCATTAAAGACTTCCTCTGAAATCCACATAACCCTGATGGACCCCCCTCCCCCCATAGGCCCCCCCACCCTCGTCCTTATTTAGCAGCCTGACACCTAGTGGTAGTACCAAGAGATTATTAATAGAGGTTACGGATACCATTTTGAACAGAGGACTCACCATGCTCCCACTAGACTACTAAGGACCCCAGTAAGAGCCGGTGGGGGATGGGGGGTCTGCCATCAGAGTCCACACCGGGGGTATGGATTTCACAGGGGTCTGTAATGGGGAAATTGGTGGCCAGGGGGTATAGTGGGGGATCAATGTCAGGGGATCAATGTTGGGGGATGAATGTCGGGGGGTCTAGTGGGAGATCAATGTGGGGGTGCATGAATATCGGAAGCAGTAAATTTAAAATGCTGCTTCCAGGCACAGGTTGTGGAGAGTAGGATGCTCTTTTTCCCCATGTAGAACTTGTTAAAATCACTGCTCCTCCTGGACCTCCACTCCTGCACGTTCTTCTGTTTTACAAAGCCTCTGCATTTGGCAATGGGAATTTTCTACAGCCCAACCTGGATGTCTTAATTCTTCTCTCCATGACCTATCTAAAATTGACCTTTATGTGTCTTTATAAAACAGGCCACGAATAGGTGTTTACATGGCCCACATGTATAGGTAACCTCTTATAAAATGACCCCCTAAATGTATAAGTTTAAAACTCAATGGCATCCCCATTGCTGAATACTGACCTTCACGTACAGCTTAGAAAAGATGGGCTTGATCTTCAGTGGCTGCAACGACTGGATAATGCAAACCACTGGTAGCGACGCTTTACTTTATCCATATCTCTATTTAAATGAACCAGCTGCTCCAAGAAGCAGTCATTTATGTCATCTAGGAACTTTATCTCCCTAGTATGTCCTGCCGTGACACTGACCCAGTCGATACCGGGGTAATTGAAATCACCCATTATTATTACTGCACTGTAACTTTTGTTAGCTTCCTTGATTTCTTTGAGCATTTCATCATCCATTTGTTCATTCTGGCCAGGCGGTCGATAGTACACCCCCACTGCCATCGCCTTCCCCTTTTTACATGGAATTTCAGTCCATAGAGATTCTACAGCAAATTTTGTTTCCTGCAAAACTTTAATCCTTTCTGACTCAATGCCCTCTCTAACATAGAGCACAACCCCTACACCAATTTGATCAGCTCTATCATTAGGATATAGTTTGTACACAGGTATCACAGTGTCCCACTGGTTGTCCTCCTTCCACCATGTCTCTGATATTCCAATCATATCTAACCTCTCATTTGTCCACCTGTTTATTCACACTTTCAAAAAAACATAACAGATTAGTAAGACAAGATCTTCCTTGTCTAAAGCCATGTTGGCTGTCTCCCATTAGGCCATGACTATCTACATGCTGAGTAATTTTATTCTTTATGATGGTTTCTACCATTTTTCCCGGTACTGACGTGAGGCTCACCGGTCTGTAGTTTCCCGGATCACCCCTGGAACCCTTTTTAAAAATTGATGTTACATTGGCGATCCTCCAGTCTTCAGGTATTAGAGATGATTTTAATGATAGTTCACAGATTACTAATAGCAGGTCTACAATCTCATATTTCAGTTCTTTCAACACCCTTGGATGTATACCATCCGGCCCAGGTGATTTGTTACTCTTCAGTTTATCTAATAGTTGTAATACATCTTCCCGATGTATCGCTATTTCCTTCAATTCTTCCGCACCTTTAAATACGACTTCAGTCATGGGTAACATCCCAACATCTTCCTCAGTAAAGACCAAAGATAAGAATTCATTCAGTCTCTCCGCTATCGCCTTGTCGCCTCTTAGTGCCCCTTTAACTACTCTATCATCTAATGGACCATCTGACTCTCTCACAGGTTTTTTGCTGCGAATGTACTTGAAAAAATCTTTATTTCGTGTTTTTGCTTCCACAGCAAGCTTCTTCTCAAATTCTCCCTTTGCCTGCTTTATCAATGCCTTGCATTTGATTTGCCAGTGCTTATGCTGTTTCCAGGTTTTGTTGTTTGGCTCTTTTTTCCATTTCCTGAAAGATGCTTTTTTGGCAACAGCCTCTCTGACCTCACCTTTAAACCATGCTGGCAGTTTTTTGGACTTCCTTCCACTTTTCTTAAAGCGTGGAATACAGCTGGTCTGGGCTGCCAAGATAGTATTTTTCAACAACACCCAAGCTTGATGTAAGTCTTTAACCTTTGCAACTGCTCCTTTTAGTTTTTTCTTAACTATTTTCCTCATTTTATCATAGTCTCCCTTTCGAAAGTTAAAAGGTAGTACTGTAGATTTCCGTACTATCCCTCCTCCACTAATTAAATCAAAGGCGATCATGCTATGATCACTATTGCCAAGTGGCCCCAACACCCTTATCTCTTGCACTAGATCTGGTGTTCCACTAAGGATTAGGTCTAATATGGCTTCCCCTCTGGTCGGTTCATGAACCAGCTGCTCCAAGAAGCAGTCATTTATGTCATCTAGGAACTTTATCTCCCTAGCATGTCCTGCCGTGACACTGACCCAGTCGATACCGGGGTAATTGAAATCACCCATTATTATTACTGCACTGTAACTTTTGTTAGCTTCCTTGATTTCTTTGAGCATTTCATCATCCATTTGTTCATTCTGGCCCGGTGGTCGATAGTACACCCCCACTGCCATCGCCTTCCCCTTTTTACATGGAATTTCAATCCATAGAGATTCTACAGCAAATTTTGTTTCCTGCAAAACTTTAATCCTTTCTGACTCAATGCCCTCTCTAACATAGAGCACAACCCCTCCATCAATTTGATCAGCTCTATCATTAGGATATAGTTTGTACCCAGGTATCATAGTGTCCCACTGGTTGTCCTCCTTCCACCATGTCTCTGATATTCCAATCATATCTAACCTCTCATTTAGTGCTATATATTCTAACTCTCCCATCTTATTTTTTAGACTTCTAGCATTTGCATACAAGCATTTTAGAGACTGTATTTTATTCATATTAATTTGGCTATTGGTAGACATGGGTAATTTGGGATCTTTAAGCTCTGTCTGCTCCATACTTGAGGGCATTTGGGCTACTTTACTCTTTTTTGGAACCTCTCTGCTTTTGGTAGTATCCTTCAAGGATACATTCTTCCGAACCATCCGCTCTTGGGCGACTGTCAGCTTTCCCCTATTATCTAGTTTAAAAGCTGCTCTGCCTCCTTTTTAAAAGTTAATGCCAGCAGCGTGGTTCCATCCCAGTTAAGGTGAAGCCCATCCCTTCGGAAGAGCCCCTCCTTTCCCCAGAATTTTCCCCAGTTCCTAACAAATCCAAAACCCTCATCTCTGCACCATTGTCTCATCCACACATTGAGACTCCGGAGCTCTGCCTGCCTTTGGGGTCCTGCACGTGGAATGGGAAGCATTTCGGAGAACGCTACCCTGGAAGTTCTGGATTTCAACTTCCTACCTAAAAGCCTAAATTTAGCCTCCAGAACCTCCCTACCACATTTTCCTATGTCATTGGTACCGACATGTACCAAGACAGCAGACTCCTCCCCAGCACTATCTAAGACCTTATCTAGGTGGCGCGTGAGGTCCGCTACCTTCGCACCAGGCAGGCATGTTACCAGGCGATCTTCACGTCCACCAGCCACCCAGCTATCTACATGCCTAATGATCGAATCACCAACTATAACGGCTGTCCTAACCCTTCCCTCATGGGCACATGACCCTGGAGAAACTTCCTTGGTGCGAGAGGGTTTTATACCCCCCGTTCATTTCACTTAAACCGGCTTACCCTTCCCCCTCCCCCCCTGCCGCCCACTTGCAATCCACCCGCTCTTCAGCTTTTTTCTTTATAGGCCCCGCACTATGGAACTCCCTTCCCTCCTCTATCCGTTTAGAACCCTCCCACTCAGCATTTAAACAGCAGCTAAAAACCTACCTCTTTTCCCTAGCCTTTAACCTCCCTACTTCTCCCCCCTCTCTATAATCTCACTCCTCCCCTCCCACTTTCTCCTGCCCTTTCTGTTCTTCCTCTTTCTTTTTATGAAATGTAACTTCTTTTCCTTTTACCGGCCTTGCACCCTATTTTAAAGGTTTTTATATGTTGTAAACCGCTCTGATTTTATTGTGAAGGGCGGTCTATCAAGTTTTATTAAACATAAACATAAACATAAAACATCACCTGGAGGACAGGTCCTAGTTACAGGATCACTTCCTGCCACACCCGGGTGATGCTCTCCTGTCACGTGACCTCTCTCCTCCATGGCAACAGGGATGCTGCCAGACTGGAGTGGGACTTCAGGACTATATCCCTGTAGGTCTCGTCTATGTACCTCTCTGTCTGTCTTATGTTTTCCAAGTCTGCTACTTTAGCCTCTAGAGAACGGACTTGTTCCCTGAGAGCAAAGAGCTCCTTGCACCTAGTGCACACGTAAGACCTCTCACCAACTGGGAGAAAATCATACATGTGACACTCAATGCAAAAGACTGGAAAGCCCCCATCTCGCTGCTGGACTGCTGTCTGCATCTTAGTTTTAAGTTTTTGTTTAGATCTTTAAGTTCTTTACTTACTAAGTGTTGCCAATAAAACTGTACCTAATACGTTTAATATACCTTGTTCACCTGAAGCTTAATTAATCTCAGGTCCTTATTGAATGACTGATTTGGGTAATGAGCTTCACCTGAGAGCACCTCCTGTCTGTTAAAATGTGTAAGTACCTATAAAGCTACGATTATCCCAGGGGTGGGTGGGTGTGGGGAGGGAGGGAGGGAAATAACATTTATTAAAAGAGGGCTGCTACACAGTGCCCTGTCCTGTGCTGCTGAGGTAAGCTATATTCTTATTTGATTTAAATTATAGCTTTTTGCTGCTGCTAGACTCTAACTTATTATGAAATTTAAACTACATGCTCTCTGCTGGGTTCTAAATTTAACCAGAAAGCTCTCTTCTGTGTTTTAAATTTAAACTAAAAGTACTTTGCTGATGCTAGGCCCTGAATGACTATTAAATTTAAACTACAAGCTCTCTGCTGGGTATGAAATTTAACCAGAAAGCTCTCTTCTGTGTTTTAAATGTAAACTTAAACTGCTGCTACTAGGCCCTGACTGATTTAACAAAAAATAGTGGGTTCACAGATTAATTAGCTTTAATAAAAAGAATTCCTTTCAGAAAATTCCCAGAAGTATATACTCACAGTTGCAGATCTCTCTCCAGAAGTAACAGTCCCCTTTTCTAGTCTTTCAAGACTGAGGCTCACAGAGCTCTGGTTGAGCTATTTATGCCTGTGCTGCTGAGGTAAGCTGTGACCAACTTCCTGGATGATTAACAGTCCTTTCTTGGATAGAAGGAGTCTTTCAAAATGGCCTTTTGATCTGCCACCTGGTGTTTACACCTATTGAAAAAGGTTTCACAGGTCTCTTGCCCCCTAGGTAGAAGGCCTCTTTGTAAAGGTCTCTAGAATACTATTTGCTGCTCAAAGAGTACTGACCCCGTTTTGTCTTTTGTGCTAATCTATATTCTTATTTGATTTAAATTATAGTTCTTTGCTGCTGCTAGGCTCTAACTTATTATGAAATTTAAACTACAAGCTTTCTGCTGGGTTCTAATTTTAACCAGAAAGCTCTCTTCTGTGTTTTAAATTTAAACTAAAAGTACTTTGCTGATGCTAGGCCCTGAATGACTATTAAATTTAAACTACAAGCTCTCTGCTCGGTATGAAATTTAACCAGAAAGCTCTCTTCTGTGTTTTAAATGTAAACTTAAACTGCTGCTACTAGGCCCTGACTGATTTAACAAAAAATAGTGGGTTCACAGATTAATTAGCTTTAATAAAAAGAATTCCTTTCAGAAAATTCCCAGAAGTATATACTCACAGTTGAAGATCTCTCTCCAGAAGTAACAGTCCCCTTTTCTAGTCTTTCAAGAATGCAAATTTCTCTCATCCATGTTCATTGTGGTTATCCTGAAAATCTGACTGGCTGGATGTGCACTTTCAGGACTGTACCAGGTTAGAAATACGACTAATGAATCTGGTGCCCCCCTCCACCCTGACCGCATGCAGTAGCTCACGCTTTTTGAGCTTCCCGGAGGCCCAGGGTTGATATCAGTGTCCTTTTTGTAATTGTACCCTATGCGGCCGCACCACTTGCAAAACCCTTAGTATGGCCCTGCCTGCTTTATAGAACAGTAGCATAAGTGACCATGAGCATGCATAAACATTGTTGTGTTCACTTGACTGTATGTATCTTGCACGCATTAGCGCCTATTCTGTAAAATATATGTGTAAAGATGCACTTCACTGATGCTCAAACTAAACTCTGCTCCTGTGCACACCCACAGTCCATGGCACGTACTTTCAGAATAGCACCCGACTAGATGCGTAAATGACCTAAATACCTTGCTTTCCATGCATAAACTCATGCAGAAATTTAGCCACCCTTTACAGAATTACCCTCATCTAGCAATCAAATGTGACTACGAAAAGTGAAATGTGATACTAATGCTGGTTTGTGGATGGTGAAATGTGAAAGTCAAATAATTTGCTCTATTGAGTTTGGTAGACTCAGTTACAGCACTTCGTTATCATCAGCCTGCAGACCACGTCTGGCAGGCAAAGTGCAGCCCAGTTTTATCTCTTTTATGCTTTCCTTCCATTCTTGCTTGCCAGTCCTCCTTTTCAAGGTCGATTTTGCTGCTTGTTACCAAGAGCTGTCAAATCTTTTTATTTACATTATCAAACCTCCCAGGAACTTTATTTTAATAAAAGAAAAACAGAAAACTGAATCAAAGGAAAATTAATATAATTAAAGTCTTAAGAGCCATTATATAATATGAAAGTTTTCCTTTTTATTAGGGTATTACTTCACGTAAAAGACAGCATTACCCTCAGTGTACTGTGCAGTATTTCTGAAGCAAGCAGGCAATATGTTTTTATTGGACTAACTTAATATATCTCTGACAAGCTTTGCAAAACTGTGTATAAGAGCAGCCAAATAAGGAACAAAACTCCTGAGGCTATTTTTTATATTTAAAAGTGATGTAAATTATCAGAGGGCTAAGCAGATTTGCAGCTTATCGTGCTGTGAGGGCTTGTGTGCATCAGTGATGCTGAGAGCTAAACTATCAGTAGTTTAACTACTGGCAGGGTCTCCCAAGATGGACAGGTCTCAGCTGAGGTGCCAGAACAAGACAAACCACCTATCTGGGCAGCAGCAGAATGGGATAGTGTTGACGGCGGAGGATCACATTTCTGTGACAACGGCAACAACATCAAACTTAAACTGCGCAGGCCCGGCAATCTACTTCTGTATCTTGCCATGAAAACCCAATGGATAGTTACAACAAAACAAATTGTGCTATAGTGCTGGAAGATGAGACCCCCAGGTCGGAAGGCACTCAACTAGCTACTGGGGAAGAGCTGAAGACTTTTCAGAGTAAAGCCAGCCTTTATGATGTGGTTGGATCAAAGCCCTTGGGACGTCTGACTGCTGATGTAGCTGTGCATGAAATGAGAGTCAGAAGCTGTAAAGATGTCTTACACATTGGAACATGGAACGTACGAAGCATGAACCAAGGGAAGTTGGAGGTGGTCAACAATGAAATGGAACGTGTACAACTTGATCTGTTGCGTGTCAGCGAACTGAAATGGACTGGCATCGGGCACTTTGCATCAGAAGATCACATGGTCTACTATCTGGAAATGAAAGACAAAGAAGAAATTGTGTTGCATTTATAATAAAGAAGAAACTTGCAAGAACTGTAATGAAATACAATGCAGTCAGTGAACTCTTAATCTCTATTCGTCTATGAGGAATGCCTATCAACACAACTATAGTTCAAGTATATGCCCCAACAACAGCTGCAGAAGAGAATGAAATTGAAGAGTTCTATGAACAAGTACAAGCTGAAATTGACAGAACATGCAAACAGGCTATCCTGATAGTCATGGGTGACTGGAACGCAAATGTTGGCAACAAAGAAGAAGACAAAGTAGTTGGAAAATATGAACTTCGCAACAGCAATGAAGCTGGAGAAAGACTGATAGAATTCTGCAAGACCAACGATCTATTCATCTCAAACACCTTCTTCCAGCAACACAAGCGGCGACTGTGCACATGGACTTCACCCAATGGATTGTATAAAAATCAAATTGACTACATCTGTGGAAGTCAACGATGGAAAAGCTCTATAACATCAACAAAGAAAAAACCTGGAGCTGACTGTGGTACAAATCATCAACTACTAGTATGCAAACTCAAGCTAAAGTTGAAAAAGAGCAAACCACTCATGAATGCAGCAAAATAGACCTTGAGAATATACCACTGGAATTTAAAGACTTCCTGCAAAATCGATTTGCTGCTTTAGATACAAATGACAGAGCTCCAGAAAAGTTATGGAATGACATCAAGAAGGTTGTGTTGGAAGAAAGTGAGAAGTCTCTACAAAAGGTGAAAAAGAAAAAACGTCCAAAATGGATGACGGAAGAATCAGCCTTCACATGTGGATGTTCGTGACAGTAACTAGTCCTTGTAAAGCGGCTTGCCATCACAGCTGAACTTTAGACTAGGATGTTCAATGCGGGGGTCATATCTGGCCACCAGCATTGAATATTCGGATCGGCCAGACAGCAGCAAAGCTAACCGGCAGCCTTTAAGGTGCTTAACTTTCACTGCTTAGGAATAATCTGGCAGCAGTTGAATATTGCTGCTGGCTGGTTATCTATGGGTGCCGCCTCCACTCTGCTCCTGGAACACCCCAATGTTAGCCAGCTAGCATCAGGGTGTTTAGTGGCAGCACCCAAGGATATTCAGCGGTACAGCCACTGAATGTCCCGGTTGTTGTGATTAATGCGGTTAGCAGCTCTGCTAACCGAATTAATCGCTTTTAATATTGGCCCCATAATTTTATGGACTACCCAAACCAAGCCCTGAAAATGCCCTCTTTAAATGTGTGCACATCACGGTAATTCTACATGCAAATAGTGGCATTCGAAAATTGGCATTTGCACGTGTAAGCCATCTATAAGTGTAAATGTTGCTCTTTACAGATAGGGCTTCATGAGAGGCAATTCTATTTTCCATAGGGCATCTAAGTGGGAAGGGGAATGTCTAAGTCAATATATTCACAATCTCCAGCCTATTTTTAAAAAACCCAAGGAGCATTTTATTTATTTATTTTTTAATTTCTTCTATACCGCCCCTTCCTGAGATCAGGGGCAGTTTACAATAAACAACTACATTACATTGAATAGTCTTTTATAAAATATGCAGAGGGCCATGGGAACTACACATGTATTTTAAATGTGAAGCAGAGCAAACACGTTATGGAAGTCATTGTATAAAGTTACACACCAATGCGTATAGGTCACGCATTTTCCATGACTTATACGCACGGATGAATTTTTAGGCATGTACTTTAGGTAGGCAGTATTCCGTAACTTGTGCATGGACATGATGCCTGTATGTAAATAATTTTTGTAAATAGTTCCCCTATGTTATCCAAGTTTGTGCACCTGTTCTCTGTAAACACAGAATAGCTTGTTGTTCTGGTGATTTTGTTTCATGTAAACCGCGCTGATACCGAATAGTGCAGTATATAAAAGATTGTAATAAATGAATAATATAATAAAATATGTGCATCAAGCCAATGACTTAATGTACTTTTGGCATGGACATGCACAGGGGCAGCATGCGTTCAAGCTATAAAATGCTATAACTTACACATGTTCTTTACAAAGCTAGGCATGGGCATTAACATCAAGCCTAGGGTTGGCATATTATCATGCCGACATTCGTAGCATAAATCTCAGCACTTACACCCCTATTTGAAAAATGCACCTGAATGTTACTTTATAAAATAGGCATGAAGTACACATGTTGCAATACGCGTCAGCTATGTGAGCGTTTATAAAATTATCCTCTATGGGTGTGTGCAGTACAGTTCATGCCTCTACATCACACTTGGGCCCTGCATGGAAGTGGGGAAGCCCTCCAGTAGCCATGGCTTCTTTCTCCTTGTGGCCCTGAAATGCATTTTCAAGGCCTCAGTATCTCACCTTATCCTGTAGTGCCTGTGGGTGAAATTGGTGCTATTAGTGCTTCCATGCCCTTTTCACTTGGCATTTGATTCTCCCTCACACTGATGCCATACATGTGTCCCACCATCACCTTTTTGCTACTGGGACAGCTCCGCGCAACATTCTGTTGTGTGCAGCCACCTCTGGCCCTAACTTTGGGTCCGACTTCCACTCTGGCCTTACTGTTCTGGCCACCCATTCACCAGACAGACATGCTGGGTGCCTCTACCAACTAGCACCTGCTGCTTGCTGTCCTGCCTACTTTCTGTTCCACACAGGTATGCTATCATTAATTTGTATGTCCCTTGTCCCTCAGCCCACTTTTTCCCTCCCTATGCCCTCCCATTTCATCACTGGTGCATCTGTTCTGTCCTGTACTATGGGATTAGGGGACAGTGTTCCTATTCCTTGCAGGTTGCCTGAGCCGCCTCTCCCCCCTCCTTTCACCCTGTCTGGCCCCGCTCCCCTATCTCTGCTCATCTGCCTCCCCATTTCCTCAGCTGCTTTCGCACTCCTACACCTGCTGCTGCCCCCACTTCATGTCCTCTGTCATACTTACTAAGTGTCTGGCAGGTCATTTGCCAGATCGCCTGCACCTCCCTGCCAGCTTGCTCAGTGCCCACACGGTGGGTAGGGGCTCTCCTAGTTTTTAGAACCAGGTGACAGAGGCGCTTGATCTCTGCACTGGAAAAGTTGGGCATCCTCTTTGCCATCATCCCAACTTATCAGCCAGGATCAGCCAGGATCATCTTGAATAAGAAACTAAGGGATCACATTACACCAGTACTGGTTGAGCTTCACTGGCTCCCAATCTCATCACGAGCAGTATACAAAATACTGGTAACTACTTTCAAAATCATTCACAGGATAGCCCCATCATTCCTCGACAACCTCATAACCACACAGCCCCCCAACAGATGCCGAAGGACTACTAAACTGAATACTCTCTGCGTTCCCAGTAGTATAAGAGTTGTTAAAGAGGGAACGAGCAACCGGGCATACTCGTACATTGCACCCATACTCTGGAACAAACTTCCTTATGAGTTACGACTGATCAACAATATTCAGGACTTCAGAAAAAAGCTTAAAACCCACCTTTTCCAAGAACATTACGGTATCACCTAGACAGTTTTTTCATCACCCTCTCACTACCCAAGTTGCCTAACCCCTGAAGCTTAGGAGGCAAAATAGACCCGATGTCAATACAACTGTATTCTATGTACTTGAAAAATCTGTAATGTATATTTAAAATCTGGTCAAACAAATGTTTATTTATTAGCTCACTTTGTTGCTCAAACCTGTATGATCAAAATGTAATGTATATTTGTAATTCTATGTGATTGTAGCTCATTTTTGTTACTCACACCTGGATGATCAAAATGTAATGTATATTTGAAATTCTTTGTGATTCTGGTGTACCCTTCCCTCAAATCATACTGTATCTTTGATTGAATAAGTTACTCCCTGTATTTACACCATGGTCCGCTGCTGATCGCTGGAAGTGGCGGCTTATAAATGTTTACCAAATAAATAAATAAATAAATCACTGTTTCCTCGTGCTCATCCCCTACGTGCCCATACATGCTTGTGTATCTTTGCTAGTAGCTGGACTTCCATGGGTCCATGTTAGGGAATGGCACCTTGGCCATCTTCCTTGATGTATTCTGCAATGGCTAGACATGCGCCTTCCTCATCCAGACTTCTGCAATAAACCTAAATTTGCTACACATCCCCAGTACATTCTTTGTAAAAAAATTCTCCTCCACAAATGTAAGCACTGTAGTTTATATGTATAAGTGATTTTTGCTGCTTACACCATATAAGCACCATATTACACAATATTCTGCTTATAAGACCAGCCAATTTAGAACATAAGAATTGCCATACTGGATCAGGCTAAAGATCTATGAAGCTCAGCGTGATCTTTAAAGGAGCAAGTGTTAGGGAAATCAGAATCCTATATATGTGTCCTTTGTAATAATAATGCTTAGTTTAAGTGCATATACAAGAGGCCTGCACAAGAGAAATTAGAATCTTATAGAAATCAGAATCCTATGTGTGTGCCCTTTGTACATTCTGGTGTGGGTATGAAAAAGGAATGTGCTGTGTAAGCTAAACTGATTGTTCTACTCAAGGATGACTTGTTTTTGCATTAGTTACTGATAAACTATAGTGGGCCCCCAGAAGATGGGTGGATGACGTATGACTATGTTTCTAAGAATGTATAAAATACAGACAATCCCTCCACCCTTTGGAATAAACTTGCATACTGTCCTTCTGTGTGGTCTGTGTGTGTTTATTCCCCTGGATTCCAGCCATCCGGAGCAGCAAGCTTTTGAATTTTGAAAAAGCTGTGTTTTTTGCCTTTATTTGCGCAGCCACCTCTTTGGAAAACCAAATAGGTTTCCTTCTCCTCTTGTTTTTATTTATTTTTCTTACATATTTATCTGTTGCCCCTTTTATTGCCGCCTTTAGTTTAGTCCATTGCAATTCCACTTCCCTTATCTTCTTCCACCCCGTCATCTCCTCCTTTAAGTACTCGGCCATTTTATTGAAGTCAGTGTTTTTGAAGTTTAGGACTTTGAGCTTGCTATGATTGGCCTGTACCATGGCTTTTATCTCAAACCACACCGTGTGATGGTCGCTGTTGCTCACAGGGGCACTCACGCAGACATTCGACACGTTGTCACTGTTGGTAAGCACTACATCCAGCGTTGAGCTTTCCCTGGTTGGTTCCATCACCATTTGTCTAAGTAATGCATCTTGGAGAGCATCCACAATTTTTTGCTTCTTTCCAGATGTGCAGAAGGAGTAATCCAATCCACATCAGGTAGATTAAAGTCACCTAATATGATCGCTTCCCCCTTTGCTGCTATCTTGGCAATATCTATAATCAATTCGTTACCTCTCTCTTCAATTTGAGTCGGAGGTCTGTAGACTACAGCAATATGGATGACAGTGCCATCTCCTCTTTCCAACACAATCCAGAGCGCTTCTTCTTTTCCCCATGTTCCCTGCATTTCAGTAGCTTTAATACTGCTTTTGACATACAAGGCTACTCCTCCTCCTTTTCCATTTTCTCTGTCTCTTCTGAATAGATTATAGCCAGCTATGGCTATATCCCAATCATGCGATTCATTAAACCATGTTTCCGTAACGGCCACGATGTCCAAATCCGTTTCCACCATTAGGGCTTCCAGGTCTGGAATTTGTTTGGCTAAGCTTCGAGCATTTGTGCTCATTGCTTTCCAGCATTTACCTGGCTTGTGTGTATTTTGCATTGATTTTATTCTGCCCATTTCTTCCCACTTGTTTTTGATGTGTGGTTTAAGAGTATGGCTGTTTCTGATGTTGTTCTGCTTTTGCAGGGGGTGGCATGCAGATGTTGACCTTCCACATCCGTCACCCCCTTTTCCTAGTTTAAATGCATATCCACATACTGCCTGAATTTTTCACTTAGGTTTCTTTTCCCTGCGACAGAGAGATATAGTCCATCAGCACAGTATAGTCTCTTGTTGGTCCATCTATTGTCCCAGTTGCCAATAAATCTGAATCCTTCTTGTTTGCACCAGGTCTGGAGCCATGTATTAAAGTTGTTAATGCGATGCAGCCCTTACCAAGAACAGGTAGAACTTCTGAGAATGCAACAGTGTTAACAATGGGCTTGAGTTTCTCTCCCAGAGATTGGAAGTCCTTTTGGGCTGTAGAGGCACTGTTTCTAGCCAGGTCATTTGTGCCCAAGTGGATAATAACATCTGGTTTGGAGTGCTCACTTTTTGCGCTAAGTATTTCAACAACTTGGTTTGTATTCCTGCTGGCTGAAGAGCCTGGTAGGCACATGACTATCTTCTCTCCTTTGAACTGTGTTCCCAAGTTTGTGCCTCTGATGATGGAATCTCCAAGTAGTAATAGTTTTCTGTTTGGTGAGGTTTTCTTCATATTTGGTGCTTTAGCAGGAGATTGGGCATTGTCTGACTCATTTAAGGGCCCTTCAGTTTCCTTGGGTTGGGCATCCTCATTAGCCAAGGCAGAGAAGGCATTTTGCAGGGATATCTCTTGATGTGTAGGATGTCTCTGCATTACAGGTCGCAATCTTCCGGAACCCACTGTGATCCATTTGTTCCTGGGGTGTTTGATTCTTTGTGGGAGCGGTGGTGGACTTTGTTCAGTTTGTATCCTAGAAGAGGTGCGCTTCATTGCAGCCAGTTCCTCCCTCAGTAGAGAAACTTCTTTATGCATGGCTGCTAGGTCTTTCCTTAGTATAGTCAGTTCTTCATGCATGGCAGCTGACTTTAGGCATATAGGACAAGCTCTTAGGCTCCAAATGATTCTTCTTTGAATGAAAGTACCACAGTTATTGCACTGAATACACGACATGTTGCTTAAGCAGTCCCAGAAGAGGAAGAATAATAAGAAAAGTTGAAGATGTGGGCGTTACCCAAGTTAGGAATGACAGATGGCACGTATGTGACCACTATATAGGCAATGTAGCCCCTGGGGTGGGTGGGGTGAGGGGTAGGGTGGGCGGGAACCTAAGTGTCTCTGGCCAGTAGGCTGTTCCTGAACAGTGGGCACACAGCAAGGGAGTAGGTATGGGAACCCACCAAGAAGGGCAAATAGATAGATAAATATGTGGAGACAAACAGACAAAAAACTCACAATTTAGCAGCAAATTCAGCAAAAATCACCTTTTGGATGAGCTCAGGAAAGCACTGCTCTTCTCAAGAAGCACAAGGGCAGTCTGAGCAAGCCCACATGCACAACAGGAATGGAGGTTTACAACACTGCCTCAGCAGGGGGGGAGGGGCAGTAACTCAGGTAGACTAAGAGAAAGATAGTTTAAAACTCTACAGCAATGGAGGCTGTTCCTGAACAGTGGGCACACAGCAAGGGAGTAGGTAAGGGAACCCACCAAGAAGGGCAAATAGATAGATAAATATGTGGAGACAAACAGACAAAAAACTCACAATTTAGCAGCAAATTCAGCAAAAATCACCTTTTGGATGAGCTCAGGAAAGCACTGCTCTTCTCAAGAAGCACAATGAATTTTATATTTTGTGGCAAGCACCTCAGAGGTCATAATTATTGTTTATATGTTACAAACTATAGGAATTTAATAGCAATCACAATTAGTGACAATTCTCAAGCAACTTTTTCTTTTTAAACTCAGTATTTAGGACTTTTCTCTCTCTTGTTTAGCTATTTGCATTTGCCTGCAGGAATCTAGACACATGACAGACCTGCTGTTTACTTTACTATTTGTGTTTGAGATAACATCAAGGTTGAACTGTTACTCTAAGCAAATTGCTTTAACATCATTTCATTGTTTCAGATCAGTTTGATACCAGTCTCAAGTATTATGTATAAGATTTTAATTTAAATGTGACAAAGTATGATTTTGAATTCACCTCTTTGCAGTTTCATGTTATTTGAATGTCTGTTTCTTGAACTGTAAGATTTTAAGTTAATTACTTTGCATTGTTTAGCTCAGTGTGGATGGCTGACGAACAGGATAGTAGCACCATGGCTGCTGGATATTGATCTTTCTGATTTGATTTATTACAATATTGGATTTTAGGATAAATTCACCTGTTTTTCTGTATTTGAATTTTACATGTTAGTGTCCAGTGAAAAAGTGTACTTTGTTCTGAAAGTTTTATTTCAGTTTCAATACAGTTCCTGAGAAAATAGATATATGTTGCAGAGAAAACAGATATATGTTGCAGCACTGTGAGATATTAATTTTTATTTAGTTTACACATTTGCATTTTATGTTACCAAAAATATTTCTAGCAGTACATTATGTAGAGGTTCAGTACACATAGAAATTATAGAATTTTGGAAAGAGGCTGATCTGAAATTGCTCTGTTCCCAAGCATATAGATCTTATTTAGTGGAAAGATGAAACTTAGTTCCCAGGAAACATGAGAATATTTGTAAAGTTAGTAGACAAATAAAACAATAACATTAACTTGAGTTGATTGGATAAACAAAATTTTAATTGTTAGCAACGATCTAGGAGAGGTTTGGAAAAAAAAAAACAAATAAAAAAGATAACCGAGAGAGAGAGAGACAGAAGGTGAGGCTACAGCCTTGGAAAAGGCAATAAACGTGCTGCTCCGAGTGTGATGATCTGGGCCACCGGAATTCTGACTGCTTTAAGACTTCTCGAGGACCCACAAGGCCTGAAGAACATGAACCTTGCATATTTATGCCTCTGAAGAGACATGACTAGGCAGGGGGGAATAGGCCAAGAAGAACCCGAGGAAACATCGCCCTGAGGCCCAACCACACTGAGGCCCAACCACAAATGCCTTGAACCTTCTTAGGTCTCTCATCTCAAAAGGATCTCTTAAACACCATGATTAGTGAGTAACCTCCACAGATCCTTGTGGGCACTGCGATTATAAGATCAGTCCTCAAATATTTTTAAGTTTCCACAGTACTCTCACTGAGAACCAGGTATAAGATAGACTTTAGTCACACCTGAGAGATTATGTGGCTGTTCTGTTAGAAGCCATACTCCTTCCTATTGGGATTGATGTTATAAAATGCCATGAAGCACTAGTCTATATTGTAAGGACTTTATCTATATTTTGTTTAGGCAGTTGCTAATTAGAATGAGCACTATTTGCTCATATTGTTAAAAGGATCTACATTTATATTTTATATATACCTTTTGTTTACAAAAATTCTAAGTTTCTAACAATTGTTTGATGTTCTTAGCAGCCTTGCCAAATAAGGATACACTAGTATGGTATAAAAAAGACAGAAGGACCTAGCATGTAGTTTGATGGAATGATGTAAGTGGAAAAAAAGTGGTGTTGAGAGGAGTGTGATGGAATATTCATGTTGGAAAAGAGAACTCAGATTAACATTATAAAATGGTGAGGGTAAATTGAAATGTGAAATGATGTATCCAATGTATCCACCTAGAAAGAAAACTGACAATGAACAATATTTGATTATGCCATCCGCATTAACTCCAATTTTGAAAGTCATCTAGCTCAGAGATATACCCAATAATTGGAAACAGATACTTGGAGATAGGCTGAGTGCACTTTTCATCCTAATGAGCTTTGGGGAGACCCACACTGGCCACGTGGTGCTTTTCAGATGCTTTTATCCCTTTTTGCCTCTATGTGTCCTGACCCGACACATGAAGCTAAAGGAGGAAAGTTACTTACACAAATTTTTACAAATTGGTATAATTCTAAAAATTGTGAAAAATTTGAGGAAGTGTGGGCATCTTGACAAAATGTATTAAATTGAGTTGCTTAGGATTGGCTGTTGTATGCAAGCAGCAATCCACGAAGGGGGGAACCTCCGAAACCTTAAAAAACTTTGTAAAGAAATTAAACTGTCTTGCCTTTGACTCTGTTCAACAAACAAACAACCAAACAAATTGCCCTAAGGGAGTAGACTGAACTTTTTCTCCCTCTGAACTGTTATATGGAAGACTGCTTACCTTTTATACTTCTGAGCCTCACATTTGATCTCTTGTATTTCCTAGCAGCAGAGGCAACTCTCTTCCCTCCATAGGTATGCTCAGCAGGTCCAGTCCTTTCTGATGGATGACTCAGCTCTTTTCTTTCAATCCGGAGACTGGATTTTGGTAAAGACATATCACCAGCACATGGTACAAGCCCCTTTTCCAGTATGGGACCGTTCCAAGTTCTTCTGATAACACCGATTGCAGTGAAGGTGGCGGCTAAAAGATCCTAAAGCTATTGCCCTCGCTGCAAACATTCTCCATATACAGATCAGGCTTCAGGACCAGGATGAGAAGTAGCTGACGCCGGGGCAGCCAAGGCCCTAGCAACTGGAGAGGAGAGGAGAAGACTCCTGAAGAAAAGCAGCTTTCGGCCTAGAGGTACCGAACCAATATATCCCTTCAAGGTTGGTGACAGGTCAGAGCACCTCAAAAGCACGGTACCTTAGACCCGCTCTACAGACCTCCAAACTACAGTGATCGCTATCACATGGTCAGCCATCCTGTGTGACTCCTCCCCTTTGTGGATCCATGCGTCAAGAATCAAGAGTGTATCGTCTCCACTGACATCTTCGGTTCCAGCCTCCTGACCATCACGCACAAGACTGTTGACTCCTCCTACCACTCATGTGGTGCCTCCTTCAGTCCATTTCGGGAACTGTTAATACGGCAATACTACTTGCCCAAACTGCCTTACTTTTTGTGTGCGCAGCTCGCTACAAACTGAAGCTTTTCTCTCAACATGTCTCATTACCGTACCTTCTAATCTGTGTGAAATGCAGAAGTTTACAGTACTTGACAATTTAAACTGCACCCAGCCCCATGTTTCTTTTTCTACTTTCTTGTATAACATTGGTGTTACTCGCCCCTCTTGGGGAAATGACTAGGTCCCTTGTTCATTGTAAACTGTCTCTAGTTTTAATGCTACAGATTGTTTTATTGTTTCTGCTTTTAGCCTGTCTAATACTGCTCTATACTGTTCTTTAACTACAGGGACGTTTCTCATGATTACTCTCTGATGTATTTTTCTTTGGGGTGGTCTCAAAGGACTGCTTATTGCCCTATTGAGCGGTTTTATAATTCTTGTTCTTTTTTGTTGTATATTCATTTGTTCTTGACTGTTGTTGAAAGGCCCTACAAGGCTCTACCACTTTTATGTATTCCTATATTCCTGCTTTTATGGTGGCTGATGTACCTGAGCTGCCACATACAGATGTTCCATTAATAATGTCTGTTTAGTTATTTTGTAGTAGATTGTTAGGCTGTTCTTATAGTGGGCCTATGCAGGCCCAAAGGGGGGATTGTTAGGGAAATTAGAATCATATATATGTGTCCTTTGTAATAATAATGCTTAGTTTAAGTGCATATACAAGAGGCCTGCACAAGAGAAATTAGAATCTTATAGAAATCAGAATCCTATGTGTGTGCCCTTTGTACATTCTGGTGTGGGTATGAAAAAGGAATGTGCTGTGTAAGCTAAACTGATTGTTCTACTCAAGGATGATTGTTTTTGCATTAGTTACTGATAAACTATAGTGGGCCCCCAGAAGATGGATGGATGACGTATGACTATGTTTCTAAGAATGTATAAAATACAGACAATCCCTCCACCCTTTGGAATAAACTTGCATACTGTCCTTCTGTGTGGTCTGTGTGTGTTTATTCCCCTGGATTCCAGCCAGCCGGAGCCGCACACCGCAGATGAGGGTTCGGGATTTCCTGGCCTGGAGTGACCAACAATAAGCAGACCCATTACAGCAAGATTCCACCATTGTGGCTTTCCCACAATGGTTTATGGGCTTTTTTTAGGAACTTGTCCAAATGTTTTTTAAACCCAGCTACAATGTCTTTACTACATCCTGCAACACAAATTCCAGATCTTAATTACTGTATGCATTAAGTGAAAAATGTTTCCTCCTATTTGTTTTAAATGTATTACTTACCAATTTCATTGCATGCCCCCTAGTTTTGTACTTTTTGAAAAAGTAAACAATCGATTTGTGTTTACTCATAGCATTCCACTCAGGATTTTATAGACCTCTAACATAATTCCCCTCACCTGTCTCTTCTCCATGCTGGAGCACTTTAATTTTTCTTTTATTTTTCTAACTTTCTTGTTTTTATTATTAACATTATAGTATTTTCTTTTATTATGCTGTTATTTGATTTTACTTTGCATTTGCAATTGTATTGATGTATGGTTTTATTTTCTGAGGTTCCCCCTGAAGAAGGCATCATGTCAAAACATGGCCATGTCGGGGTGCTCTTATCAATAAAGGACTTCTGTTTCTACACCTTGCTCCCTTTTGTCCAGTTTGTTATTTCTGCGAGGGTGTGTGCGCCCTTGTGGACCAGCTGTGGTTTAGAGTCCAATCCCTGTCAGAATCCAAAGCAAATGACACCAAAAGTGTAGCTTGAGTAGTAGATTCTGAAGAGGATTCTAATGCCAGAGTCATTTCTAAGCTGTCCACAGTCAAATCCCCTTCCCAATTTTCACCGCCAAGAGTCATTGTTCTAAAGCACAAATGTAGTAGAACCTAGAGATGGGGAGAAACACCTCCACACGTAGGATACTGAAAAACTTCAAGGAAATACTTTTAAGCAAATCTATTGTCTAAATATAGGGAGATTTAGAAAAATAAATAAACTTAAAGCTCTTCTTTCTCACTGAATTCTCCAGCATCTCAATTTTATTTCACAGAGCCACATTATCTTTCACAAATGCTACATTAAGGGGCGTTTACTAAACCACACTAACCGCTAGTGCAGGGTTTGCTGTGCGCTAGGCATGCCACACTCTGAGCCGGGCTCCATGGTAAAAATCCTACTCATACGGGTTAGCATGCAACTACGAGGGGACTGGGCGAGTTAGGGGTATAATGTGGGCGTTGATGGTGCATCGCGGTTAGTAAGGGAGTTACGGATTTGTGCTCATCGTGAATGTTGCCGTTTGCGCAGGTGTACAATGCCACCTCAAGGGGTCGCGGTAAGTGCTATATGGCGTGTTACCAATACACTAACAGCAGGGGCACACGTTCATACACCCCAAAGATTAGCATGGATCTCCACAGTAATTTTGTGACTCAGACATGTGCTAACAGCATGGCCTTTAGTAAACATGCCCCTAACTGAAACAAAGGAACTCTACCCGAATGTCACATGATATATTTTTTGACCTTATTCTCTATTCCTTTCTTATAATTCCTGTTGTTCCATTGGCTTTTTTGGCCACCGTTGCACACTGGACAGAAGATTTCAACATATTCTTCAGAATGATGCCTAGCTGTTTTCCTGTGTGGTGATGCCTAATGGCAATGTTTTACATTTTTAAGGACATTCTTAAATACCAGTAGATTATACACAACTGTCTCTTCAACTCTTATAAATCCTTGGCTGAAATAACACTTATGCACGCCTCAGAAGAAATGCAAAGGCCTACAGGAAAATCAGGAATTCAGATGTATGTTTGTTAATCATTCCAAATGATTCCCAGAACACACACCCTTAGAATCTACTCACCCCATGTGATCTACACATGTAAATAGCAGCATTGTAAAACTGTCATTTCCACGCATATGCCATTTACAAGTGTACATGACACTATTAGCATGTAGATCCCATGCAACCATTCTAAAATTATCTCCAAAATATATTAAAACTTATACACTAGTATCTCTAATGAACCCTCCTCCATTAAACCAATCACTTATAAAATTCTTCTCCGTCAAATCTAGCTTAGCTGTCTGTTAAATGCATATCGAAAATCTTGTCTTCACTTTCGTACAAACTCTCAGATGAAGTACCTCAAGGAGCAACTTGAGTGGTTCTAAGATCCACAGCACTGGGACATAGCATTGACACATACTGCTTTACAATTGCAAAGGACAGTACATCTAATGGTACTTGCTTCACTCAGAGTGAAGTCAATTGCCTTTTTCAAAAGCACTTTTTTCCCACTCTAACAACCACAATCTCCTTAGCATCCTATTCTGTTTTTCACACTTCCTATTTTAGCCTAATTTTCCTCTCATTTCCAAGTATGCTCTCATTCATGAACACCTCTCGCCTTCATGGTTTCATTGAACCTACTTTCAACATAAATTCTAATGCATAATTTCATATACAGGTTTCATCCATTCGGGCATGCCAGGCACTAGCAGGAGCTTAGGTATTCTTCATTTGATATGCAAACCAGGGACTGTAATTTAGCATAGCTTTCTTAACTAGTGCGACCCAGTAACATGTTCATAGCTCTAATCACAACTACTGCATAGCTTTGTATCGGAATTACACGACTCACTGTAATGTTCCCAACCCTCATTCCGACTACATCTACATCACCACCTCTTACAATTCATCACTCATAAGAACATAAGATGTGCCATACTGAGTCAGACCAATGTCCATCAAGCCCAGTATCCTGTTTCCAACAGTGGCCAATCTAGGTCATATGTACCTAGCAGTTTCCCCAAAAGACACAGGTTCCACAATGCTTGTATTGGGTCAAGCAGTGATATCATGCATCCCTTTTTAATAATGGTTTATGGATCTTTCCTCTAGTAACTTGTCCAAACCTTTTTTAAACCACCATATTTTGTGGTATATACATATCACAACACAAAATATATCATACAGAGCAACTTACAGCAATAAAAGATATATAATTAGAATATAATCATATTATATAATACAAGAAAACCCATAAAATTATAATTAACTATACGTATATCCTCTAAGGTCAATATTCGGCAGTGGAAGTGAGCATTTATTATATGCTGGCTACCCTGGCTAAATAAAATCCATATATTCAGTGCCAATATCCAGATAGTTGTTGGTGCTGCATATCTGGATTCAGTGGTGATGGGTGCTGCTTTCTGGATATTGGCAATATTCAACACGCTATCTGCATAGCTAACTGGATAAAGATAGGACAGCCTTTTTTCTAGCCTAACTCTATGTAGATTGTTTCCTGGTTAGTGAGCTAAATATCACCAGTAACCATATAATTCTGAACTCTGCCCACAGACCATCCCGGCACTATTCAGGTAGTACCATGGTGGGTAGTGCTACTGAATATAGAAACATAGGGGTATGTTTACTAAACTTTCTTAACGTGCATGCCACGCAATTAATGCGCACTAAGGTACCTTAGCGCACGCTAATGACGCTTTACGGGGCAAAAATGTGCTTTAGTGCGCGCTCATGCGCGCAGCGGCGCACATGAGCGCTGAAGGCGGGGAAAGGCTCCCAGAGGGCGGAGGAAGGCTTCCCAGGGGCGGAGAGAAGGGGTCAATGGGTGGAGAGTGGGAAGGGAGAGGCTCCCCGCACACTAACGAGGTGAAATTCGAGGCCAAAAATAACGCGAGTGAAAACCTCGCGTTAGAGCCGATTTAAAGGGAAGAGAAACCATTTCTGTCAGCAATGTACAGCAAAACCAAGGAAACCTACAAAAAAGTGATAAGTGTGATACATGTGCACAGAACAAAAGTACAAATAAACATTGAAAAGGACCCCAACAAAATAAAAAAAAATCATAATCAAGCTGGGCAATAGTGATAGTAATGGGAAACATAAAAAAACACTCCCAAGAAAGCCCCAAAAAATAAATATGAATTTTGGAAGTGTCTACGCTCCGTCCCCATACAAGGTGAATGATCCCACAGTGAAATAGCACTAATCAGGGTTTCCCTCTCCATTGGACAGGTTACCTCTGGCATGCACATGTTCCACAACAGCAGGACGGGCATGTTGGAATGGGCAACTGGACAGATGCTGGGAAAGGGGATACAGAGGGCTGCAGGCGGCACATGCTGTGGTGCAGCTGGGGCACAGTGTGGACTAGGCAGATGCCTATATGGCACTTAGGAATGCTGAAACTGAACAGCAGCCAGACAGCAACTGATGAGGGTCCAACATGGGCACGAGAGTGTTTATCACAGTGTCACAGGGGATAGTACCCAGCAGGTACCCCCAAGGGCACAGAACATTGGCAGGCGGTGTTGGGGGGAAGCGTGGACGCCTATGCAGGTACCCCTACCCCAGAACATGCACCATAGGCAGCCGCCTACCTGCACACTGGATGGCTTGCGACTGCACACCACCAGCACCACCAGCAGAAGGGCATGTCAGCATGGTGGCAGAGGGGTACTGGTGGTAGAGGGGGGCAGTGGCAGCTGCCCAGAGCCGACCATGGCCTAGCCCTGTGAAGGTGGGTGCCATGCACTGCAACAGACAGGCTCTGTCTGACAAACAACCATGGTATCTCCAGGGACTGCACTGTCTCTGTGAGCACAGTGTGGTGTGGTGAATACAGCCAGTGTGTTCAGGAGCAGAAGGTCACAAGTTCAAGTCCCAGCTGGGGCTACTGCCAATCCAGTCCCCATATTTTACCCGCTACTAAACCGTGATAGTATGGACAAACCTTTATTGCAGAGAACATACGCATGGTTCAAACGCCTATATTTTACCCCACCGAGCACAGACACCAGAAACATGCGCATTACCTAGAGCAGAGTCCCCCAAATGCAGTCCTGGAGGGCCACAAATCATTCAGGTTTTATGCTGTCTCCAATATAAGGCCATGTCCGCATGGTGGCGGAGGGGTACTGGTGGTGGAGGGGGCAGTGGCATCTGCCCAGAGCAGACCATGGCCTAGCCCTGTGTAGGTGGGTGCCATGCACTGCAACAGACAGGCCCTGCCGGACAAACAGTCATGGTATCACCAGGGAATGCACTGTCTCTGTGGCAACATGGTGGTGCAGTGCACACAACCAGTGTGTTTGGAGGCAGAAGGTCACAGGTTCAAGTCCCAGCTATGGTGCCTGCCAACCCAGTCCCCAAATTTTACCCACAACTGAAACGTGCTGCTACAGACAGAACATTTATTGCAGATGACGTAAACATGCCCAAAACACCTACATTTTACCCTACAGAGCAAAGACACCATAAACAGGCGCATTACCTAGAGCAGAGTCTCCCAAATGCAGTCCTGGAGGGCCAAACACCATTCAGGTTCCATGCTGCCTCTAATAAAGATGCCTGTGCTGCAAATCTAGTCCAACACTCAGGCACGAGCCCACATCACGGGGAACAGAACCAGTACAAAGACGTGGAATACTCAGAAGGGTAAAACAAATTTTATTGAGAAAACATATGCCACTGGCCCGACACAGGCCGTGTTTCGCTGCCTTCTTCAGGGGCTTAAAGTGGACTTAAAAGCTAAAAATACATAAATATACATGTCAATAAAATAATAATAAAAAATAATAAAACCATAATAGAAATGCATCAGCCTTAGAATGATATTAAATATATAAATAATTAACATACATATTAATAATTAAATAACATATAAAGAATCAACTTATAAGCTTTAAAAAATAAGTTGTATATGCAGAAAATTATATAAAACCATAAAAGCATTATACATAACATAAAAGTATTATAAATAATTAAAAAAGGAGAATTAAAAAGAATAACTAAAGCCATTTAAATTAAAAATAACACATACCTGCTTTAATCCTTGAAAATATATCTAATGCTACACCTTTTTGGGAGAGGAAGAGAACATGTATAGGTCAGAAGCGTTTAAATGATTATCCATTGAAATATGACAGAAAACAAGCGCACATAAAAAAGACCAATTGTACTAAGAGAAAGAAAAAGGAAGTGTATCAGTGGAGTACACACCAGAAACCATTATCTTTTATGTTCCCAGGTGCAAAAAAGACAATAGAAATACATTCATAAATCTTTACCTTTGATTTGTTATTTTCCAACGCGTGTGAAATAGGAGCCAACTCCTATACACTATACAGCAAATTGGAAATTCATTGAGAAACCAGCGTCTGCACTAAAAAGCCATAAAAGCAATTACTAAATCATATATGTGCCTCAACGCACAAAACAAAACAAATGAAACGGCACCTCATCCTCTAGTACCTGTTGCCTTGCCACCTTCAATCTTCCAATAAATACCCCAATAAATATAATAAAAGAATGTAATAATAATTGTACTAAGAGAAAAGAAAAAGGAAGTGTATCAGTGGAGTACACACCAGAAACCATTATCTTTTATGTTCCCAGGTGCAAAAAAGACAATAGAAATACATTCATAAATCTTTATCTTTGATTTGTTATTTTCCAACGCGTGTGAAATAGGAGCCAACTCCTATACACTATACAGCAAATTGGAAATTCATTGAGAAACCAGCGTCTGCACTAAAAAGCCATAAAAGCAATTACTAAATCATATATGTGCCTCAACGCACAAAACAAAACAAAATAAACGAAACGGCACCTCATCCTCTAGTACCTGTTGCCTTGCCACCTTCAATCTTCCAATAAATACCCCAATAAATATAATAAAAGAATGTAATAATAAATACCTAAAATGAATCAATATAAATACATATTCAAAAGAAAATTGACTAAAATAAAAGTATTGGCAGCAAGCTCATAACTTTATGTAAACCATGAGCAGGGTTTTCTTATATCTCAATTAGACTTCAAAGTTAGGGAACACCACACAACGAGCCATGCTGTAAAACGCCAGAGAAAACTTTTGTAAAAAACTACTTACAGCTTACACACCATCAAAGCAACATGGTTAATTTAAAATCAAACTTTAAAAACCGCCGACACCGACGCATGTATTTTAAAGTAAAATGTGTTTATAAATACGGTACTGACGATAAGAATCGTCCTGAAATTACTCTAGATTAGTCAAAACCCTCAAAAAAAGTTTCAAAAAATTGTGTAAAAAAATGTGTTAAAAAATGTTTCAAAAAAAGGGGGGTTATACTTTAAATGTTAAACGAATTAATAATTCAATATAAAAACAAAAAAACACATTTATAACTTGCATACCATCCTAAGGAAGGGGGGTTTCCCGCTACCAAGTCAAGTTTTGAAAGAACGCCGACACATCCGCTTTTGCTCGGAGGTGTATTTTTTAACTCCATACAGAGTCATCGGGCCTTTGACTATATGCGTATCATGTTGAAAATTTCCAACCTTAATTAATGACCCGATAAGAATCCTCCAAAGTAAATCAGAAGTAGTGCATAACAAATCTTTTTATGAAATGAAAAACTTACTACTTTTCCACCATCTGAACAATGCGGCTGCCACGAAATCGAAACTCCAAAAAACGCCAGCACATGCGCATTCACTTGAGGGTGTGTTTATAACATTGTAGTACTGACGTGTATAATTAACGTGACAAATTCAACACCCTGCTAGTGGTGAGATAGAAGTATATGTCTATTATGAAAGCCACAATATAACATTACAATGACAAACCTTTTCAAACACAAAGAATATAGAGAATCTCTCCTATCCTGAACCCTAATTATAGAAAAACTGACAAATCTCGTTCCATGTTGAGGCCATTAGGATGCAAACTATTCATAGTAAAAATATATCTTTCTTCCAAACGCCGTATTGTCTTGTCCACATCCCCACCTCTCCAATTCACTTTTACCTTTTTTGCAACAAAAAATTTTAAATCAGAAATTGTGTGCAATAGCTCCAGCCAATGATTGACCAGGGGTTTATCAATCAATTTCCTTTTTATGCAACTCCTATGCTCAATAATTCTATCCCGAACAGGACGGATGGTCTTTCCTACATACATTTTATTGCATGGACAAAGGATCACGTAGATAACGTGACTCGTAAGGCAATTAGAAAAATCATCTAAGTAGAAAATCTTTTTGTTCACTGGGTGAATAAATTGTTTTTTAATTGTTAAGGAGTGGACACAAACTGAACACCGACCGCATGGAACATGCCCTTTATATTTAGAAAGATACTTCCGCTCAGTAAAAGCAAAGGGCACTAACATATTTCTTAAATTCGCATTGCGTTTATGCGCTATTGTAAACTTTTGATCCTGAAAACCTGGAAGGGACTGAATTATATACCAATGTTTCCTAATTATTTTCTCTATCTTGTATGATTGCTGAGAGTATAACAAGGGACAAACAATGCCTACATCATTCCTCTTTTCTTGTTGTTGGAGCAAAACTTCATGAGCAGTGAGCTTTGCTCTATTATAGGCATTAACCGAGGTAGCTCGGACACGGTGCTCCGGGCCCCTCTAACCGTCCACCCCTGCCCCCTCCCCCCATTTTAGTCCCACTCTCCTTTCCCACAGAATACACACATACACCACTCTTGGGAAAGCACCGGTCGCAGCTTTATTAACTTTATAACATACCGAACATTACAGTTCAAGAATAATCCTCTTAACAATCCAAACATCGGAGTAATGCCTCACCAGCCATGCTATTAGCAAGGTGACCCGCAGCGGAGCAATGCCTCACCAGCCATGCTATTAGCAAGGTGACCCCGCCTCCGCTTCTGCCGCGGTCATGCCAACCGCAATCTTCCTAATCCCCTTTCCCCGACCTCGCCATGTAATTAGCAAAAGTCAGCCAGGGGATGTCCGGGTCGGGGGCACCCCGCCCCCGGTCCAAGTATAGCCTAAGGCTCCGGACCCCGGAAACCTCCGGGATCCCGCCACCAGCACAGAGGACATTAATGTCAGGTCGAAGGCGCCCCGCCCTGACCCCAGTGCGGCCTAGAGCTCCGGATCCCGGACACCTCCAAGATCCCTCCACCAGCACTGGCGACATTAATGTCCCGAAGCTACCCCCCCCAAAACCAAGCTGCGACCAGGTGCACCCCCTGCTGAATCACACATACCAAGCCCACCAGCCAGTGGTGGCTAAGCACTCCGACACCCCTAGAGGAGAAATACTCCCCCACCCCCGACAACCTTACGCTCGCACCTCAGGAATGCCGGATTATCCACTGCCCGTTTCGCCCCGCCGTGGCCCGTTCCCCCCCCCCCCCCCCTCCCGCTTTTTCTTTTTTTTTTTTTTTTTTACTATTATAAGCCCGCAGACCATGACTTGATAACTGACCACAGCCGAAGGCCGCTCCGCGACCCTGTCGGCGCCCCCCCAACACCTAACCGGAGTCAAACCGGCTTACTCCATGGTGCCCCAGCAAAGGTATGGGCTGCATCCAACTGCGACCACGCTCCCCTGCCATAAAACGATGTCCCCACCAGATCATGAGCCGAGGGGTCCAGATCGTCCACACAGACTCTCCCGAACCATCCCCCCCACGAGGGAATGACCCATGACCCTAGGCTTTCTGTCCTGCCGCCGGCTGACAGCGAAAATCACGTGACCCCCACCTCCCGGAAGCCTAAACCCGCCAGAAACCCTGGCACCTCATCCGCCGTTGCTTAAAACTCTTCGCTCGGTAACCCCGCCACGACCCCCTACGAGTCGCCACCCCAAAGCTGGATGAACGTGCCGCAACAACCGCAGCCCCGCCAACATACTGCCTCCTGCTTCCACTATAGACCACGACCCACCCCAGCTTCGCTGGAGCTCGCCACTGCCCCACCAAGATAGAATGCCCCGAATTATACCAGGCATCCTTGCCCGGAAGACAGAGGCAGCAGACTTTAACATCCTTCCAGTGGAAGCAGAGCAGCAAGTCCCCGGTAGCCCCCGTGTAATAGGCCACCTGGCATCCAGAGGCCTTGAGCACGAACACCACCACCCCCCCCCCCCCCCCGTCTCCAGCCGGAATGCCCGCCTCTCGCAGCTTCATGCAGGACCTCCCAACCTTTCTGGACCGCCACCGTCCCCTGTTGGGGACAGGAAAGCTCGTCCACCACCCCGTGAGAACCAGCGGGGATACACAAGACCGAACCCCCACATCCGGCCACAATGTGCTCACACCTCTTCACTCCACTGCCGATTGATTCAGTGTCACCCACCCCCACCCTGCTCGTGGCTGCGCTTGACTCTCCAGCCCCCCTTGGCGACAACTCACGTAAGGCTAGTTAGCCTTAGGCTGGATTCAAGCCAAACCTGCCACGAGCTGTCCATATGCCACACGACCCCTGACAGAATACCCGGACCGATAACTGGCGGTCCCAGCCTAAATAGCCATCATGCCCGTGCCTAAATAGCCATCATGCCCGTGAAATTCTCTCCCCAGACATCACCGACCCCCAAATCCACATGCCTGCCTATGAATCCGACATACCTCAATGCAGTCCCTGCACTCATGACGTTGTCACCGCCCACTGCCTCGGCAACCCCACCAGCAGGGGCCGGGAATATCGTTAACGCTAATTACGAAGAAGCCCACCCCAGTCGCTACCCGCCCCTGCCATCGCGACCTTCATCCAAAGGGAGACGATCCCCAGCTCCGTGAACATCAGCTCCAGGCCTAATAGGTAAGCCTCAGCACCGGGTCTTCTGCCATACCCTGAGCGTACCCCACAATTAAATAGCTCCCAACACCCCCCTGATGGTACTGAACTCCAGCACCCATTCACTGCTCCAGAACACCATTCGTCCGGCCCATCTCCTACCCCCCCAGCCATAGCCAGTACGCCCGAAATCCGAAAGGAACAAAGCACAGCCCATAGTCATGCAATGTCGAAAAAACCTCCCCGTTCACAGCCGCCCCCCCCATCCCGAAGTCGCATGACCCGTAACCCCCACCCCCGATCTGCGATCCGGCAGTGCACGCCCCCGGAAACCAAGTTACGACCTGGCCGGAATTACCGAGGGAAAACATTTTTTTTTTTTGGGGGGGGGGTTTGTTTTTTGTTTTGTTTTTTGTTATACCCATAAAGGGGCTGGGTTCCCCTACCGTCAGCTCGACCTCCTACTCCCTTAACCATGCGAGGAAAACGCCACCACCGAGGCGAATTTCCCGCTTAGGACGCGCAAGCAGTTGCTTTGCCCGGACTCTCCAAACCGGCCAGAACCCCCCCCCCCCCCCCAATCCCTTCTCAGCACAATCATGGGTCTTGCCGCAGCCCATTTCGTAAGGCCCGTAGAGTAATAGGCCAGCTACCCCTCCCTGCGAGCTTGAGGGACTGGCCCGGCAGCGCAACGGGCCCTGCCCATTCAATTAAATACGTTATTTATTCCTCGTCTATATTATTATTATTCTTTTTTGTTTTGTTTTTGGCCTAGTTATTTATTTAGTAAAGTAGTCACATATGCTTGAGTGTTCACCCCACTGACTGAGGAAACAGGTTGATATTTGCAGTCCCAGGTGGGCCAGAAGACCGCTGCCCCACTGCCTCCTAGCTGTTAAATCCCCCACCCTTCCTGCCCGACCGGAAAGACCCGCTTGCCCCCCTTCCATCTCCTGGGCACGCAGTAACTGCCCTATCCGACCATTCGACGAGGCCGAGGCCACCACCCCCCCCCCCCCCCGATCCGAGCACCGTCTCGCCACCCTCTCCGACTGATAATTGAACAATTTAGTCATTCATTTATTTGGACATCGCTACCTGCTCCGTTCCGTTCCACTTCAACACCCACACCCTGGACCCTCAACCGTCCTGAATAAGGTGAAACAATCTGTATAACACCGCTTTCAACTCTGCCGGCGCACGGTCTTCAGACTTTACACCCAATTCTCATCCAGCACGCCGTATCCCACCCCGTGCCCTTTCCGCCCCCCTCCACGCGGACGAATAGTCGGTGCCGCAAATGTGGACGACTCTGGATAGTGGCGCTGCCAACACTAATACCGCTATGGCAGCGCGCTGTACCCCCGCTCCCTCCCGCGATCGCGGTTGCAGCACCTTCCCCCCAGTCCGCCAGCACTCACCTGCTGCCCCGGTGTCGCCCCCCTGCTGCCAATGGACGCAGCAGCCAGGGTCCACCGTCCTTGGTCCACTGCCGCAGCCCATCCTGTGCGCTCCGAGCGCAGTTGGCCTTCTCCACTCTCCTGTCAGCAAGCCAAGTTCTGATTGCCATCTGTGGAGACAAAGAGAAAACACAGAGAAACCCCAAGGAGGGGAAAACCACTGAAGACCCAAGGGCGCCACATCCCCAACCCTTCTGCCCCACCCAGACTGCAGTTCCCCCTAACCCCACGCCCATGAGCTGAGCCCCTAATGGAGAACAAGGCATCCTAGTCCATTTTAATTATCCATCATTAATATATATTTGTCTGTGTTTGGGTTTTTTTGTTTTTTTTTAATAGAGCCATCGAGTCAGTGTGCGCCCACAATGACCCCACAACCCCCCGTGCTTTCCCGGCAATGTAACACTGAAATATGCCCTGCCATCCTCCTCTCCTGAAGGAACCCCCCCAGACCTCTGGAGCACCATCAGAAACGAGAGCCCTTGGTCTCCTGGGCACCAGGCAGCTGCTCAACCACTAGGCTAGTCCTCCATCCCGATCGTCCCAGGGCACCACAGCCAGCCCCCCAGACGAACTGGCAATCCGCCCCTGGAAGCTGGGAACCCCATGCACCGACCCCTCCCCGTTCGCATTGCGCATCACCGCACCAGCCGCTGCCACTCCCCCGTCCCCCTCCAAAGCCCCCCCGCACACCGCAACCAATGCACACCCCTCCAACACCCCCCCGGTGAACCCCCCCCAGCTCCCGAGCCCACGCCCCCAGAGCCCCCCCGACATCCCCAGCCGTCATGCTCCAAGACAAAAACCCCCCTTCATGCGCCAAGACAAACCCTCCTCTGAGCCCGCCAGCCAGGGACCCCCATCCGGCACTGCCCACCCCCATGCCCAGGCACCCTGCCCCGAGGCCAGCCTCCCCAGCCCCTGGGAAGACAAAGGCAGGGCAAAGTGGACCTCGGCCGAGGTCGGCCCGTGCAAGGGTGCTGCACAAACGCTGCCCACCCCCTGCTATGCAGTTCCCAGTCCCCCTCGCCGTGAGGGCCCACACCCGCCACGTGGCCGTGCCTCCCCGAATCCCAGCCTTACCCTCTGCACTACCACCCGCTACTCCCCGTCTACTCCAACATGATGTCATATACACAGAGCGGGACGCGTAGGCTCGGGGGCCGCGCCAACTGCCCGCAGCAACACAACAACAAGTCTTCGGCCGTGCAACAGGCAGCACACGACGCCATAGCACCAGGGAGGGTGCGTGTGCCGCGAGACAGGCAGGCAGCCGCAATCGAGGGGGGGGAGGGGGGATCGCGGCCAGCAGCCGGAGCGCTCCGGGTCCGTCCTTCTCAGGCGCAGCTCCTCTCTCTCTTACCGTGCCTCTTCCCGTACCCGCTGCCCGCAGCCACGGGGCCCGTCCTCCCCAGGCGCAGCTCCTCCCTCTCCCATCGCGCCTCCCCCTGCACCCGCTGCCCTCAGCCCTGGGGCGCATCTCCCCCCACAACCAGACGGGCGAGGCGCCGATCCCTCGGGCTGCCCCCACCCACCACGGACATCGGAAGGTCCGGCGCATCCCGCAAATTCATGTCACAGGAGTTGATCCATTCATTAAATTCATTTAATAGGTCTCTTGAGCCATCCCACAAAATAAAAATATCATCTATATACCTGATCCAAACTCTAATATTAGATTTAAACTGATTATCTTTAATAAAAGTTTCTTCAAAGTTAAAAACATATAAATTTGCTATATTAGGGGCCACTGAGGACCCCATCGCTACCCCTTTTATTTGTTGATAAAATATATCACGAAAACAAAAGTAGTTCTCGCAAAGGGCCATACGTGTTAATTCCAGCAAAAAGAAAGTTGGGATACGCTTATACATCTCCCTATTTATAAGATATTGTTCAATAATTCTCAAGGCTTCCTTTTGCGGTATATTTGTATAAAGTGATTCTATGTCAAGGGTAACCAAGAGGGAGTCAGAACTATAGTCTTGTAAAGAGGAAAGGATCTGTATGACTTGAGTGGAATCTCGAACATAAGACCACATATTTTGAACATAAGGTCGCAAGAAAATATCCATAAATTTTGAAATTGGTTCCAGTAAAGATCCTATAGCGGATACAATTGGAAACAATCAGAAAGATCTGTGGAAAGGAGATATTAAAACAAGATTTACCTAATAGTGTTATTAATATCTCGAAATATAACTTTTTTGGAGTTTCGATTTCATGGCAGCGGCATTGTACAAATGGTGGAAAAGTAGTAAGTTTTTTATTTCATAAAAAGATTTGTTATGCACTACTTCTGATTTACTTTGGAGGATTCTTATCGGGTCATTAATTAAAGTTGGAAATTTTCAACATGATACGCATATAGTCAAAGGCCCGATGACTCTGTATGGAGTTAAAAAATACACCTCCAAGCAAAAGCGGATGTGTCGGCGTTCTTTCAAAATTTGACTTGGTAGCGGGAAACCCCCCTTCTTTAGGATGGTATGCAAGTTGTTGTTGTTGTTGTTAAGTGCCGTCGAGTCGGAGTCGACTCATGGCGACCCTCTGGATAGCTATCCTAAACTGTGTTCGGTCTTCAGTCAGGCGGCTCATTGTTGACAGACTGGTACCCGTAGCTGCTGTTATTGTATCGATCCATCTCATTGCTGGCCTTCCTCTTTTGCGTTGACCTTCTATCTTGCCAAGCATAATGTCTTTCTCTAATGATCTCTCTCTTCGCATGATGTGTCCAAAGTATGAAAGTCGAAGTCTTGTCATCTGAGCTTCTAAAGAAAGCTTAGGTTTGATCTCTTCTAGTACCGACTGGTTTGTTCTTCGGGCAGTCCATGGTATACACAGTATTCGCCGCCAGCACCATAATTCAAAGGCATCAATTTTCTTCATGTCTATCTTTTCACTGTCCAGCTTTCACATCCATATGATGTTATTGAAAATACCATGGCTTGAACAAGTCGAATCTTTCTATGGAGAGAGACATCTCTGCTCTTGAGAATCTTATCTAGGTCTTTCATAGCCATTCTGCCAATAGCAATGCGTCGTCTGATTTCTTGACTGCTTGTTGCTTCTTTATTGATAGTTGATCCAAGTAGGTTTAAAGTTGTTCACAATTTCAATTTCTTCTCCTTCAACGATGAACCTGTTGATTATGCCAGTTGTCATGATCTTTGTCTTCTTTACATTAAGGTGCAGGCCCATTTTGAGACTATGTTCTTTGATTGTGAGAAGCAAATGTTTCAGATCATCTTCACTTTCAGCCAGTAATGTGGTATCATCAGCATAGCGAAGGTTGTTGATGAGTCTTCCACCAATCTTCACACCTCTGTTGTCTTCATACAATCCTGCTTCTCTGATGATTTGTTCTGCATATAAATTAAACAGGTAGGGGGAAAGTATGCAGCCTTGTCTTACACCTTTGCTTGTTTTAAACCATTCTGTTTCTCCTTGTTCCGTTCGAACTGTTGCTTCTTGATCAATGTACAGATTGCGCAAGAGAACGATCAGGTGTTCTGGTATACCCATGCAAGTTATAAATGTGTTTTTTTGTTTTTATATTGAATTATTAATTTGTTTAACATTTAAAGTATAACCCCCCTTTTTTTGAAACATTTTTTAACACATTTTTTTACACAATTTTTTGAAACTTTTTTTGAGGGTTTTGACTAATCTAGAGTAATTTCAGGACGATTCTTAACGTCAGTACCATATTTATAAACACATTTTACTTTAAAATACATGCGTCGGTGTTGGCGGTTTTTAAAGTTTGATTTTAAATTAACCATGTTGCTTTGATGGTGTGTAAGCTGTAAGTAGTTTTTTACAAAAGTTTTCTCTGGCGTTTTACAGCATGGCTCATTGTGTGGTGTTCCCTAACTTTGAAGTCTAATTGAGATATAAGAAAACCCTGCTCATGGTTTACATAAAGTTATGAGCTTGCTGCCAATACTTTTATTTTAGTCAATTTTCTTTTGAATATGTATTTATATTGATTCATTTTAGGTATTTATTATTACATTCTTTTATTATATTTATTTGGGTATTTATTGGAAGATTGAAGGTGGCAAGGCAACAGGTACTAGAGGATGAGGTGCCGTTTCGTTTGTTTTGTTTTGTTTTGTGCGTTGAGGCACATATATGATTTAGTAATTGCTTTTATGGCTTTTTAGTGCAGACGCTGGTTTCTCAATGAATTTCCAATTTGCTGTATAGTGTATAGGAGTTGGCTCCTATTTCACACGCGTTGGAAAATAACAAATCAAAGGTAAAGATTTATGAATGTATTTCTATTGTCTTTTTTGCACCTGGGAACATAAAAGATAATGGTTTCTGGTGTGTACTCCACTGATACACTTCCTTTTTCTTTTCTCTTAGTACAATTGGTCTTTTTTATGTGCGCTTGTTTTCTGTCATATTTCAATGGATAATCATTTAAACGCTTCTGACCTATACATGTTCTCTTCCTCTCCCAAAAAGGTGTAGCATTAGATATATTTTCAAGGATTAAAGCAGGTATGTGTTATTTTTAATTTAAATGACTTTAGTTATTCTTTTTAATTCTTCTTTTTTAATTATTTATAATACTTTTATGTTATGTATAATGCTTTTATGGTTTTATATAATTTTCTGCATATACAACTTATTTTTTAAAACTTATAAGTTGATTCTTTATATGTTATTTAATTATTAATATATATGTTATTTATTTATATATTTAATATCATTCTAAGGCTGATGCATTCCTATTATGGTTTTATTATTTTTTATTATTATTTTATTGACATGTATATTTAAGTATTTTTAGCTTTTAAGTCCACTTTTAGCCCCTGAAGAAGGCAGCGAAACACGGCCTGTGTCGGGCCAGTGGCATATGTTTTCTCAATAAAATTAGTTTTACCTTTCTGAGTATTCCACGTCTTTGTACTGGTTCTGTGCTGCATATCTATGCACCACTCCCATGGTATGCAGATGTATCTCATGCATATTCATGAGGGACAGCATGAAAACCCGAAAAGTGTCTGACACACCAGGACTGGTGTTGGGAACCTCTGCCGTAAAGCAGCAGCCAACAGGGGCAGACACACCCACACCCACAGGCTCCATTAGCCAATGCCTCCTGGAGAGGCAGGACATTGGGCCCTGCGTGCATCTCCCAATACTAGCACTTGCATACCTTAGCAATGCCACCCTACACCTGGGAATACGGTACACAGCTATCAAAGGTTTGCTATGATTACTGGCAGATAGCAATTCCTACGTTAAGCACAGTTTGCTGATTGAGCTCCATCATAGCAACCTTTCTAATGTCTGTGGAGTGTGCTGCAGGTCTGGTCTCTGACAGTGTTTACCACCCTGGGGAGTGACCCCCAACAGTATTGCGTACCATATCCATGCCTGCACTGTGCCCAGGACTGGTGTGGTGGCCAGAGCTGCTAAACTCCTCTATAGTAGCACAATGCTGGTATAGGTGTGGGAGTGTGTGTCTGTCTATCCAGTGTGTGGTGGCTGCAAACACCCTCCACAGCCCACACTGCCAGCACTGTTGCCAGTATTGGCCTGCCAATGTGCATAATGAGGAGCAAGGTACCATGGGTATAGCCCGGACAGGGTGGCCTGGCCAGGATGCATCTGCACAGGGCATAGGGCACTGGCTGGGACATTGTAGTGCCCGGCCACCACCTGCACAGACAGGGTGGCCACAGCATGTCCTGCTGGGAGATCACTCTCACCCTGACTGTGCAGTGACCACAGCATGGCTAGGCACCCCCATAGTGCTATATAGTATTTCTCTCATGTGATATTTATGGGTTTCCTTTTGGGGCCCAGTCACTGACTTATCTGCTTGTTGTGTATGCTGACATCCCAGTTCTGGGTGCACGCATTTCCATCAGGAACATGCACTATGGACTAGCTAGCAGACTGTCTGCAGCTGGTATGTGTCTTGATGGAGCGCCTTGCAGAGTGCAGCAGCTGAAGGCTTGCTACAGGAGAATATCAGATAGTGGTGGGGTGCAGCTTAGCATATCCAGGCCTAATGTCTGTCTGCTATTGTGTTATGGATGTGTACGGAGCTGCATTGACTGCCCTGTAGGGTGTCTGTTCCCCAGCAGGACTGGGGTTGATGGTCCCCTCGACTGCCACCATTGCAGGGAGGTAGAATGTGGATCTGTTGGTGGGAGACCCTGTTTACCACCCTCAGCCCTGGAGGAGGAGGAGAGTGGTGGTACATAATCCTCCTAGGGGTCATTAGGGGCTACACCTGACTGAGACATACAGATATACCCAAGGTGTGTCTGCAGAAACTACCTATCTCACACATTAGCACTGCTGGGGACCTGCAGCATGGCCTATCCCTGCTGTGGACCTGGTGCTGGGCGCCCAACCTCACCCTCAGGGTGAGTGCAGTACCTGCACAATGTGACGGTGTGTAGCTACTCTGTGCCAGTACCACACACGGTCAGTTCCCCCTACCAGGCCGAGGTGCTGTGGGTGTGCATACCCCATCTTGTGATCATCTGTAGACTGCTGATTCGCATGTGCAGTGCATCATGGGTATGGGTGGGTTAACCCTATCCTGGTGACCACAGCAGACTGTTTGTGTGGTGACTTGCAGTCCTTCTGCAGCCAGCCAGCGGTTTGCTAGCAGCTGTAGAGCTGTAGCCCATTGGTTACTTCACTGCCAGTGGAGCCAGAGGTCATGGGTTCAAACCCACAGTGGGGTTATTTGATAGGGCTGTCCAAAGCATTATCTATTTTTAATGTACATTAGTGCTGCCAGCAAAAACACCCTCAGCATACTGTACCCATAAGGTGCCGCAGAGGGCGCTTTATAGGGCGCCCTATAGGGCACCTTATGGTTACCGTCCATATAAGGTGCACTATACAATATCCTATGGAGCGACTGATAGGGTGCCCTATAGGGGACATTATAGGGTGCCGTGGCGGATAATGCACTTTATAATGTGCCCTATGGAGTGCCTTATAGGGTGCCTTATGCGGCACCTTAGGTTACGGCACATGAGGGTGTGTTTGATGGCAGCAATTAATAAAATACAAATAAAGTGCAGCAGGAAACAATACTTACATGTCAAAGCTGATGCTTCAGCCAGCCTTACGTATTAGGCACACTGGGGATCGAACTCATGACCCCTGCATCATCAGTCAGTGCCTTAACCACTGTGCTACACTGCTGTTCCTCCTTGCATGTCAGCGCACCTACTTAAGATTTCCATGCGTTTAAAAGCACAGTGCTGCCATCAAAAACAGTGCTATGACCTTGCTGTGCCTCATAGGGCACCCTATATGGCGCCCTATAGGCCACCTTTAAGCAACATTGTAGGGTGCCATGGCGGACAGTGCACTTTAAAATGTGCCCTCTGGGGTGCCTTATGGGGTGCCTTATGCAGCACCTTATGTTACAGCGCTTTGAGAGAGTGCGTTTGCTAGCAGCAGTAATTAAAATAAAATTAAAAAGCCTCATAATGCAATATTACACATAAATGGTAGCGCCTCAGCCAGCCTTATTCATAGGGCACAGTGGGAGATTGAACCCATGACCCCTGCACCATCTGTCAGTGTCTTCACCATTGTACTGCAGCCCTGTTCCTCTGTTTGCACATCAGCGCGCCTACTTATGCTTCCCGCGCGTGTTACTCGTGCGCTAATGTGCGCAGCGCACAAGAGCGCGCTCGCTAATCCCGTTTTGCTATTTTTGATCGGACCGCCCACTCCTTATATGGCATCCTGCAGACTAACACGGTGCACACGTTAAGAAACTTTAGTAAATATACCCCATAGAAACATAGAAATATGATGCCAGAAAAAGACCACATGGCCTATCTAGTCTGTCCTATCAACTACAACAGTCCCCTTTTTACCTTTAGAGATCCTCTGTGTTTGTCCCATATTTTTTTGAATTCAGTTACTGTCCTCATCTCTACCACCTCCACTGGGAGACTATTCCACGGATCCACTACTCTTTCCGTAAAGAAATATTTCCGCATATCACTACTGAATCTATCTCCCTTCACCCTCATCCCATGTCCCCTCGTAGCAGAACTTGCTTTCAATTGAAAGAGGCTCTCTCCCTGAACATTTATGCCACAGAGGTATTTAAACATCTCAATCATATCACCTCTATCCCGCCTTTCCTCTAAGGTGTACATATTAAGATCCTTCAGTCTGTCCTCATATGCTTTATAATGAAGACCACTAATCATATTAGTAGCCACCCTCTGCACCGACTCCATCCTGTTCACATCCTTTTGAAGGTGCAATCTCCAAAATTTCACACTATACGCCAAATGAGGTCGCACCAAAGACTTATACAGAGGCACTATCACCTCCTTTTTTCTGCTAGCCATTCCTCTCCGTATGCACCCAAGCATCCTTCTAGCTTTTGCCATCGCCTTTTCAACCTGTTTAGCTACTTTAAGATCATCAGACACAACCACGCCTAGGTCCCGCTCTTCTTTAGTGGACCAAAGTACTTCACCCCCTATACTATATTGCTCCCTTGGATTGCTGCAGCCCAAATGCATGACCTTACATTTTTTAACATTAAATCCCAGCTACCAAATTCTAGACCATTCTTCAAGCTTAGCTAGATCACTCCTCATGTTATCTACACCTTCCTGGGTGTCTACTGTATTGCAGATTTTGGTATCATCTGCAAAGAGGCAAACCTTACCCGACAGCCCTTCCGCTATATCACTAACAAAGATGTTAAAAAGAATCAGGCCAAGGACAGATCCCTGGGGCACACCACTGGTAACATCCTTCTCCTCAGAGTGAGCTCCATTTACTTGTACTCTTTGTCACCTCCCACCCAACCAATTTCTAACCCAAGCAGTAACTTTAGGGTCCATCCCTAGGGTGCTCAGTTTGTTTATAAGTCGCCTGTGAGGAACAGTGTCAAAGGCTTTACTGAAATCTAAATACACCACATCTAGGGCTCTCCCTTGGTCCAACTCCTTGTCACCCAGTCAAAGAAATCAATCAGATTTGTCTGACAAGACCTGCCTCTGGTGAATCCATGCTGCCTCGGATCCTGTAATCCGCTGGACTCCAGAAACCTCACTATTTTCTCTTTCAGCAGCGTTTCCAATAATTTACTCACCACCGAAGTTAAACTAACTGGCCTGTAGTTTTCAACCACATCTTTACTTCCGCTTTTGTGTAAAGGCACCACATGAGCCTCTCTCCAGTCCTTTGGCACCACTCCCGACTCCAACGGGGCATTGAAAAGGTCAGTCAGTGGAGCTACTAGAACGTCCCCAAGTTCCCTCAGTATTCTAGGGTGTATCCCACCCAGGCCCATCGCTTTGTCTACTTTAAGTTGAGCTAGTTTCTTACAAACACAGTCTTCTGAAAATTGTTCAAGACGTCCCTTGCTTCTGTTCCTGTTTGTGGGTGTTTTCTGAGGTCCTGCTCCTGGTTCTTCACCCGTGAACACAGAACAGAAATATTTGTTAAAGCAATTCCGCTTTCTCCTTATCAGCTTCTACATATTCCTCCCCTGCACCCTTGAGTCTGACAATACCACTTTTGCCCTTCCTCTTCTCAATAATATATCTGAAAAATGTCTTATCCCTCCATTTTATTGCATTGGCTATTTCCTCCTCCTTTTGAATCTTTGCCTTCCTGACTACTTTGCTAGCTTCTCTAAGTTTTTCCAAATACAGATGCCTGTCTTCCTCTCTCTGTGATCTCTTGTATTTCATGAAGGCCTCCCTCTTTTTCTTCACTTTTTCAGCTACTTCTTTCGAAAACCATAGCAGTCTCCTCTTCCTTTTATTTACCATTTTAACAAAAAGGTTGGTTGCCCTTAAAATATCCCCTTTCAGTTTTGCCCACTGTTTTTCTACATCCCCCAGGTATTGGTCCATCTTGGCAAAGTTAGTCTTCGTAAAGTCTAAGATCCTCACCTTTCAATGGATTCTAACAGCCCTAGTCCTAATACTGAACCACATCATCTGGTGATCACTGGATGCAAAATGATCTCCCACTACAACATCAGAAACACTTTCACCATTGGTAAGCACCATGTCCAGTATGACCCCTTCACGTGTGGGGTCTGTTACCAATTGCCTGAATAGTTCTCCCTGTAGAGAATACAGGATCTCCTTACTTTTAGATGATACTGTAGCAGGAATGTGCCAATCCACATCTGGGATATTGAAATCTCCTGTCAGTAGCACTTCCCCTTTCCTAGCAATGCTGCGTATGTCTTGCTGGCTGGCACTTATCCATTTAGCAGGTGCTGCTAACCAGAAGGTGCTTTTGAATATTGACCCCTTTGGGGTTTTTTATTTTTGTTGGTTTCAGGACTGGGAAGGAATATGAACAAGCCAATCACTGTTGTTGCAGTTGATGTTGCTATGAGTGCTGGAAGTGACTGCTCTCAACAGCCGAACTCTCCGTTAGTGTTTTATCAAAGCTAGTGATGGTGTAGCTTAACAGCCAAAGTCTAAGTTAGTGTTTGATTCCCACTTACCCACCCCAATGCATATCCACCCAAGCTCAATATTTGATTCATAGGCTGTTAAGAGGATAAAAGGGTTTAATTAGTCATCTTCATCTGCAAGTTATTAGTCCTTAGGAATGCCACCTCACGGGATTGCGGTACTACAAAAGGGGACTGCTACATCTGGAGAGAGATCTGCAATAGTGAGTATACACTTCTAGGACTTTTTCTGAAGGGAATTCTTTGGATTATAGCTGATTAATCTGTGAACCCAGTGTATTTGTTAAATCAGTCAGGGCTTAGTAGCAGCAGTTTAAGTTTAAATTTAAAAACACAGAAGAGAGATTTCTGGTAAAACTTAGAACCCAGCAGAGAGCTTCTAGTTTAAATTTCATACTAAGTCAGAGCCTAGCAGCAGCAAAGAGCTTTAATTTAAATCAAATCAGAATATAACTTAGCATAAAAGGCAAAACAGGGTCAGTATTGTTTGAACACTAAATAAATTCTTCTAGACACCTTTACAAAGACGCCTTCTACCTAGGGGCAAGAGACCTGTGAAACATATTAAATAGGTGTTAAAGCCAGGTGGCAGGTCAAAAGGCCATTTTGAAAGACTCCTTCTATCCAAGCAAGGACTGTTAATCACCAAGGAAGTTGGTCACAGCTTACCTCAGAAACACAAGACAGGGTACTGTTTAGCAGCCCTGTTTTAATAAGTCTTATTTCCCTCCCTTCCTCCCCAACACCCACCCACCTCTGGGATAATCATAGTTTTATAGGTATTTACACATCTTAAAGGGAAGGAGCAGCTCTCAGGTGCAGCTCTTTATCCAAATCAATCATACATTAAGGATCTGTAGTCTACAGACCTCCGACTCAAATTGAAGAGAGAGATAACAAATTGATTATAGATATTGCCAAGATAGCAACAAAGGGAGAAGCGATCATATTGGGTGACTTTAATCTACCTGATGTGGATTGGATTACTCCTTCTGCACATCTGGAAAGAAGCAAAAAAATTGTGGATGCTCTCCAAGATGCATTACTTAGACAAATGGTGATGGATCCAACCAGGGAAAGCTCAGCGCTGGATGTAGTGCTCACCAATGGTGATAGCGTGTCGAATGTCTGCGTGAGTGCCCCTGTGAGCAACAGCGAACATCACACGGTGTGGTTTGAGATAAAAGCCATGGTACAGGCCAATCATAGCAAGCTCAAAGTCCTAAACTTCAAAAACACTGACTTCAATAAAATGGCCGAGTACTTAAAGGAGGAGATGACGGGATGGAAGGAGATAAGGGAAGTGGAATTGCAATGCGCTAAACTAAAGGCGGCAATAAAAGGGGCAACAGATAAATATGTAAGAAAAGTAAATAAAAACAAGAGGAGAAGGAAACCTATTTGGTTTTCCAAAGAGGTGGCTGCTCAAATAAAGGCAAAAAGCACAGCTTTCGCAAAATTCAAAAGCTTGCAAACAGAAGAACACAGAAATAAATACAGGATCAAGCTCAAAGAGTCTAAAAGAGAAATTAGGATAGCAAAATCAAAGGCAGAAGAAAAGATGGCTAAAGATGTTAAGAGTGGCGACAAAACTTTCTTCAGGTATATTCGGGAAAGGAAGAAGATCAGAGTTGGAATTGCAGGATTCAGAAGTGCTGGGAAAGGACTCGTGGAAAGTGACACTGAAAAAGCGAAATTGCTAAACAAATACTCTGTTTTTACTAAAGAAGATCCTGGAGATGGACCAGCTGTGACTCCCAAATATAAAAATGGGAATGAAGTAGATACCACACCATTCACAGAAGATGAGGTGTTAGAACAACTTGCTAAACTGAAAGTGGACAAAGCCATGGGACCGGATGGGATACATCCCAGGATACTGAAAGAGCTCAGAGAGGTTCTTGCAGGACTGTTAAAGGATATCTTCAACAGATCCTTGAAAACAGGAGAGGTTCCTCAGGACTGGAGAATGGCTGATGTTGTACCTCTACACAAAAGTGGTGACAGGGAAGAAGTGTCAGACTACAGGCCCGTGAGCCTTACCTCGGTGGCAGGAAAAGTAATGGAGGCGCTCCTGAAAGAGCGAATAGTGAACTTTCTCAAAACCAACAGGTTGCACGACCCGAGGCAACATGGTTTTACCGAAGGACGGTCTTGCCAAACAAATCTGATTAAGTTCTTTGACTGGGTGACCAAGGAACTAGATCAGGGGCATGCAATGGATGTCATCTACCTGGATTTCAGCAAAGCCTTTGATACTGTTCCTCATAGGAGGCTTGTCAATAAACTCAATAGCTTGGGGATGGGTCCCAAGATGGTAAACTGGATTAGAAATTGGTTGACTGACAGACAACAGAAGTGATGGTACATGGAGCTCACTCGGATGAGAGGAAGGTGATTAGCGGGGTGCCTCTGGGTTCGGTCCTGGGCCCGGCACTGTTCAATATATTTGTGAGTGATATTGCTGAAGGACTGAATGGAAAAGTCTATCTTTTTGCAGATGACACAAAAATTTGCAACAGAGTGGACTCCCCCGAGGGAGTGGTTAACATGAGGAAAGATCTACAAAAGCTGGAAGACTGGTCTAATGCTTGGCAACTACGATTTAATGCGAAAAAGTGCAGTGTCATGCACTTGGGTAGCAGAAATCCAAGGGAAATTTACACGATAGGGGGCGAGAGGTTGGTATGCACGGTTCAGGAGAAAGACCTTGGTGTGATTATCTCTGATGATCTCAAGGTGGAAAAACAGTGTGACAAGGCGGTGGCAAAAGCCAGGAGGATGTTGGGCTGCATACAAAGAGGGATTACCAGCAGAAAGGAAGAGGTACTTATGCCACTGTACAAGTCACTGGTGAGGCTTCACTTGGAATACTGTTCAGTTTTGGAGACCATATCTTGCAAAAGATGTAAAAAGACTGGAAACTGTTCAGAGAAAGGTGACCAAAATGCTTTGGAGCCTGCGTCAGAAGCCTTATGAGAAGAGACTTGAAGACCTAAATATGTACACTTTGGAGGAGAGGAGGGACAGGGGAGATATGATTCAGACCTTTAAATACTTAAAGAGAAATGATGAACAAACAAACCTCTTCCAAAGATTGGGAAGCTGTAAAACTAGAGGGCATAACTTAAAGCTGCAAGATGGTAAATTGAAAGGCAATGTCAGGAAATATTTCTTCACTGAAAGGGTGTTGGATGCTTGGAATGCCCTCCCGATGGAAGTGGTGGGGGCAAACACGGTGACGGAATTCAAAACGGCATGGGACAAACACAGTGGATACCTTTACAGCAACAGGATAAAAACAAAATAAACGGTACCATCTAACTTCTGAACCATCTAACGTCTCAACAAACAGGGGTGTCCTACATGGAGTGGTGGATTCACCCTTAAACAAAGATATGGGGAGGGGTGGCCTGCACAGAGCGACAGGTGCACCTACTCTTGCCATCTTGCTGGGCAGACTAGATGGACCATGCTGGTCTTTATCTGCCGTCACTTACTATGTTACTATGTTACTATGATCTGTGATTAATTAAGCTTCAGGTGAACAAGGTATATTAAACATATTAGGTACACTTGTATTAGTATAAGTATCCACGGCAACCCTTAGTAAGTAAAGAACTTAAAGATCTAAACACAAGCTTATAACTAAGATGCAGACAGCAGTCCAGCAGTGAGATGGGGGCTTTCCAGTCTTTTGCATTGAGTGCCACTTGTATGATTTTCTCCCATTTGGTGAGAGGTCCTAAGTGTGCACTAGGTGCAAGGAGCTCTTTGCTCTCAGGGAACGAGTCCGTTCTCTAGAGGCAAGAGTAGCAGACTTGGAAAACATAAGAAAGACAAAGAGGTACACAGACGAGACCTACGGGGATATAGTCCTGAAGCCCCACCTCCAGTCTGGCAGCATCCCTGTTGCCATGGAGGAGAGAGGTCACGTGACAGGAGAACATCACCCTGGTGTGGCAGGAAGTGATCCTATATCTAAGACCTGTCCTCCAGGTGATGTAAAACCCTCTCGCATTGAGGAGGTTTCTCCAGGGCCATGTGCCCATAAGGGAAGGGTTAGGACAGCCATTATAGTTGGTGATTCGATCATTAGGCATATAGATAGCTGGGTGGCTGGTGGACGTCAGGATCGCTTGATAACATGCCTGCCTGGTGCGAAGGTAGCGGACCTCACCCACCGCCTAGATAAGGTCTTAGATAGTGCTGGGGAGGAGTCTGCTGTCTTGGTACATGCCAATACCAATGACATAGGAAAATGTGGTAAATTTAGTCTAAAGGTACTATGTGGATTTCCTTACCAGCCCTCCTCTGGAGGCTAAATTTAGGCTTTTAGGTAGGAAGTTGAAATCCAGAACTTCCAGGGTAGATTTCTCCAAAATGCTTCCTGTTCCACGCGCAGGACCCAAAAGGCAGGCAGAGCTCCGGAGTCTCAATGCGTGGATGAGAAAATGGTGCAAGGATGAGGGTTTTGGATTTGTTAGGAACTGGGGAACATTCTGGGGAAAGGAGGGGCTCTACCGAAGAGATGGGCTTCACCTTAACCAGGATGGAACCAGGCTGCTGGCTTTTAAACTAGAAATTAGGGGAAAGCCGACAGTCACCCAGGAGCGCATGGTTCGGACGAAGGTATCCTTGAAGGATACTACCAAAAGCAATGAGGTTCCAAAAGGGAGTATAGTAGCCGAAATGCCCTTGAGTAAGGAGCAGACAGAGAATAAAGATTCCAAATTACCCATGCCTACCAATAGCCAGATTAATATGAATAAAATACAGTCTCTAAAATGCTTGTATGCCAATGCTAGAAGTCTAAACAATAAGATGGGAGAGTTAGAATATATGGCACTAAATGAGAGGTTAGATATGATTGCACTCTCAGAGACATGGTGGAAGGAGGATAACCAGTGGGACACTGTGATACCTGGATACAAACTATATCGTAATGATAGAGCTGATCAAATTGGTGGAGGGGTTGCGCTCTATGTTAGAGAGGGCATTGAGTCAGAAAGGATTAAAGTTTTGCAGGGAACAAAATTTGCTGTAGAATCTCTATGGATTGAAATTCCACTTATGAAGGGGAAGGTGATGGCAATGGGGGTGTACTATCGACCGCCTGGCCAGAATGAACAAATGGATGATGAAATGCTCAAAGAAATCACAGAAGCTAACAAAAGTCACAACAGAGTAGTAATAATGGGTGATTTCAATTACCCCGGTATCGACTGGGTCAGTGTCACGGCAGGACAAACTAAAGAGATAAAGTTTCTAGATGGAATAAATGACTGCTTCTTGGAGCAGCTGGTTCATGAACCGACCAGAGGGGAAGCCATACTGGACCTAGTCCTTAGTGGAACGCCAGATCTGGTGCAAGAAATAAGGGTGTTGGGACCACTTGGCAATAGTGACCATAATATGATCATGTTTGATTTAATTATTGGAGAACAAATAGTAAAGAAATCCACAGTACTACCTTTTAACTTTCAAAAGGGAGACTATGATAGAATGAGGAATATAGTTAGGAAAAAACTAAAAGGAGCGGTTCCAAAGGTTAAAGACTTACAGCAAGCTTGGGCGTTATTTAAAACTACTATCCTCGAAGCCCAGACCAGCTGTATTCCACGCATTAAGAAGAGTGGGAGAAAGTCCAAAAAACTGCCAGCATGGTTTAAAGGAGAGGTCAGAGAGGCTGTTGCTGCCAAAAAAGCAACCTTCAGGAAATGGAAAAAAGAGCCAAATGATGAAAACTGGAAACAGCACAAGCACTGGCAAGTTAAATGCAAAGCATTGATCAGGCAGGCAAAGCGGGAATTTGAAAAGAAACTTGCTGCGGAAGCAAAAACACGAAATAAAGACTTTTTCAAGTACATTCGTAGCAAAAGGCCTGTGAGAGAGTCAATTGGACCGTTAGATGATAGAGGGGTAAAAGGGGCAGTAAGAGGAGACAAGGCTATAGCGGAGAGACTGAATGAATTCTTTGCTTCGGTCTTTACTGAGGAAGATGTAGGGATGTTACCCAAGACTGAAGTGGTATTTAAAGGTGATACTGCAGAGGAATTGAGAGAAATATCGCTACACCGGGAAGATATATTACAACTATTTGATAAACTGAATAGTAGCAAATCACCTGGACCGGATGGTATACATCCCAGAGTGTTGAAAGAACTGAAATATGAGATTGCAGACCTGCTATTGGTAATCTGTGAACTTTCATTAAAATCATCTGTAATACCTGAAGATTGGAGGGTCGCCAACGTAACACCAATTTTTAAAAAGGGTTCCAGGGGTGACCCGGGAAATTACAGACCGGTGAGCCTGACGTCAGTACCAGGGAAAATGGTAGAAACCATCATAAAGAACAAAATTACGCAGCATGTAGATAGTCATGGCCTAATGGGAGACAGCCAACATGGCTTTAGACAAGGAAGATCTTGTCTTACTAAACTGATATGTTTTTTTGAAGGTGTGCATAAACAGGTAGACAAAGGTGAGTCGGTTGATATAGTGTATCTGGATTTTCAGAAAGCTTTTGACAAGGTCCCCCATCAGAGACTTTTGGCAAAGCTAAAAAGTCATGGGATAGGAGGCAGTGTACTATTGTGGATCGGGAACTGGTTAAAAGATAGAAAGCAGAGAGTAGGGCTAAATGGCCAATATTCCCAATGGAAAAAGGTGAATAGTGGAGTACCCCAGGGATCTGTACTGGGTCCGCTGCTTTTTGACATATTCATAAATGACCTGGAAAAGGGAATAACGAGTGAGGTTATCAAATTTGCAGATGACACAAAACTGTTTAAAGCTGTTAAAACCCAAGAGGAAAGTGGAAAACTGCAGGAGGACCTGGATAAATTGGAAGACTGGGCATCCAAATGGCAAATGAAATTTAATGTGGACAAGTGCAAAGTCATGCACCTAGGAAAGAACAACCCACACTATAGTTACTCGATGCAAGGCTCCACATTAGAAGCCACCACCCAGGAAAAAGATTTAGGAGTCATCGTGGATAACATGTTAAAACCCTCCACCCAGTGTGCAGCGGCGGCCAAGAAAGCAAACAGAATGCTAGGTATCATAAGGAAAGGGATGGAGAATAAAACAAAGGATATTATAATGCCTCTGTATCGCTCCATGGTACGACCGCACCTTGAATATTGTGTGCAATTCTGGTCACCGTATCTTAAAAAGGACATAGCGTTATTAGAAAAAGTACAGAGAAGAGCCACCAAATTGGTGAAGGGGATGGAAGGCTACTCCTATGAAGAGAGGCTAAAAAGGTTAGGGCTCTTTAGCCTGGAAAAGAGACGGCTGAGGGGAGATATGATAGAGGTCTATAAATTAATGAATGGAGTGGAACAGATAAACGTGGATCAATTGTTTACGCTATCAGAATATAGAAAGACTAGGGGACATGTAATGAAGCTACAGGGTAAACTATTTAAGACAAATAAGAGAAAATATTTTTTCACTCAACGTGTAATCAAACTCTGGAATCTGTTACCGGAGGATGTGGTAAGGGCTGATAGTATAGCTGGGTTTAAAAAAGGTTTGGACAAGTTCCTGGAGGAAAGGTCCATAAACCACTATTAAAAAGGGACCCAGGATATCAATGCTTGACCCAGTACAAGCATTGTGGAACTTGTGTCTTTTGGGGAAACTGCTAGGTACGTATGACCTAGATTGGCCACTGTTGGAAACAGGATACTGGGCTTGATGGACCTCGGTCTGACCCAGTATGGCATGTCTTATGTTCTTATGTTCTTATGTTCTTAACCTTTAAAAAGGAGATAGAGCAGCTTTTAAACTAGATAATAGGGGAAAGCTGACAGTCGCCCAAGAGCGCATGGTTCGGAACAATGTATCCTTGAAGCATACTACCAAAAGCAGAGAGGTTCCAAAAAAGAGTAAAGTAGCCCAAATGCCCGTGAGTATGGAGCAGACAGAGCTTAAAGATTCCAAATTGCCCATGCCTACCAATAGCCACATTAATATGAATAAAATACAGTCTCTAAAATACTTGTATGCAAATGCTAGAAGTCTAAAAAATAAGATGGGAGAGCTAGAATATATAGCACTAAATGAGAGGTTAGATATGACTGGAATCTCAGAGACATGGTGGAAGGAGGACAATCAGTGGGACACTATGATACCTGGGTACAAACTATATCGTAATGACAGAGCTGATCAAATTGGTGGAGGGGTTGCGCTCTATGTTAGAGAGGGCATTGAGTCAGAAAGGATTAAAGTT